>JASXTE010000001.1:62600931-63188431 GCA_030280995.1 Hemileia vastatrix
ATTAATATCTGCAGGATAATTCAACATTCATTGGACCACTATGGCCTTATACTGGATTACTTGTCGATCAAATGTTTGGTCCACTATGACATTAAACTGGATTATCAAATTTATTCAATCTTTGGTCAAGCCTAGGCCTTACTTAGGAATATATCAAGATATTTATGCACTTAAACAATCTTTGGTCCACCAAGACCATAAACTGGCAATCGATTATATGTTTGGTCTACCAAGACTTTAAATTGGAATGTCAATCTTGTTTGGATAACTCAATTCAATCTTTTAATTTATCACTGTCCACTAAGACTCTAAACTGGTTATTCAATTATTTCTGGAATTGGGTGCTGATAGCTTTAGGAGGCTAAAATTTTAGGTGGTAATGATGCTAAAGAAAGCATAATGGTTAATTAGGTGAAATTTGTGGCGCTTTAACATGGTCTAAAGTTAATATTATTATTGGAAGCCTGGCAAAAGTATTTTATGGGTTTGCTGTATAGCAAAGTTTGAAAATTGTGATGAAGGAATCAGAAGTTAGGATGGTAGTTGGATTTTAGGGAATGATTTTTTTTAGTGCCTCATAGTTAGGCCATTTTTTTTTTTTGGTGTGAAGCTTGGAGGACCTTATGGCGAGATTGGAATCATAGAATTCGGCTCAGTGGGGGGCCCTATGAGGTTGGAATCAGGAGTATTCGGCTCATAGGAAGATCCACTCTCTTAATGCTGTGACAAGAAGGAAGACTGGTATATGGGAGTCTGAAGGGATTCAAACCTTGCTCTCAGTAGTGGAATCATCACAAGATTTATATTATTTTATTTTATGTTAAATCAGGCCAGAGAAGAAAGAAAACATCATTTATGCTGAAAGTTTAAGAAGACCAAGCAAAAACAAAATTTTATCAAGTTATACTGTTAGAAAAGATAATTTCTTTGAAATTGTTCAACATCATTATCAAAGCTTTGCATTAAAATTCTTCTTTTCATGAGGTCTTCATGGTTATTAGCTGGAGTTTCTTGAAAATAGGCCAGCATTTTTTGTTTCAACTCATTAGTAAAGTCAAGAAAAAGATAGCGATGAAAATTTGGGTAATGATTGATATAGTCCGTCTTCACTCTACCAACATCATCAGTGTTGGTTATTTCGACAGCTAGAAGTTCAAATATGTTATTAAGTCATAGGTTTAGTCAATTTTGATTAAAAGTTTTTTTTTAGTAAGATAAATAGGGTCTTACATTTAGAGCCAGGAAACATAGTCTCAGCAAAGTTAGTTGGGGGTACTGGCGTTATAGGATTAGGATCTTGTGAAGGCAAAATTAGGCCGGGATTCGCTGATGAAGATTGAACTTTTGAAGCTGTTTTTGATCTTATTCGTTTTAAGAAGACAGGAATTTTGGATCGCTTTTTAGAAGTTGAGGGATCAGGGAGAGCTGCTGGTCCTAAATATACGTTTGTTTTAGAAGGAACTATTGGCCGGTTGCATTTGACTTTTTTCACACGGCATAAGTCGCAAGCTGTTCTGCCAGGAAGATTAGGGTTGGACATTAAACAAGGTACCTGGTATCGAGCGCAGAGTTCACATGGAGCGACAAGTTCTTTGGAAGACATATTGATGAAGATGAATTTTATAGTTGATTAAAGAAGATGGTGGTTGAAGGTTAAAGATGAATATTGTGTTCAACCACTTATGCAAAGTTTTAAGAATGGGGACATTCTCGATTGGAGGGAGGATGTGGTAGCCTAAAGTTTAGTACGGCACCTAAATATGTAAATGGAGTTATTACGGCGTGCAAGATTGGTGTTATTATTTTTTTATATAAAAGGGTTTTATTTAATTTATTGGAGTTTAAAATATGAAGAAATTGGTCATTAGCGAATGCCTACACAAATACAATTTATTTTGCGGAAAAAACTTATTTTTATGGTCCAAAAAATTTATAAGTATCAAGTCAAGTCACTCAAGAACCTTGGGAAATTTTCCCAGAATTTTTACTATTTTTCTTATATTTTTAAATGAATTTTAAAGTTTTATAGAAATATTTACGTTTTCAAAAATTACTTAACTTTGATGAATTTTCACGGGGTAATTAGAGCTGCGCAGACTACGAAAATTAGTTTGGTAGGTAAAGGGGAAGTAGCTCTATTATGTGTAATTTTTCTAGATTTTTTATTATGGTTTTAAGGTTCTAAATTGAGTCCGGAAGTCCGGACGGACTCCGTTTCGACTCCGTATGGACTCCGCTTTGACTCCGTACAGACTCCGTACGGACTCCGTACGGGCTCCGGATTGACTCTGGAAGAGCTCTGGAAGGGAAAACTTAGGCACGTGACTAGGAATACTTAAGCGCTTCTCAAACTCGAAATTGAGAGGGGGGACACATCATACAGCTTAATCTTTAACCACCACGGTCTCATTTTTTATTACTCAACAAATTAAATAAATTATAATACCCTTATAACATTTATTATTTTTACATAACATTTTAGAAATACAATTCAACAATTTAAATCACACTTCATATAGGGTATCTTTAGAAAGGTCTTCATCACTGGGACTTGATTATTGCTGTCTCATAAAAATTCAAATTATTATAAAAACATAAAAGTCAATCTTTACAGATCTTTCACTGGTACACCTTAATTGTTGTTATCAGTATTTCTTTATCAACAGCCACGATAATTTAATCTCAATAAGCGTTAATTATTTTAGAGTTTCATTATTTTTATCAATCAGATTCAAGTAGATTGGTTAGCTTAGTGATTTAGAATTCCCATTTTGTTATTTTTATTGGAAGGACGGGGTTTTCAGCTAAATCCACACATCTCCTCCGGATTCTGCTTACAGCAAGGCGACTGTAAGAGTTTACCTTACCATACCGTGGCAGAAAAAACCAATCCCAATTCCAGATGCATTAAAAGAAGCTTATATGGAAGTTGACAGAGAGCGGATGTGCACTGGACTGTATCAGAAATCATCATCAAGTTATTCTTGTCCGGTATTTCATATCAAGAAACAAAATGGAAAACTTATAGTAGTTCATGATCTCAGGGAATTTAATAGGGTTACAATAAAGGATGCTGGTATACCACCTAGTGCTGAGGAGTTTTTGGAAGCATTTTCTGGGAGAGTGTGTTATGGTTTAGGAGATATTATGGGGGGATATGATGAGAGAGAGTGGCATCCAGACTCTAGGCCTCTCACTACTTTTGATACACCACTAGGACAATTAAAATTGACAAGATTACCTCAAGGAGCAACAAATTCAGTTGCTGTTTATCAAGCTCAGATGGCTTGGATTCTTCAAGATGAAATTCCTCAATATGCTGGAATCTTTATTGACAATGGAGGAATTAAAGGACCTTCAACATATTACAATAATGAAGTGTTGGAGGAGAACCCAGGGATACAAAAATACATCTGGGAGTATGCAATCACTTTAGAGAGGATCTTGTTTAGAATCGAAGAAGCTGGTTTAATTATTTCAGGTTCAAAATTTACATGTTGTGTGCCAGCTTTAGAGATTTTAGGTCATGTGGTATGTAGAGAGGG
The DNA here is from genome assembly GCA_030280995.1 of Hemileia vastatrix. Lineage (NCBI taxonomy): Eukaryota > Fungi > Basidiomycota > Pucciniomycetes > Pucciniales > Zaghouaniaceae > Hemileia > Hemileia vastatrix. The sequence goes on from JASXTE010000001.1 coordinate 62,604,477, forward strand.
TAGGATTATATCCAAGAAGAAAGTGAATAAAATTCAGTCCTGGCCAAGACCCATGAATACAACCAAAGTTAGGGGGTTTTTAGGCGTATGTGTTTATGTTCAAATGTTTATCAAGGACTTTTATTATTTGGCAGCTCCGTTGAGAAGATTGACAAGAAAGGATGCAGACTGCCAGTGGGATGAAGAGTGTGAAAGGGTGTTTGAGATATTGAAGAAGATTTTGGGGAAGGATTTAGTCCTGCACAAGTTAGATTATGGAAAAGATGCTGGTAGGATTTATTTAGAAGTTGACTCAAGTCAGGTTGCTTCTGGGGCAGTTTTGTCTCAGATGGATAAAGCTGGTTACATTAGGCCAGTAAGGTATGAATCTGTGGTATTCACCAAAGTCGAATCAAGATATTCTCAGCCAAAATTAGGACTGTGTGGAGTGGCAAAAATTTTAAAGAAACTTCAAAAAGTTTTGTGGGGCCAACACTTTGAATTGCAAGTGGATGCAAAATCTTTAATTCAAATGATTAATTCCCCATGTTTACCAAATGCACCTATGACTAGATGGGTAGCATTCATTCAACATTTCTCTTTTGACTTAGCTTATAAGCCTGGTAAAACTTTTACTATTCCAGATGGTTTGTCAAGAAGACCACCCACTGAAGATGATCCAGACTCAGAAGAGTTTGATGAAGAGATACCTATGATTAAAGCCAGAACTAAAGGAGCTGAAGAGTTTCCATACCTCCCCCATGAGGTTAAACTGGCAGGACTATTGTGTTTAGATGATTTTAATGATGACCTCCACCAAGAGGATAAACTAGAAAATTATTTTTATGTTGATAAAATTTATGAAATTGGTGTGAATAAATTTGGTAAAAAAGAGGTAAAAGAAGATGTTGTGTATATAGATGAAGAGGGAGTGGTAGTTTAGGATAGTAGTAGGTTAAGGAAAGGTGTATATGTTGTAGAATAAGAAAATTTGATTAAAAAGGGTGAAGAAGGTAAGGAGTTATTTTTGAATTCAGTTTCTAAAAAGTCAAAAGGTTCAGATGAAGAAAATTGACATAGCTTGTTCAAGAATCAAATTTGTGGTCACCTTCTATTGGCTCATTCATGTTCAGGTGATATTGTTGATAGAGAAGTGCCCATTGATATTATATTAATTGATTTTCAAGATGAAGTCTGGGGTCAGACTGGTTTTAATTTTTGGTTGGTCAAATATTTATTGACTTTAGAAAGACCAGAAGATTATGAAGATGATGAATGGGTGGCTATAAAAAGGAAGTCATCTATGTTTTACTTATCTTGTCAACAATTAATGAAAAGGAGGTATCCAAATCCTCAAGTAGTTTTAACTCAAAAGAAAGGGCAAGAATTAGTTTTAAAGTCACTGGATAAAGATCTTAGGAATAGAGGTGTTGGAGAGACTTTCAGAAGAATTTCTGATCAATTTTGGTGGCCAGGCATGAAGATGGGTGTTAAACAGTGGGTTAAGTCATGCAAAGAATGTCAAAGAAGAAGTTATTTAAGGCCAAAAGAACCTGGAAAAGCTACTGGCCAAAATACTCTCTTTGGAAGGGTAAGCTGGGATGCCGTTCATATTAAGGAGTGACAGTATAAATATATAATTGTAGCCAGAGATGATTTATCTGTTTGGGTAGAGGCAGTGCCTCTTATTAATTTGACTTCCAAAAATGTGGCAGAATTTATCTTGAAAAATTGGGTGTATCAATATGGAGTTATGAAATTGGTAATGGTAGATGGAGGTCCTGAGTTTGGGACAGAGTTTAGAGAAGCTATATCAAAAGTTGGGTCAATGGTTAGGGTAGAAACCCCTTATTATCCTGAAGCTGAAGGTATGGTTGAAAAAGGGCATCAAGTTATTAAGGATGCTTTAGTCAAAATGTGTGGGTCGAGTTCAGAAAAGTGGAGGCATTATTTACATTTAGTTTTATTTGCTGATCAAATTACTGCCAAAAGGACAACGGATTTTTACCCTATGAACTTGTTTTTGGACAGAAAGCATTTTTACTGGTTGATTTGGAAGCTGAATCATATCTTGGAGTTGATTGGGACATGGTCAAGACTACTAAAAGAGTTATTATATGCAAGAATGATTCAGCTAGAAAAGAAAGAAGAGTACTTAGAAAAGGCATATTTTCAGGTGATGAAGATCCGAAATCAGTCAGTAAGATATTGGGATTAGCGGTTGGCACATTGACTTAGAAAACCTTTGAAAACTGGATATATGGTTTTGGTGTATAATAGGAGTTTGGAGAGCCAATGGGAAAGATGTTTTCAGATAGGTGGAATGGACCTTATAAAGTCAAGGAACAAGTATCTCGCGGTTCATATGTTTTGGAAGAATTGGATGGAGTAGTTTTAAAGAAGAGGGTAGCGGCTGATCAAGTCAAACGGTTCTATCCTAGGGACACCAGGAGTGCTGAAAGTTAGCTCCAAAATGAGGGTAAACTATTTCTACAATCATTTTAAAGGGACTCAAAAACAAGGATAAACTACATAATCGATTAAATAAAATTTTGTCAAAGTTTAACTCCAAAATGAGGATAAACTATTTTCTTATTAAAAATATTACTGTCGTTTTACTATGGTATGGGAGAAAAAACCGTTAACAAAATTTACTACATTTATGAAGACATTTGTTTGAAAATTCTTAAAACTCTTAAAAGCAACAAAAATTGTGGGGAAGATATATGTTGGATTGATAAATTTTTTTTATTGGTAGAAGTGTTCACAGGGGAGCCTTCTGAATTAAATATTGGCAAGTTTTGGGGTAATTGATGGGCTGGCTGCTCTATACACAATTACCCCACAATGTTCGTTACCAGTTTTTCCCTGTTTCTTGTTGAATCCTGGCTTTGTTTTTGATCTATAGGAAGTCCGCTAAGACTATAAACTGGAACGTACAAAGAGACAATGCTGCCACTGCCAGATTCAAGATACTTTTTTATTTTTTATTTTGTTATTTCTTTTATGTCAGATTTTTATATAATGAAATAAGTTTTTCTTTCATTTTAATTTTTATAATACTATAAATATTGTTAAGGGTGATGCTCACTGGTGGTCTCTAATCATTTTTACAAATTGGAGGGAGCCCACCCAGTGATCATTATCATAAAATTTTATTTTCCTAAACTTTCATTTATTAATTTTTTTTTAATTTCTCAAAATTGTGTAACCACATCAAGTTTCACTTGGATGTGGGTTTGATGTCAAGGGTATGGCTCATCAATTGGCTGGGGGCATCTTTTAAATTTTATTTTACATTTCATAAATTTTATATTTCAAATTTGTTTATCATTTTTTTTAAAATTAAATTTTAAATTTTATTACATAACAATCTTTTATAACCATTTATTATTTTCATCATTAAAAAAAACTAACAAAGAATAAAAAATAAATGAATAAATGAGATAAAAATAAAATAAAAATATATACATACAATTATTTTCTTTTTTAAATTTTGTTAAATTTAATTTTCAGTTTTTCTTTTGGTTTATTTCTTTTATAGTATATTTTATATAAAAAAAAGGGTCAAGTGAAGCTCAAGCAAAATTGGATCCTACTTCAAGATCTGTTAGTCTTCCAAGACTTTAAACTTGCTATTATTCAAGACTTTCTTTAAAGGGTTATATTTGTTATTTTGGGATCTGTTAGTCCTCCAAGACTTTAAACCGGCTTCTTTTCAAGACTTTCTTTAAGGTCTTATTCATATTCAAGATCTGTTAGTCCACTAAGACTTTAAACTGGATAGTTTTTACAATTTTATTTCAAGAATTTGGTTCCTCATTGAATCTTAGTCCTCTAAGACTTCAAACTGGCTATTTATGATTTTATTTCAAGATATGCTGTTAGTCCTCCAAGACTTTAAATTGGCTAATTTTCAAGGACGTTCAAAATTTTATGGATATTTTTGGAGAAAGGTTTAGGATAGTAGTTGGAACTAGCAATTGATTAAATTTTTGGTCAACCAAGACTTTAAACTGGAATTTCAATCTCTTTAGTGAAATTTGTGGCGCTTTAACATGGTCTAAAAGTTTAAAATTGAAAATCGGAAGCCTGGCTAAAGTATTTTGTAAAGGTTTCTGAATAGAAATGGATGAAATTGTGATGAAGGAATTAGAAGTCACGGTGGTAGTTGGATAATTATTGATTTTTTTTAAGAGCCTCAGTGTTAGGCTATTTGGTGTGAAGCTTGGAGGACCTTACGGTGAGATTGGAATCATAGAATTTGGCTCAGTGGGGGGACCCATGAGAATGGAATCAAGAGTATTTGGCTCATTAGGGAGATCCACTCTCTCATGCTGTGACATAGATGGAATACTGGTATATGGGAGTCTGAAGGAATTCAAACCTTGCTCTCAGTAGTGGAATCATCACAAAATTATTTTTATTATTATTATTATTATTATTATGATTTATATCAAGAGCCAGAGAAGAAGACAAAAAAGTTAAATTTATAGAAGACCAGCAAAAGGACAATGATTGAAAATCACCAATAGTAAAATTTCAGAAAAGATTTTTCCTGGATCTCTTTCCACATCATTATCAAAGAATATCAACAAATGGGTGAAAACAAATTTATATCAATTTAAAATTGAATAAGAATGAGGACGTTCCATATTGGAGGGAGGATGTGGCATTCCACATCTGGGTATGCCACTTAGGTTTATTTTTGAAGATAAGTAGCGATTTTCTGGATTATAAGGATGGATATTTGGAATTTTGGAAAATGATTATTATCATTGGATAGCCCAGATTTTTCTCTATCTTTTATGTCTTGATGATTTTTTATCATATTTTACTGTTTTCTTAGTGTTTTACTTGATTTAGTGACTTATAGTATTTTTGGTGGATATGGTGTGCTGATGGAATGGCCACTGAGCTCCAGTGCTCCAGTGCGCTCCGGTTCTCTCTGGTGATTTTCCAGTGCGAAAGCGAAGTGTTCCAGAAAAATTCTTTCATTGTGGCAAAGTTTGGTCATGGTGGCAAAATTATCTCACTGCAGCAAAATTAGCTCACTCTGGCAAAATTAGCTCATTATGGCAAAAAGAGCTCAATGAGGCAAAATTTGCTCACAATGGGAAAGTCTGATCACCAGTGCAAAGTTTGGTCACTGCAGAAAAGTTTGGTTATTGTGGCAAAATTTGGTTAGAATTTATTATGCTTGTTAGATCAATAGTTTATTGTAGATCTTATGCATGTAGGGTATTGTTGGAAAGGTCTGGAGTAAGAGAATCAGATAAAAGGGAGAATCTTAGTCTTCTACAGGTTTTGTCTTTTAGTTTTGATATTTAGAGTCTTTTTGGATTATTAACAACCATTATTAATATTTTTCTTTTTTCAACAAAATAATTAATCATTTATAATACCCTTATAAAATAACAATTTTACATAACACTTTAAATATTTTACTCAACAACTCTTAAACATTAATATAAAGGGTATCATTAGAAAGGTCTCAACTCCAGGGACTCATTAGAAAGGTTTCAAATCCAGGGACTCATTTATTGTATCTGTTTTCAAAAATTATCAAAATCTAAAAACATAAAAACTTCTTTCTTTTAAAATATTGTTTCTGGTGTAACTTTATTGTTGCATTTCAGCTGTTTTGCACAGAAGAACCGCTCAATCATCCTAAAAAGAGTTAATAAGACAGGGTTTCATTCTTTATTATTATCAAGTAGACTTTTAAGCTTATTGATCTAAAAAACTCACAAATTCATTTAGAGGGACATGGTTTTCTCTGATTATTCAACTCCTTCGGATTCTTCTTACGGCAAGGCAACTGTAAGAGTCTGCCTACACCACTTTTCTGACTATAGAGTAAAAGGGGTTAGAAGAAGGGAAAAAAAGTGATAGCAAGAAATTTGGGGTGGAAAGTGGTGGAGAGGGGATTAAATAGGGTTTTAAGGGGAGAAAAATAAGTGAAGAGGGGTGTAACAGGAGGATTAGGGGTGGAGAAGGGGGAATAAGGGTTTGGGATGGGAGAGTTCTTTGTAGACTTAAATAAGATGTATGAGGGAGAAATTTTAAGATGGGAGAATAATGAGATGTAAAATTTAAGGGAGGAAATTACTTGTAAGGACCATTTTGATTATATAATGTTTTATGAAACTTGGAAATCATAATGGCATGAAATATCCCAAAAAAACTTGAAAATATTTTCCAATATTTATTAAACATAGATTTTATTCTCATAAAAATTGGATTTTTTATTCTTTTGATATAATGGAGATCATGGTAAGCTATATTTTTAATAGAATTAGGCCCATATCCTGTTTTAATTTATATAAATATGGGATGTAAATCAACCTTACAAATTGTTCTATTGACTAAATTTAATTTTAAATAATTTTAAAGAGTGTTTCAACTTCCACAAATGTTTTGAAAATTGATAAATAACTAATAATATTGATTGATATAATGAGAAAAGGCATTTATTTCTCAATTTTTTCCTGATAAAAATTTGATGAAATATAGAAATTCAATATATATTTCATAATGAATAACTTTTTAGAATATTGGATGTTTTATCTATATATTCATAGGGTGAATATCTTATGAATTTTTGTGAAATCTCTTATAATTCAAAGTGTAAGAGAGTTTCATTAGATTTAAATAATGGAAAAAACTGTATATTTTTTTAAACTCTTATGAAGCCACTAGTCTAGATTGATAGTGGGGCTCACATATTTTATATTCCTTCAACAAATCCTCTAATTCAAATATAAATATTTTTTGAACTATTAATCAACTGTTGTTCAATGCAGGTTCAAGTAAGTTTCAAGGTTTTTTCAAAGTAAATTCACTTTTTCTTCATGATTGTCTCATCACTGCCTCAAAGGGGTGCTCAATTAGATATAAATTAAGTTTCAAGGTTGGGGACTTTAAGCAAGTCAGCCCCCCATTTTCTGTGGTGAATACTACAAAAAAATACAAAGAAAAGAAAAGGATGCACAAAAAACAATAAGAAAAAAACACCTTCTGAAATAACAAGACAAATTAAGGAGTAAGTAAGTCAAAAAAAAGACAAAAAAAAAGGAGAAAGTGATAAAGTGATAAAATAAAATAAAAAAGGATGAAACATAAAATATAAAATCAACTCCTTATTTATCCTCAACAGAACTCATAAATAAAAAAAAGCAAATTAAAAATTCCTCCTTAAACCTCCTGGTGTACTAACATGAAGGTGGCACAAATAGAAAAAATAAAAATAAAAATACTTTCTGAAATTACAGGATGAAGCAAATTATTAGAAAGTATTTTATTTTATTTCTTCATACATATCTTTTTTTTAATTTTTCAGTGCCTTCTTTTCAAGACATATTTTTCCTTTTTTTTAATTTGCACTTCCTGCATAAAGGTACATCAGGTGTCAGCATGCAATATGGGGGGCAGACTTGCTACCAAGTCTACTACCTTGGACTCAAATTCACCACAGATTGAAAATACATTGAGCTATTAAAAAAGGAACCATACAATCAGGGATGAAAACCACTCAGAAGAACAGTTTTAGGTGTGTGTTCAAGTAGAGTTCAGTCTGAGTTCCATCTGAGTTCAGGTTTGGGACTTGCTAGAAAGTCCACCCCCTATATTTCATAGTGTGTTAAGTTTTTTTTCTTACTTCATCTGTTTTGTTTTGTTTTTAATTTGTTTTTCCTCCTTTTTTATTTGTATATAATGTTCATTTCCTACCTGGAAGTACATCAGGAAGTAAGTTTTTATTCTTATTTCTTTATCTTTTTCTCAAATTTAATACTCCTTAATTACTCATGGAATCACCCTTTTCTTTTTTTTAATTTTTTTTCTTCACCCTTTTTTATTTTTCTTATTTTTGAGGAGGTAACTTTTTTTGCTTGCATCATCTGACTTGCTTAATCCTATTCCTCCTCTTCATCAGGAGAAACAAGAGTAAGAAATTGGTGTTTCTTTATTTTTTCTCACTAATCATATCAAATATATAAATGGGTAAGTATAATATTTTCCCTCAAAACAGCTTGTTGAAACAAAGATCTGATGCACCACAATATTTTAAAGCCTAGCTAAATCCCCTTTCTTTTTTTGTCACAGTTAATATCCTATGCACTGCAATATTTTAAAGCCTAGATACACCTTTTTTCATTTATCCCTCAAATGATTTTGTTAAAATAAACCAGAAATAAATGTGGGCACTTGATAGCAGGTGCCAATCCCTATCTTTGATTTGATTTACATTTATCTTAGCTGTAATTATTCTGAGAAGACTATGCTTTGAACACTGAGAATGCTGGCTCAAATGGCATTAAATCTGAGTTATTCTTGAATCACAAATGGATTGAGAGATTGGAACTTTCTAGAAGTTTCTGGGATGTTTTTTTGTGATATATTATCTAATGCACTGAAATACTTCCAAGTCTAGATTTCCCACACACACAATATTTGTAATCCATTTATATTTTTATTGCATTAACAAATTTCCCTATACTTTTCAATTGTGAAAACATAATTTTTTCATTCAAATTATAAAAAGGTGGGTTCTCATTGTATTTTTTTCATTGTTATTTTCTTGCCTGATAATCCCATCAAACATATAAAGTGGTACTTTTTTGCTCCCTATATTCATCCTTTGGTTTTTTTATTCTTCATTTCTTTTGGAATTTTTTTTCTCCCTTTATACTGCTCCTATCTCATAAAATATATAAAAAATGGTACCATCTTCTTTTTAAATTTTTTAACAAAGTAGCTATTTTCATTTTTCTCAAGTATATATTAGTATCACTATCACCACAAAAATTTTCTGGAATTTATTAGTAGGTTCCAATACCTCAATTTATCTTTGATTCTAGAGTAACTCATATGTGATTTTACAAAATCTAGTGTGCTAATTGTTCAGTGCACATTATTTTAAGAATAATTACAGCTAAGCTGAAACTGAGTTAAAAAAATATAGGGATAGGCACCTGCTGTCAGGTGCAACATTTTTTTTCTGGTGTATTATAAGTTAAGCAAATGATGAAGAGAATTATTCCATTCATCCAGCAACAAGCCACATAACTCTAAAAAGTAAAAATGATCAAGCAAACTACTTGATCCAAACTATTGCATAGAGCTATATCTTCAAGCCACCTTTGTCTCATATTTTCCTTAATCTGTTTCAATATACTTATATCATCTGAAATACTGCCAAATTCATTCTCATTAAGAATAAAAACCTTGATATCATTAGTCCTCAACTCATTTTAACATTTATGCTTATTGATCAAATATTTTTTTCTGTGATTTCAAATTTTCTACGTTAAATATGGAGCTTCTCTTTTTAAGTCATAACTCTTTCACAATATATATATATTATTATAGTTATTTGTATTTTATTTTCAAAAAAATTTTTCATTTCATTTATTACTTCAAGAGATTGAGAGGAAAATTCAGTGAAGAATGTGGCCATTAGAGATTTTTCTTCGTTTTAGTTGACTCACTCAAAGAGAATTCATAGAGGCTTATACACCAGAAATAAAACATGGGCACCTGATAGCAGGTTCCAATTCATATCTTTAACTTTTCAGCTCAGCTTTAATTCTTTTGGAGTGACTGTGCACTGAAAAATGAGCACACTAGCTCATGCAACATAAAATCAAATTTACTCTTATATCAAAACTTTTGATATATATAGGCACCTGCTAGCAGGTGCCACTTGATTTTTTTCAGTGATATATCAGGTGAATGTAAAGCAAAAAAATCTGTATATGGACTCTGAGTTTTATCATTTCTGGATGAACCAAGGTTGTAATGGCTAGGTTTATTGGATGTGAGGTCTAAAGAGATTACCTTTGCGAGTGAGCCTGAATTATTTTTCCACTGGGGTGCATACCTTAGTTTCTCTCAGGATAAAAAGCTTTTCTTTCTAATTTTTCTCTTTTCATGGTTAAGCTAAAGTGCAGTAGAGATATATTCAATTGGAGAGGACTCAATTATATACCAATAATGTCTACAAATGAGTGTATCACTAAAGAAATATATAATTAATATGTACAATATTGAGTGAAGCAGGTAGAAAAGTTTGCAATTAATACTCAATTCAATTTAAAATAACTAGAAGCAGTATATTCTAAGTTAGAGAAAGTAATAAGTCTTTTATGGGTGTAAGGTATTAAAAACAAAAGTATTAATAAATGTAAATAAAAACACAATTATTATACCAGTGATTAAATAAAAAAGACCACAATAACTAATAGTTCTATGAAAGATTCATTAACTCAACCCAATACTCACTAAAAAAAATACCATATAGCTGAAAAAAATTTAAACACAAGTTAAGATAATTTAACTCAATTTATATCCAAGAGGTGGAACCTTTCTTACAGCAGGTATTTAAAAGCTATCGGCTACTTAAACCATTACAATGGTGAGTAAAAAATTATTCTAAAAGACTGAAAATAATCTCTATTTATAGAGAAACTCCTCTCTCTCATTCCCTAAGATGTATTAAGAACTTCTAGAGCCAAGAGCCCAACTATCTGGCTTTCAGACCCTCTTCCCCCATTAATGAATGTAGTGTAATGGCAGGTGTCCCAAGCCTGTGGTAGCTACATTTTCCCCAGTCTTACTAAGGATGAGTCAAGTAAAAAGCCATATTAGTCTCTCACACCATGAGCTTACCAAACTCTCTTGAGATACACACAATAGGGGGTGTCAGTTCTGGAAAATCTGCACTTAACTAAGTGCAGATTTTTAAAAAATACTAGACCCAAAACTGATGTGTTTCAAAAGTGAAACAAGTCACTTATTTCACTCAAATTTGTACTTTCTCAACTGAAAGTTCTGATTTCATCATAATTTCTCATTTCACTAATTTTTTAGCATCATCTCATTCATATGCAGCACTTTTCAGAATAAAAATTCATAAATGATTTACATTTATATAAAATATAAGATTCATGCCTTCCTCACTCTAAAATCATGATATGCTGTATCAAGCAATGATTTTCATAGCTCTTGATATCCTCTTCAACTATGATTGTGATTCTGATTCTGATCTTGGAAAGAATTTTCTTTTTTTATCAAAAATGTCCAGGATACATTACCATCTTCCAAGAAAGCCTCAATTACCTCATACCCTAAAGTACACCATCCAAAAACTTCTTAACCTAGCTGTACCTAGTTTTATACAGTTGTATTAATACTTCATTTTAATTAACAAATCTTACTTCCTTTTAAGACCTAGGAGGGCAGACTACTACTGTCACTAACACTAGCCTGAGTTGGAACTGACTATGCTGATGAAGCAGTTAGGCAAACTAAACTGACTATCTTGGGGCTGCTAACAGTGATAGTTACAACTATGGAAGACTAAGAAGTAACTGGATTACTAAATAAGATGTCTGATGGGGAGCACTCCACAGCACTTGCCCCATATAACCCCAATTATGCAATATCTCTACTTCCACCTCTTACCATGCATAGCACCCATAGCGCTCCTCCTCCTTGCCCCTCAACCCAAATCCTAGCATTACCCTATCTTTTACCCCTACTTCCCCCTGTGGTCCTTCTCAAAATATTTCAATTTTCACTTGGAATTATCTAAGTTCTCTACTGGTGTAGAAAGACTCTTACAGTCACCTTTCTGTAAGAAGAATTCAATAGAGTTGGATAAACCTAAGAGAACCCTGTCCCTTTAAGTAAAATAAGAGTTCTCAATTAACTAAGATAAAAAATCAAATTGTTATAAAATGACTTTTTGAAAAAAAATTATAACAGATTTGAGATGTAGAATTGATGTTCTTTATAATGAGGAGAATAAATACAACAGTGAAGCTGTACTTAGAAAAGTTATATAAATGATAGAATAATGTATTTTTATAAAGCTTTTTATTTTAGCGAAAAGATGTTCTATTTGAGTCCCTGAAGTTGATACCTTTATAATGATATCCTAAAAGTATATATTTATGGGTTTTTATATAAAATTTATGAAGTGTTATGATAATATGTTATTTTTTTATGGGTATTACAATTTTATAAAATGTTATGTGAAATGAGATGGTAGTTCTTAAATATGCATTGTTGTTGTTAATGATTAAGTTGTATAATTTTAGATGATGTTATGATTTGAGTCTAAAGGCTTTGTATGCATAGTATGTCACGTGCCCTACTTTCCCTAGCCAGAGCATTCTGGAGCTTGTCCAGAGATCACCAGAGGTTGTACAGAGCTTGTCCAGAGAATCCTGAAGATTGTACTGACTTCCTTTCTCAATTAGAACCTTAAAACCTTAATAAAAAATCTACAAACCTCACAGAATATAGTTTTAAATCTGGGGAGGCTCCAATTAAATTTTTGTAGCCTGAACAACACTATTCACTGAGCAAAAAATTATCAAAGTTAAGTAAATTATCAGAAATAAAAAATAATAAGAAATACTTTATAAAATTATCAAAAATATAAGGAGAATATTAAAAATTCTAAGAAAATTCCTAAAGGCTCTTAAGACTCCTAGATTCCATTTTCATGCACCTTTAGACCTATAATTGCATTTCTTGACAATTAAATAATTATTTCTCTTGACTCATGTAAATACCCATTTTGGAAATAAGCCATCCTTTCTTTTTATAATAATAAAATATATAAATAAAAAATTAGATTGGACTTTCCAATCTCCAATATAGTCATCTTAATTTGATTAAAAATATTTCCAAGTTCAATACTAGACTTTGGACTTCCACATCCACTCTCCCATGAAGAATGTCCCCATTCTTAAATTTTGCAAATTTGATTGACCACATATTCATCTTTTCTTCAACTTCTTCAACCAATTACTCCAATCCACTCCTTCAAACTTTTTCACTTCATCTTATTATCAAAATCATCACCAATATCTCATCAAAAGACCTAGCAGTCCCATGTGAAATTTGAACCAAATGCCAGGTGCCCTGTCTGTTCTCTAACCCTGGTCTTCCTTGGAGAACTGCCTGTGATCTTTGCAGGCTTAAGAAAATGAAGTTTAATTGCCAAATTATTCCCTCCAGGATTAAATTTTATAATATAACAGCTGCCCTTCCTGATACAACAATTCCTAAAAAGAGACTATCAAAAATCCCCACCTTATTCAGAAATATAAAGGCCAAAACAGCTCCATGCCATAAAAAATCCAATCCTGAGCTTCCTCCTCCTTCTCAAGATCCTAACCCCATTTTCCCAGTGTCTCCCTTCAGCATTTCTGAAACATTATTTCCTGGTTCAAAAAGTAAGTCCTATATTTAAATTTTAATAATCCACCTATTGATTCCAAATCCAACTACAAAATTCTTTTCTAACTCCTAAGATATTGAAATTAGCAATAATAATGACGTTGTAAGGGCGCAGATTGATTACATTAATCATTATTCTAAGTTTCATAGATATCTTGTTCTTGATTTTTGTGATGACATGAAAAGAAACATTTTAAAATATTTTCAGGAAACCCCTGCTAATAATAATGAAGATCTTATGAAGAGAAGGATTCTGATTCAAAGTTTTAATACAGATGTTGAAAGGTTTAAAAAGATTATTTATTTTAACTGTTCATCTCTTCTCTTTTTTTTGGAAAAATTTTTCTTTTTAGTGCTGATAAAAAAATTTGTTGTTTGGTTGATCTTTAATTTTTCTTATCTGACTTTAATAAAAGAAACTTTATGTAAAATTTATTTTTCTTGTGATGATTCCACTACTGAGATCAAGGTTTGAATCACTTCAGACTACCCTATACCAATCTCTACTTTTCTACAGCATGAGAGAGTGTGCTACCCACTGAGCCGTATACTTTTATTCCATTCTTGCCATAAGGTCCTCCAAGCTTCCACATAAATAGTCTACCAGTTAGGCCCACTAACAATACAACTCCTATCCATCCTCAAAAGATTCAGCTTCACAAAATTCAAATAAATTTCCATCCCTTTAAACCACTCCAAAAATTTGTCAGAATTTCCATATTTACAAGACTTTCTTAGCACCTTTATTTACATTCTTTAAAATATCTATTAATAATCCTTCAAAGTATCCACCTTTCTTTAACCATAAAATAAAATTTATCCATTTGACATCTTCATTTCATAAAGTTAGTTTCACCATATTCATCAAAGATAGAGCTATCCAATAAGTGAGTATCAGTATGAGTACTGATGAACAAGTGATAAATTAAAAATTACTGAATTAAATATCCAAATAGATTAACATCCCCCACTGAAAACCTTGGAGGAACCAAACTTTTTTGATTTCCAGCTTATAGTCTTGGTGGACTCCCCTTCTGCAAATCCCACATAAAGAATGATTTACTATTTTAAGTTCTTGGTGGACCAAAGAGAGAATAATCTCCAGTTTAAGGTCATAGTGGACCAAAAATTCTATTGATTCCAGATCCCTAATACTGTCCTTGAGCCCAAATATTTCCAATGTTCATCTTCTCCATTTTCTATTCTCCTATCCAGGTTATCTTCTCCATCCTAATAATCAAATTTTAAAGATCACTCCTACCAACTTCATGTCTTCCAAAGATCAAGCTTGTGACTACTTCTCTTTTATCCATCAAGAGTGTACACATGCTTATAAATTAATAAGGAAAACCTACTTTAGGTCCTGCTCCAACTTTTATGAAAAGAAGAGAAAATGCTCTGGAATAAAATATGGCTCACTCCCTTTTCCAGCCACCAGCTTTAAATCCCACTACCATCTCATAAATCCTCTACCTCCAAAATTCCAGATTCTTTTACACCTTCTTCCTTCTTTAAGATTCAATCTAGCCCTGAATCCCTGGGTCCTCTTCCATCATCTCTCCTATTGCTTCTCCATCTCGTCAATCAAGGCTCTCCTCTACCATCCCTAGAACTTCTACTTCTCCAAAAGCTATGCTAAATCTACCTCTATCTAACCTAGTTCTACATGTCTCTTGTTCTCCATTTTCTATCTCTCCTCGTCTTATAACTGAGCCTATACCCTCTCATCCTAATTTTAGAAGCCCCCATTTTTCTTCTTATTTTAAATCTTCAATGAGACCCAGATCTCCCAGTAATTCAGTGATAAGCTGCAAGAAAAGGAATAGTCCAATAGTCAAAGGTCCACCCATTTCTACCTAACCTTTCTAAAACCTCCTTCATATCAAAACATCAAAAACCTCAATTCTTTCCTCCTAAAAGAAAATTTCTTCTAAGCTTGTCTTTACATTTTGATCTTGTCATGGTTGACTCTAGTAAATAATTTAAAATTTTTATTCTTCTTTTAATTTTATTTCTAGAATTTTATTGATGAACTGATCTAAATTCTTCTGGATGCCATTATTAATCATCTTCTTATTATATTACTGATCCAGAACCCACTTCAGCCACAGTGAGATGTAATGAGGTTTCTCAAAATATTTATTCAATTTTCAATTAACTTGGCCCATTACAAAGAATATCCCCCTTAAGATTGAGAAGAAATTTTTTCTTAGGAGAAAGTATTAAATGTCACTTTAAGATGGCCACTTGGTTAGACCATAAACAATGCCATCAATTGGAAGAAATTGAAAAATTTTCTAGAGCCACTCGTGAAACTTTTACTGTACCTTCATCATCAAAGAGAGACTTCCTTAGCTCTTCAGGCTCTTTCTAGAAATTTTCAAAGAAAGTAACTAAAAAAAACAAAATATGTATATAATCATAAAAAATTTATTACTAATACTTTTTTTAAGCTTACCATTAATGATGATGATGATTATTATTATTTTTATTTTTAAACAAGTTTATTTTGTAAAATTAAAAAAATTAAAAATTTGAAAAGAAATATATTATAAGGAATTTAAAATTAAATTATTGAAAGGATACCTTCCAGAAATTTGATGAGCTTTACTTTCAGCCTAGGTATCTCCAGAAATGAGTAATTCATATGTTTAAAATAAGATAAACTTAATTACATTAATCTTATTTATTAAAAATAAGGTTAAATACTTATATATATGGTTATAATACATATATATATATATTTATTACACTATTATATGACTTATAGTAGTTTAAATAGCTTATACATAGCCTAATAATACCTATTAAGGTGTTAATGGAGTCATAATATACTTATCCTAAGTAATATTAAGTAATTATAGACATACATAAGCTTGTATGTATACATAAACCTCATATTCAGTGAAATATGTAGTTATAATATGTATATTTAGGTCTATAAGTGGGTTTTAACCTCTTAACAGCCTATAACCTTTATTTTGTTCTTATTTTAGGTCATATGGATGTATTCAGTGGACTCACAATGCCTACACAAGCATATACACCTTTTTCAGGCGCATATATCCAGTTTTGACAACTTAATCTGATTCCTTCGATGGATTTTCACAAATTTAAGGGTTGGGATATGATTAATGGGTTAATATGTATGCTTGGGGATGTAATTGGGGGCTTGGACATTTTATTTGTTTCCTTTATATGCTTTTAGTTTCATTAAATCTCTTTTTGATTATTTATTTTACCTGTTTCTTTATGGTATCCGCTTTTATCTGGGTTTTCTATTTATGGTATGGATCAGTGTTATTATTAATAGTGATGGAGGGTCCTTACTGGAGGTCTGGGTGTTGAAAATGCTTGAAGTGGACGCCATGGGGAGGTTATGCGCCCTCACAGTGCTGTAATTGCCAGGGATAGCAGCGACATCATCTGGATTGAAGGTCTGTGCACTCCAGTAGATTTTGGTATAAGTAAGGGAGAATTTTGAAGGGTTAATAGACATCACTAACTTACCAAATTTCAAATAAACACTACAACACAATTATTATCATATAGAAATATATTATAAAGCATTTATAAATTGATATTATCTCTATATAAGCTATAACTATATTTTATTATTCTATTTTCCACCACTAGCATGAATAGAATGCAAGTATTGTGAGTTTAAATTGAGAATAACTATTTTATTAGTCTTCCCCTGAGGTTTAATCACTAAATCATCTATTAATAAGTAGTTGGAACATTAATATTTACAATAAAATTATACTTAAATACTAGCATAAACTGACAATTGGGGGTCTTTCCTTAGTAATTACTTATTATTTAGTGTAAGTCTTAGGACATGATTTTTACTCTAGTATATCTCAAACAAACCAAATACTTGGGTCTGCAGCACATTAGTGGGTCATCATAGCTCATTGATTGCAGAAAAGAACCCTTATAATAATTTTGCTAATTTTTTATAATAAAAATTAGGTATTTACAGTAGTAACTTTACCCAATATAAAACCAATTTCACTTGGTATTTGGTCACCAATATAACACCAAATTAAATTGGTATTTAGTTAAAGATTTGTAGGCTAATTATTCACCCTTATAAGGGTCTATTTAAACTTATTATTATATTTTTAACATATTTTTTCGAATTTTTCTTATATTTTATTTAAATAAATAAAGATATAAATTCAAGGTAAGCACCAGTGCTTTTATTAGTAATTGTATTGCTAATATATTTTGTCTACTAATTACCATATAGATTTTCCCTTTTGTAGACGTGTAAAATTGTTATTTAAAGACACAATGAGTGCCCCACAGGACAATGTAAGTGAAAAGCCTGCTTATAACACCAGGTATAAAGCTAAAAACATTGCTCCAGGACATCACCATGGAGGGTCAATCCTACCCACAAGCAGAGTCAATGAGCATAGAAGAAAAGGACACCCTCTTAAAAAAGATAAAAATAAAAATGACTTCACCTCCTCTGCAGGATCATCTATCCCATCTAGCAAAGCAAGTTCTGAAACTGGAGGAATCAAAGTCTTTCATGCTAAAGGAGGTAGAGCAATTGCAAAACAACTGCAAGGTGGGTTTCCAACAAATGAATCAAACCTTTGCAGAGTTAAATGTATGGAAGCCAAGACAAAAACTCCCTACCCAAGGAGGTTCACATCATTCCCACGAAAAAACCCTGGTAGAGAGATGGAAGTGGGATTGGTTCCATCAGCAACAGCCCTGTCACAATTGCAACAGGGATCCTCCCCCTCATCAGACTTCCTCAGCTCACCCCTACAAAGGAAAGCAAAAGCGCCAAAAATCAGGGCTTGCAAAAATCCTGTGGTAATAAGATTACCCTCTCAGATTGAACACAATACTGATGATTAAAATATAGGTAATATTATTGTTGTAAAATCTGTAAAAAAATTGAGGAAGACTTGAGAAAATTAGGTTTTTATGTAGATATGCCTGACTTATCTTTTGTCAATAACAAAATTACTATTTATAATAATAATACAGTTAACCCTCAGTTTCTACCACTTACTAGTGAGATGAGAAGTTCAAAAAACAGTGAAAAAATTGAAAAGGAAGACATGGAGTATTTCAATAATAAACCAAATTTCCATAGAATTGTTTCAGCATTATGGAATAGAATGACTGAGTGTGAGGAACAGACAATAAAGCTCACAAGTGATAAAATTTTGTCCTTGAAATTGAACATTTCTCAACTGGAAACAAGAAATAAAGAATTAGAGAATGAACACTTGGCTCTAACTCTTAAGTATGATTCTTTGAGTAATAAATATAGTGAACTTTCAAACAAATTATGTGAGTTAGAAAAGTTTTATGAAGCACATTTATTGAAAACTGAATCAAGAAAAAAGCTATCTTTTGCCCAGACAAATAAGAGTGTCTCTGATCTGCTACAAAGATTGACTAAAGTTGAGATTGAAACTTCTAATCTACTAATTAATCAGGATAACCATAAGTATACTCAGTATAATAATAATGCTTTCATTGGCAAAAATGAATCTCAATCATTCCCCATACCACCAAAAGTAAAACAATCTAGTGGTAGTGTCAAGTCTGAAAATACAAATGCAAGTCACAAATTGGTGCAAGAGGAAATACAAGACCATTTATCCAGAGTAAATGAGTTATTGAATTTACCTAGGATTAGTGAAACAAAATCCAATCAGAAGAGCTGGCCTAAGATAGATCAGTACACAACTTATGATGGGGAAGCCAGCTCTGATTGGAAACATTTTATCCAAAGAATTGACAACTTGATATTCTCATATAAGTTACCATATGAAGATATAACCTCAAAATTAATTTCTTTATTTAAGAATTTTGCTTTATTATGGTTTGAAGCTGTTTTGAGTGAGGGTAAAGATTACTCTTGGGCTGAATGGAAACAACTAATTGAAAAACAATTTGGAGGTTCTAAATTCAGGCTCACTAAGCAAAGATTATATGAGAAAACTAGGTATAATCTGTTGAATGGTGACGAACCTATGGTGTTTTTAATGAATTTAAATAAAATATTAAAAGCCATTGGGCCAAACATGTATTTTAACTTATGGAAAGATAAGATAATATATAATTTACCTATATCTGTCAGAGACATTTTTGTAGCTAGAACAATAATTGTTAGTGAATATTCTGAATTTATTAGTATTTGTAATGAAATATTATTAAACCATAAGTATGAAGTAAGGTACACCACTTATAAACAAAATAATGAACCTGTGAAAAATCAGAATTCAAAAACACTTCAGGAAAAGCAGAAAAAACCTACCGCACCTGTAGTACCTAAAAAGTATGAAACTAATACATGTTATAAGTGTAATAAAACTTGGGTTAAAGGTCACAAATGTTAGAAGAATATAAATATTGTTGAAAATCAACATGAGTCTGAAAATGAAACAGAAAAAAGTAAATATTCAAGTGATTATGACAGTAATATCTCATATAGTGATGAGAATAAAGTCTGTAAGTTGGAAGATGATTTGTCCATCTTTGAAACTCAAATATTAAATATGGACTTAAATGAATCTTTAATGAATTTTGAGGATGCTAAAATCATTAAGGATATACAGGCTGATAACTTGAAGATGACACCTATCACAGTTCCAGCTAACATTTCTGAAGAAAATGTAAATATAGTATTGGACGCAGGAGCCGCTGGATCTGTTGTTTCAACAAATACATTACAGAAAATTGATAGTGAGTATAAGTCAAAGCTTGAACCCCTTAAAAGTAAAAATTGGAGAGGTTCTAAATCAGTACTACACCCCATTGGTAGATACAAAGCTACTGTTTTCTTTAAACATCAACATGGCTATTTTAGAGTAACTTGTGACTTTGTAGTAATTAAAAATACTAATTTTAGTAACTGTTTTATCATTGGAAATGACATTCTGACTAAGTTTGGAGTGAAATTAGACCCTGCTAATAATACTTATACAATTGGCATGAATGGTAAAAGAAAATTTAACATAAATTCTTTTAACACGGTCTTAAACATTGAGTCAGTAATAAATATTCCTTGCAAAGAAGAGAATCCAAGGAGATGGAACTTCTGGAAACAGAAATTTCAAAAGCATCATTTGGCACTCAGATAAGTAAAATGGAGAAAAAAAATATTTTGGACTTAATTAAATCATTTCCAATGGCTTTTGCACATGGAACCAATGAGCTTGGCCTTGTAAAAGATCATGAGATGAAAATTAGTTTAACTTGTGATATGGATAATATTCCTGCTAGTCTTAAAAAGAAGCCATATCCTGCTTCAACAATGAAGAGGAAAGACATAGAGGATAATATTAAGATTTTATTAAAAATAAACATTCTTGAAAAGGTTGAAACTAAACTAAAATATTGTGTAATAAAACCAGTGCTAATTCTTATGAACAAGATAAAGCAAGACTTTGCGGTGATTATAGAGCATTAAATACATTCACAGTGGATGATATATATCCCATGCCAAGAATTGCCTCTATACATGCTACCCTTAAAAGTCCTAAATATATAAGTTGCCTAGATAAAAATAAAGGGTACCATCAGATTCCTGTAAAAAAGAATTCACAGAACTTTTTGTTGATAAAAAAACATATGGGAATATATAAATATGTCAGGATGCCATTTGGACCAAAAAATTCTCCTTCAGTATTTCAGAAATTAATGGATATAACATTCCATAAAGAAATTATTGAGTAATGGTTAATGGTATACATTTATGACATTATGGTGTTCCCTAAGACATATGATGAACACTTAGTCCATTTAAAGAAGGTATTTCAGAGAATGGATGAAATAAAAATGACCCTTGAATTGAAAAAATGTAAATTTGGGTTTGAGTCTTTAAAAGTGCTTGGTCATATTGTATCTGGCTTACAAATATGTGTAGACCAAAATAAGTTGGCTGAAATCAAGAATATTGGAATTCCTCAAAATGTAAAGATGTAAAATCTTTTCTTGGTATGTGTAGTTATTATAGACAATATATAACAAAACAACTAATGAATTGCTGCACCATTGACCACACTGATAAAAAATCAGAAGCTTTCATTTGGAATAATGAAATACAACAGGCTTTTAAAAAGTTGAAAGAATATTTGATGACAGCTCCTATCTTGGGATTACCAGATTTGCAATTGCCTTTTGTTTTGTATACACATGCAAGTTTTATTGGACTGGGTGCTGCTTTGCATCAAAAACAACTTATTCAAGGAAAAATATCTGAAGTAGTAATTTGTTATATTTCACGTACTCTAAGAAGTAGTGAATTGAAATATCGTGCTACCAAACTTGAATGTTTGGAAGTAGTATGGGCTCTTGAGAATCTACATTATTACCTGGAATACCAAAAATTTGAGTTAATAACTGACTGTTTTGCAGTTAAGTCACTCTTAAACATGAAAACTCCTAATAGACATATGTTTAGATGGAAATTAGCTGTACAAGAATACAGAGGATGGTTGAATTACACATAGAGTAGGAACCTGTCAGTATAGTCTAGTATATAAGTATGATATAATAGTGTTTATTTATGGTCCTACTACTTATTGATAAATGATTTAGTGATTAAACCTCAGGGGAAGACTAATAGAATAGTTATACTCAAATAAAACTCAAACTACTTGGATTTTAATGCATGCTAGTGGTGGAAAATAGATGAATAAAATATAGTTATAGCTTATATAAAGATAAAAACAATTTATAATGACTTTTATAATATATTTCTAAATGTTAATAATTGTATAGTAGTGTTTTTTGGAGTTGTAGTAATTGAATGATGATAAAAAACCGTCAAAATCCCTCCTTACTTATACCCAAATCCACTGGAGTGCACAGACCTTCAATCCAGATGATGTCACTGCTATCCCCGGCAATTACAGCACTGTGAGGGCCCATCACCTCCCCATGGCGTCCACTTCAAGAAGTTTCAACACCCAGACCTCCAGTAAGGACCCTCCATCACTATTAATAATAACACTGATCCATAACATAAATAGAAAACCCAGATAAAAGCGGATACCATAAAGAAACAGGTAAAATAAATAATCAAAAAGAGATTTAATGAAACTAAAAGCATATAAAGGAAACAAATAAAATTTCCAAGCCCCCAATAACATCCCCAAGCATCCACATTAACCCAGAAACATCCTTCCAACCCATAAATCGGTGAATAACCATCCAAGGAAGTAATTTGAGTTGTCCAAACTGGGTGTATGCGCCTGATATAGGTGTCTATGCTTCTGTAGGCGTTGTGAATCCACTGATTTCGTCCATATGACCTAAAATAAGCAGAAAAACAAAGTTTATACACTATTAAGGGGCTAAAACCCACTTATATACCTAAATATACATAATATACTGCATATTTCACTGAATATGATATTTATGTATACATATAAGCTTATGTATGTCAATAATTACTTCATATCACTTAAGATAAGTATATTATTACTCCATTAACACCTTAATAAATATTATTAGGCCATGGATAAGCTATTTAAACTATTATAAGCTATATAATAGAATAATAATTATATATATATATAATAAAATAATATATATTATTATTTTAACCTTATTTTTAAGATATAAGCTTAATCTACTTAAGATAATCTTATTTTAAGCATAAGAAATACTCAGTCCTAAGAATATTTAGTCTGACAGAACCTTAAACTCTAATGTGTATCTGTTATCTAGAGTACATCTACCAAATAATGATGATAATCCTGCTTATTTCCTGAAACAGAGATTATTAATGTTTATGGCATTTATATTGTAGATCTTGAGGATGAATTTATGCAATCAATTCTCGATAAATATGCTTCAGATCCTGATTTGAGTAAACTTACTACAATATTAAATGATCCATCTAATGCTTCAATGAATGTTCTAATAAAAACATTACCACAAAAATATAAAGAAGCATTAGAAAAAGGAAAATTTTCCATTGAGGATGGTTTTATATATTACAGGAAGAAATTAAGCAATGTGATTGTAATTCCCCCTTCAATGAAGGAGTTAATGTGAAGTATATGTCATGATGATATATTAGCAGGTCATTTTGACTTCCATAAAACATTAACCAGAGTAAAAAATACAGCTTGGTGGATTAAAATGTCTGATGATGTTCAAACATATGTTGAGACATGTGATTCTTGTCAAAAATCTAAAAGATTAACAGACAAAAGAGCTGGTTTATTACAACAACTTGAGCAACCAATAGCTCCATGGGATATAGTTAACATGGACTTTGTAACAGGTTTTCCAAAAGCAGGGCATAAGAGTTATAACTCCTGCTGGGTAATTGTAGATAGATTTACAAAAATGTGTAAGTTTATTCCTACCCACAAAGAGAACTCTGCAAGGGACTTAGATTTTTTATGGTGGACACAAATGTTAAATATAGCAGGTTTCCCTAAAGCAATAGTCTCAGACAGAGATCCTAAATTTACTTCTGAGTTCTGGACATCACTTATGGATGTTTCAGGGTGTCAATTAAAACTTTCTACAGCACACCATCCACAAGCTGATGGGCTAGCAGAAAGAATGATACAAACTTTAGAAGATATGATAAGAAGATATTTTCCTTTTGGTCTTGACTTGAAAGACAATGACAAATTCACGCATGATTGGGTAAACCTTATCCCAGGTTTAGAATTTTCATACAATAGTACAGTACATTCTGTCACTGGCAAAAAGCCATTTGAGTTATGGTTGGGTTATGTAACTAATACCCCTGCTAAAACTCTTAATAGATTACCTAGATTGGATAACCATCCAGGTAAAAAATCTTTTCTTCAGATGCAAGAATTATGCAGAAAGCATGCTCAAGAATGTATAAATAAGGCATTTGAGTACAAGAAGAAAATATGGGATAAAGCCCATAAAGAACAAATGTTCCAAGAGGGTGATGAAGTCTATAATTCTGCACTACATTTCAATTTAAATGGTAATTTTAAATTGAAGGATCTATTCATTGGACCATTTGTAGTAAAAAAGATGGTTGGTAACAATGCTGTTGAAGTTATTCTATATGCACCATATGATAGAAATCATCCAGTATCTCCTATTTCTCTTATAAACCCATACCATTCTAATATTACTGCTCTATTTCCAAGAAGATCAGGAAGGCATAAACAGCAACCTGAGGAAATAGTTGAAAAGGCAAAAATTGAAAAGGTAATTAAAAAGAGATACCTTACTAAAGAAAAGGGAGTTGAGTATCTATTAAGATTTAAAAATAAATCAAGTGAATATGACCAGTGGATTCCAGAAAATGAAATCTCTGATTTTAAAAATCTCTTAAAAAAATATAAATTCAAATAATACTGGTAAATTCAGTATATGTATCATAGAAATTTTAAAATTATTTTTTCTATTCACTCCTTATTTATTAATTAAAATGTCTTAACATTTTTTTATTGTTTTTTTGGGCGAGGGAGTGTCAGCCTAGGTATCTCCATGACTGAGTAATTCTTATTTTTAAAATAAGATAACCTTAATTACATTAAGCTTATTACTTAAAAATAAGGTTATAATACATATATAAATAATTATTACACTATTATATGACTTAAAGTCGTTTAAATAGCTTATCCATAGCCTAATTATACTTATTAAGGTGTTAATGGAGTTATAATATACTTATATTAAGTGAAATTAAGTAATTATAGACATAAATAAGCTTATATAGATACATAAATCTCATATTCAGTGAAATATGTAGTTATATTATGTGTATTTAGGTCTATAAGTGGGTTTTAACCTCTTAATAGCCTATAAACTTTATTTTTTTGCTTATTTTAGGTCATATGGATGTATTTAGTGGACTCAAAACGCCTACAAAAGCATATACACATATTTCAGGCACATATATCCAGTTTGGACAACTCAATCTGTTTCCTTGGATGGATTTTCATGGATTTATGTGTTGGGATATGATAACTGGGTTAATATGGATGCTTGGGGATGTCATTGGGAGCTTGGTCAGTTAATTTGGTTCCTTTATATGCTTTGGGTTTCATTTTATCCTTTTTGGATGAGTTATTTTACCTGTTTCTTTATGGTATCTGCTTTGATCTGTTTATTATATTTATGGTATGGGTATGAGGTATCATTAATTGTGATGGAGGGTCCTTACTGGAGGTCTGGGTGTTGAAAATTCTTGAAGTGGATTCTATGTGGAGGTGATTGGCACTCACAGTGCTGTAATTGCTGGGGATAGCAGTGACATCATCGGGATTGAAGGTCTGTGCACTCCAGTGGATTTTGGTATAAGGGAGGATTTTGAGAGGTTATTAGACATCACTTACTTGCTACACTTTAAATAAAAACTGCAACACAATTATTATCATATAGAATTATATTATGAAGCATTTATAAATTGATATTATCTTTATATAAGCTATAACTATATTTTATTATTCTTTTTTCCACCACTAGTATGCATAAAATCCAAGTATTGTGAGTTTAAATTGAGAATATATATTTTATTAGTCTTCCCCTGAGGTTTAATCACTAAATCATTTATTAATAAGTAGTTGGACTATTAATATTTACTATTAAATCATACTTAAATACTAGCATAAACTGACATGTACCCCTGACATCATACCCACATCCAAGTGCACCTTGATTGTGGGATACACAGGATAAAATTGAAAATAAATATAAATAATTTTTGAAAAATTTTAATAAGCATAGAGAACAAAACAAAGAAATGATCACTGTGTTGGCTCCTTCCAATTTGTAAAAATGATTGGAGACAAAAAATAAGCAATATCCCTAAAAAATTAATATAAATAAAATTTAAAATCAAAATGAAATTCAAACATAAAAAAAATTCAATAAACAAAACTTTAACATAAGAAGAAATCTTGACTTTCACTTTGAATTAGTATGATTGATTGATATATTAGTGATCCAGTTTATAGTCTTGTAGGACTATCTATATAACAAAAAGAAAGCCAGGGTTCAACTAGAAATAGAGAGAATTTGGTAACAATTAATTAAAACTTTATGTTATATTATTAGTTATCAATGGTAAGTAAAAGCCCCTCCCTGTTATCAAGTATTGTCAATCATCTTTATTTTATATTATTAGTTATCAATGGTTAGTAAAAGCCCCTTTCTGTTATTAAGTATTTTCAATCAGCTGTCCCCAGTGATTGATGAGTGGACAGCAAATTGATTTATACGTTAATGATAAATAATAATGTAATATAAAGAGATAAGAAAAGAAAATTACAATCAATCAGTATTTAGTTGAGTAATGATAAATAGAGATTTGATTGCTTATCATTAATACTATAAACAAATAAGTAAAAATTTATTATACCTTTATGTTATATTATTAGTTATCAATGGTTAGTAAAAGCCCCTCGCTGTTATCAAGTATTGTCAATCACCTATTGTACAATAGAGTTAGTAACCATAGATAATATAGATAGCATAACACCAAGTACCTTTTCTTAGTGATTGATGAGTGGACAGCGAATTGATTTAGACGTTAACGATAAATAATAATGTAATATAAAGAGATAAGAAAAGAAAATTGCAATCAATCAGTATTTAGTTGAGTAATAAGAAATAGATATTTGATAGCGAAAGAATAAAAAAACTATCCACTATATAAGTACTCATATTATCATTATTCACCCTTACATCTTGATCACAAAATAAGTATATATTTCTACACAGAAACAAATTAATCAACGTGCTAAGCAGATGTAGAAGATGACAGAATATAGCCGCTCAATCTGTAGAGTAGTAACTCAGTCAACCGCTGTGGTAGCCTAAAGTTTAGTATGGCACCTAAGTACGTAAATGGAGCTATTACGGCGAGCAAGATTGGTGTTATTATTTTTATATAAAAGGGTTTTATTTAATTTATTTGAGTTTTAAATATGAAGAAATCGGTCACGAGCAAATGTCTACACAAAAACAATTTATTTTACGGAGAAAACTTATTTTTATGGTCTGAAAAATTTATAAGTATCAAGTCGAGTCACTCAAGAACCTTGGGAAATTTTCCCAGAATTTTTACTATTTTTCTTATATTTTTAAATGAATTTTAAAGTCTTATAGAAATATTTACGTTTACAGAAATTACTTAACTTTGATGAATTTTCACGGGGTAATTAGAGCTGCGCAGACTACGAAAATTAGTTTGGAATATAAAAGGGAAGTAGCTCTATCATGTGTAATTTTTCTAGATTTTTTATTATAGTTTTTAAGGTTCTAATTGAGTCTGGAAGTCCGGACAGACTCCGTACAGACTCCGTTCCGACTCCGTACGGACTCCGTACGGGCTCCAGATTGACTCTGGGAGAGCTCTGGAGGGGAAAACTTAGGCACGTGACTAGGAATACTTAAGCGCTTCTCAAACTCGAAATTGAGGGGGGGGGATACAACATACAGCTTAATCATTGACCACCACAGTCTCATTTTTTATTACTCAACAAATTAAATAAATTGTAATACCCTTATAACTTTATATTTTATATATAACATTTTAGAAATAATACTCAAAAATTTAAATCACACTTCATACAGGGTATCTTTAGAAAGGTCTTCATCACTGGGACTTGATTATTGCTGTCTCATAAAAACTCAAATTATTATAAAAACATAAAAGTCAATCTTTTCAGATCTTTCACTGGTACACCTTAATTGTTGTTATCAGTATTTCTTTTCTCAACAGCCACAATCATTAAATCTCAATAAGCGTTAAATATTTTAGAGTTTCATTATTTTTATCAATCAGATCTAAGTAGACTGGTTAGCTTAGTGATTTAGAATTCCCATTTTGTTATTTTTATTGGAAGGACGGGGTTTTCAGCTAAATCGACATATCTCCTCCGGATTCTGCTTACAGCAAGGCGACTGTAAGAGTTTACCTTACCATAGTTGGCGCCCAACGTGCGGTTCGATTTCTCTAGCTTTCTTTAAAGACTTACTTGGATCAAGAACGTTCTTAGCCTGCAAGAGGCTTATTTTCTGGAACTCTAATTGGAGTTTTGTTATTGGCCTGCAAGAGGCTTGTTATTTTATCAATTGTTAACGCTTTTCATTACTTATTGGGATGTCTTCTTCTGCTGTTGCTTCTGGATCTTCTAACCCTCTTACTCCCTCAGTTAGAATTGTTTCTTGGGATGGCCCAAAGTCTGATGGGGAGGAGGTTAAATGGTTCATTAGAAGGTATGAAGCTGCTGCTGCTGTTGATGGTGCTTCTCATGTGGATATGGTGAAGCAAGATAGGTTTTTTATTGATGATAGGGAGGTGGAAAAAGAGGTTATTGCTATGCAGGCATTCAAGGACAAGGATTGGGTTAAGCTTTCTAAAGCTATGGTTGATAGATGGGGTGTTAGGTTTACTATGATGGACCTCAATAAAATTGTTGGAGACTGGCAAGCAAAAGGTGGTGTTTCTTCTATGGCAGACTTCAAAAAGCTGTGTGTTCAGTTTGATGAAGTGGTGGAATATCTCATATTGGTGGACGAGTTAGTGCATGAGAACCAGGCAAAAGATTTGTTTTGGACAGCATGCAGCAGGGATATTCGAATGGACGTCTTGAAGGATCTTTCAAGAAAAGATTTGATGAAGGAACTGCCTAATGGTGAGCAGAAACTGCCGGCTCTGGAGGTTATCAAAGAGAACATTCAGGCCCATCTAAAGTTATTGGCGTTGGACAAATATCAAGAGTCCTGCACTCAATATGTTAGCAAGGTTAGCGAAGTTTTGGCCGAAAACAACGATATTATGGTCAAAGCCCAGGAGGCCAAGAAGGCACAAATTGGATTACCTGCTGCTAAAGTGGAGGGCAATGTAGATAATAAGATGGTCGATCATCTGGCCGATTTAACGAAACAATTAAAAATATTTGTTCAAGAAACCCAGAAGGCTAACAAGGCCCCAATCGCTTCTTCGTTGACGTCGACTTCTTATCAGTCCAGAGGTTATGAACGTCGAAATTATAATGGCAATAACAACGGTAACCGCTTCCCAGGCAATGGGAGAAATGGTGGGAATGGTGGTAGTAATTATAGAGGTGGCTATGATGAGCCAAAGGTGTGCTCCTATTGTAATAGGAGAGGGCACAGAGCAACAGTTTGTTTTGCTCTTGATAAGGATATGGATTCTGGGCGAGTTTTATTTGATGGTAAAGTTTATAAATTTCCTGATGGTTCGTTCATCAAGCCCAGTGATGGACAGTCTCCTTCTGATTTGGTCAGAAAAAGTTTAACGGCTGAAAGGAGAGCCAGATTTGAAGAGGTGACGGATGAAGATGTTAATGCCAAGGGTGGCAAAAATGGTAATGGTAATGGTGGTAAAGCTGACAAGGGCAAGGAGAAAGGGGTCAGTAAAGCCACATTTTCTACTTCTTTTGGTGGTTTAGAGCTGGCGACGGTTGCCCAGGTGGAGGGTAGCTGTATGGCTGGCGAATACGATGTTAATGCTGCTAGAAGAGCAGCTGCTACTAAGGCGAAAAGTAGCAATCAGAGCCAATTGAGGGCTAATCCTGGCAAGGCCAATAACAAAGTGAACCCTTACTCTAAGGACAAAAATTCTAGCGCTCAAACTGCCGTCAACAAATTGAACCCTTACTCTAAGGACGAATTATATAAAATGCAGAAGCGGATTGCTGATATGGGGCCCCCTAGTTATGGCAAGTTTGATTTAAATGGTGAGCCTATGCCAGAGGATGATTTGGATTCTGAGGAGGACGTACCGTTGGCGTCTCTACCCAGACCAAGTTTTAGCGGTCCCATCCCAATGGAGGGAGTAAGAAGGACTAGCGATGGATCAGGATTAGTGCAAGAAGCTAGTGACGGAGTTAGGGTTATAGAAAGTGAAGATGTTACAATGGGGGGTGAAGATGGCTCGGTTGGACCTCAAGAGGTACCCAGGGCCAAGGTTGTTAAATCAAAGGTCCAGTATGAGCGGCCAGTAGTTTCTGGTCAAGCTAATGCGATGGACGCAGTTTTGAATAGGGTGAATCAATTGCAGATTCCCTTATCTTTAGGGGAGTTATTTAAGATTAGTCTGGCGCTTGCTGAAAAGCAAAAGAAGCATTTGACGAGGCGTCGGGCTTCCACTGGAGAGGTGGAATATATTTGTGAAAATGCTGAAAAGTTTGGGGAAGATGTAGATACACATTTTTCCACTCCCCTGGGTTACCTGGTGGTAACTCTTAATGGTAAAGAAGTAAAGGCCTTGGTCGATTCAGGGTCTCAAATTAATTTAATTTCATTGGAGCAAGCGACGAGTATAGGCTTGCCAATTAAAAGTGGGACTGGGAGAAACCTCAGAGGTATTGGAGGGCATGCAACAGAGCTGATGGGTACAGCTGAGCATGTCAGGTTAGGCCTTGGTGGATCTGTTGGTAAGGTTCACTTTTATGTGGCCAGAGGAGCAGTCAAAACTGTTCTTGGTGGTCCTTTTTTGATGGATTTTGAGGCCAGGATAGGGTATCAAGCTGGCATGGGTATTAGTTTGGAGATCACTGGTGAAGATATGCGGAGGTTACATATGCGGTTAGCGCCTCCTGGAGATGAAGGTTGGGAAACACGGCCAGGGATTACTACTCTGTGCCAGTGTTGTGTATGCACCAAGAAGCGGCATATAAAACGGACGGCTTCTGGTGAATTATGTTTGTTGAAAAAGGATGGAAGCCCTCATTTTTTGGGGTAGCAGGGGCTGATCACTCTAATGTTGTAATCTCTCCTCAGGATGAGATCCCGGATTGCAATAGGTCAGCTCACTTGGAGATAATTCAAGTGGATTCTCAATTATTTTCTGTTAATATTACTTTGGAGTGCAAATACGTTATGGACTTTTCTATATGTTTATTGGATTTACCCTGTTTTTTATTAAATTTAAAAATGGTGAAAAAGGCAAATGGGCCAAATTAGGTTGGATAAAAATTGGAAGGGTATGTTTTATGACCTCCAGCAAGAGGGTAAACTGCGAAAAACTTATCAAAACCAAATTAAAAATCTCAGTATAAGTAAAACACAAAAAAATAACTTATTTGAAAATGTTATTCCGGACCTCCAGAAAGAGGCTAAACTGCAAGTATCACCTTCTATTTTGGACCTCCAGCAAGAGGGTAAACTGCAAAAATCACATCAAAATCCGTTTAAAAATCTCAGTATAATTAAAACACAAAAAAATAATTTTTGTGAAAATTCAATTCCGGTCCTCCAGCAAGAGCATAAACTGCCAACTTTCTTTACGGGCGATTTACTGCTGGATAGGGGAAGAAAAGCTGTTGGAAAATCTGTTTATAAATTAGACGAGGGAAAGGAGAAAAGGGTAAAATTTAATAATGAAATAAAATATTTTTCTAATTTTTCTTATTCCGATTCTGGCGATGAAGAAGATTCATTTGATGAAAGTTTAAATGGTGATACAAAAGAAAATGTT
Source organism: Hemileia vastatrix (assembly GCA_030280995.1). Lineage (NCBI taxonomy): Eukaryota > Fungi > Basidiomycota > Pucciniomycetes > Pucciniales > Zaghouaniaceae > Hemileia > Hemileia vastatrix. The sequence goes on from JASXTE010000001.1 coordinate 62,636,155, forward strand.
TTACCTCAAGTTTATTTAGATGTGGATGCAGCCAAATATAAGAAAGTAGAAAATAAAGTTCGACCTATTAATGAACCGCTACCTGCCAAATTAAATCCACCTTTGAGAAGACCAAGGTTATCAAGAGATCCTTATGAAAGCCCCTTGGTAAAGAATCCCCCTGAATTTTCTGAGACATCAAGAATCACTTTTGAGAGACTGGGTGTTGTAAATTTTGGACCTGATGGTTGGTTGTCTGGAGAAGAGAAGAAGTTGTTGTTGGATGTGATGGTCAAGCGACAGAAGGCCATTGCTTTTGTAGAAGAGGAGAGGGGTGTGTTGAAGCATTCCTATGGGGAGCCTTACAAGATTCCTGTGGTATGTCATGAACCGTGGCAGCAAAAACCGATTCCTATTCCGGCTGCATTAAAAGAAGCCTATATTGAAGTTGTCAGAGAACGGATACGCACTGGACTGTATGAGCAATCAACATCAAGTTATTCTAGTCCGGTATTTTGTATCAAGAAACCAAATGGCAAGCTTAGAGTTGTTCATGATCTTAGGGAATTAAATAGGGTTACAATAAAGGATGCTGGGATACCACCTAGTGCTGAGGAGTTTGTTGAAGCGTTTGCAGGGAGAGTGTGTTATGGTTTGGGAGATATTATGGGTGGATATGATGAGAGAGAGTTACATCCAGACTCAAGGCCTCTAACTACATTTGATACGCCACTAGGACGTTTACAGTTAACAAGATTACCTCAAGGAGCAACAAATTCTGTTGCAGTTTATCAAGCTCAGATGGCTTGGATCCTTCAAGACAAAATTCCACAATATGCTGGAATCTTTATAGATGATGGAGGAATTAAGGGACCAACAACCAACTATGATAACCAGGTGTTGGAAGAGAATCCCGGGATATGCAAATTCATTTGGGAGTTTGCAATTACATTAGAAAAAATCTTGTTTCGAATTGAAGAGGCTGGGTTAACTATTTCAGGCTCAAAATTTTCCTGTTGTGTTCCAGCCTTAGAAATATTAGGCCATGTGGTATGTAGAGAGGGTAGGATTATGTCCAAGAAGAAAGTTAACAAAATTCAGTCCTGGCCAAGACCCAAGAATACGACCAAAGTTAGAGGGTTTTTAGGTGTTTGCGTATATGTTAGAATGTTTAACAAGGACTTTTCTTCATTGGCAGCTCCATTGAGACGGTTAACGAGAAAGGATGCAGACTGGGAGTGGGATGAAGAGTGTGAGAAGGCGTTTGTGAAGTTGAAGGAGGTTGTGGGGAAGGATTTAGTCCTGCACAAGTTGGATTATGGAAAAGATGCTGGCAGAACTTATTTAGCAGTTGATTCAAGTCAGGTTGCAGCTGGGGCCGTTTTGTGTCAGATGGATAAAGCTGGTTACATCAGGCCAGTTAGGTATGAATCTGTAGTATTTACTGAGGTTGAATCAAGATATTCACAACCAAAATTGGAATTATGTGGTGTGGCGAAAATACTGAAGAAACTTCAGCATATTTTGTGGCAGCAAAATTTTGAGTTGCAAGTGGATGCGAAATCGTTAATCCAGATGATTAATTCCCCAAGTTTACCAAACGCACCCATGACGAGATGGGTAGCTTTTATTCAACATTTTTTGTTTGATTTAGTTCATAAGCCTGGCAAAACTTTTACTATGCCAGATGGTTTATCAAGGAGACCACCCACTGAAGAAGATTCAGACTCAGAAGAGTTCGATGAAGATATACCTATTATCAAAGCCAGCACTAAAGGAGCTGAAGACTTTCCATACCTCCCCCATGAGGTTAAACTGGCAGGACTATTGTGTTTAGATTATGGTGATTATGACCTCCACCAAGAGGATAAACTGGAAAATAGTTTTTATTTTAATAAAGGTGTTGGAAAAGGTGTAGATAAATTCGGCAGAGAGGAGGTAGAAGATGTGGTGTATGTAGAGAAAGATGGATTGGTAGTGTGGGATAGTAGTAAATTAATGAATGGTGTATATGTTGGAGAATTAGAGAATTTAAATAAAAGGGTGGATAAAGAGAAAGAGGTATTTTCAAATACGGTTTACGAAGGATCCAAAGGTTCAGAAGAAAAACGACGACATAGCTCGATTAAAGATTTATTTAGGGGTCAACGATTATTGGCTCATTCATGTGCAGGTGATATTGGTGATAGAGAAGTCCCTATTGATGTTATATTAATCAATTTTCAAGATGAAGTCTGGGGTCAGACTGGTTTTTACTTTTCGTTAGTCAAATATTTGTTGACTTTAGAGAGGCCAGAAGATTGTGAAGACAATGAATGGGTGGCTATCAAGAGGAAGTCATCTACGTTTTATTTATCTGGTCGATGTTTAATGAGGAGAGGGTATCCAAATCCTCAAGTAGTTACAACTCAAGAGAAGGGGCAAGAATTAGTTTTGAAATCACTGCATGAAGATCTCGGGCATAGAGGCGTTGGAGAAACGTTTAGAAGAATTTCTGATCAATTTTGGTGGCCTTGAATTAAGATGGCTGTTAAACAGTGGGTTCAGTCATGCGAAGAATGTCAAAGACAAAGTTATTTAAGGCCAAAAGAACCTGGACGCGCGACCGGTGAATATAAACTCTTTGGGAGAGTTAGTTTAGATGACGTTCATATTAAAGAGGGAAGGTATAAATATTTAATTGTGGCCAGAGATGATTTATCTGGTTGGGTAGAGGCAGCACCTCTTATTAATTTAACTGCCAAAAATGTGGCAGAATTTTTGTTGAATAATTGGGTATATAGGTATGGGGTGATGAAGTTGGTAATGGTAGATGGAGGTCCTGAATTTGGGACAGAGTTTAAAGAGGCCTTATTGAAAGTTGGATCGAAGGTTAGGGTAGCAACCCCATATTATCCTGAAGCTGAAGGCATGGTTGAAAGAGGGCATCAAGTTATCAAGGATGCTTTAGTTAAAATGTGTGGGACAAGTGCTGAAAAGTGGAGGCACTATTTACCTTTAGTTTTATTTGCTGATCGAATCACCGCCAAAATGACGACCGGATTTTCAACTTATGAACTTGTTTTTGGACAGAAAGCAGTTTTACCGGTTGATTTAGAAGCTGAATCATATCTTGGAGTTGACTGGGACACGGTCAAAACTACTGAAGAATTATTGTGTGCAAGAATGATGCAGCTAGAAAAGAAAGAAGAATATTTAGAAAAGGCATATTCGCAGATGATGAAGATCAGAAACCAATCAGTTAGATATTGGGATGAGCGGTTGGCACATCGATTAAGGAAACCATTGAACCCAGGTGATATGGTCTTGGTGTATAATAGGAGTTTGGAAAGTCAGTGGGGAAAGATGTTTGCAGATAGGTGGAATTGACCGTATAAAATCAAGGAGCAAGTTTCCGGCAGTTCATATGTGTTAGAAGAGTTGGATGGAGTAGTATTAAAGAAGAGGGTAGCAGCCGATCAAGTGAAACGGTTCTATCCTAGAGGCACCAGGAGTGCCGAAGTCTACCTCCGCAATAAGGATAAACTATGATATTGATGAAATTTTATGGATACCTCCGCAATGAGGATAAACTATGATGTTTATAAAAATCTTATCAACCTCCGCAACGAGGATAAACTATCTTCTTTTTTATCAAAATACTTTACTATCGTTACACTGCATATGGGCAACAAAACTGTGATGAAACTTAACAAAATGCAAGAAGACCTTCTTTGAAATTTTTGAAAACTTAAAATTCTTAAAATATGGGTGAAGATAGTGTTGGAAATTTTTTTAAATTTATTGGAAGAAGTGTTCACAGGGGAACCTTCTTAATTTAATATTGGCAAGTGTGGGGGTAATTGATGGGCTGGCTGCTCTATACACAATTACCCCATAATGTTCGTTTCCAAAATTTTCCCTGTTTCTAGTTGAATCCTGGCTTTGTCTTTTAATTTTAGGAAGTCCACTAAGACTATAAACTGGAACGAATCAAGAGACACCGCTCTCAACGCCGGATTCAAGATTCCTTTTATTTTATTTTGTTTTTGATTATTTATGTTAGATTGTGATTTCTTTTCTTTAATATATATTATGAATTATTGTAAAGGTGATGCTCACTGGTGGTCTCTAATCATTTTTATAAATTGGAGTGAGCCCACCCAGTGATCATCATTATAAAAATCATCTTCTAAAAACTTTCATTTATTTTATTTTCATTTCAATTTCTCAAAATTGTGTAACCACATCAAGTTGCACTTGGATGTGGGTATGATGTTGAGGGTACAGCTCATCAAATGGCCGGGGGGCATCTTTTAAAATTTTATTTTAAAAATTTTTTTATTACTTTTTTTTATCTTTCTTTAAAAATTAAATTTTAGCTTTTATTTCAAAACTATCTTTTCTAAAATCTTTTATTTTAAATTAAAAAAAACAAAAAAAAAAACAAAAAAAAAAAAAAATTTAAATTAAAAAATAAAATAATAAAATAATAATAAAAAATAAAAAAAAAATAAAAATAAAATAAATAAAAATAAAATAATAAATAAAATTAAAAAAAAAAAAATTTAAATAATTAAATCAAAATTATTATTATATTTCTTAGTTTTTTTTTATTTTTCATTCTTTTTAGTTTTATTCATTTAGTTTAGACAGGAAACAGGGTCTAGGGGAGCTCAAAACCTATGGGATTTTACTTCAAGATATCTGTTAGTCCTCCAAGACTTTAAACTGGCTAATTTTCAAGACTTTCATTAAGGATAATTTTCTTTATCTTGACATCTGTTAGTCCTCCAAGACTTTAAACTGGCTACTCTTCAAGACGTTCTTTAAGGTTTTTTACACGTATTTTGGATCTGTTAGTCCTCCAAGACTTTAAACTGGCTAATTTTCAAGACTCTCATTAAAGATTTTATATTGGAGCTGTTAGTCCTTCAAGACTTTAAGCTGAATTTCAAGGATGATTAAGATTTTATGGATACTTTCGGAGACAGATTTTTTTTATATAAATCAAATGTTAGGTCCACCAAGACCTTAAACTGGAGTGTTATCAAATGTTAGGTCCACCAAGACCCTAAACTGGACTATTATCAAGTTGTTGGGTCCACCATGACCTTAAACTGGATTTCTTATTGATTAAATGTTTGGTCCACCATGACTTTAAACTGGTAGTTCATTCATTGTTTAGTCCACTATGACTTTAAACTGGAAAATTAATATCTGCAGGATAATTCAACATTCATTGGTCCTTTATGACCTTATACTGGATTACTTGTCGATAAAATGTTTGGTCCACTATGACATTAAACTGGATTATCAAATTTATTCAATCTTTGATCAAGCCTAGGCCTTACTTAGGAATATATCAAGATATTTATGCACCTAAACGATCTTTGGTCCACCAAGACCATAAACTGGCAATCGATTATATGTTTGGTCTACCAAGACTTTAAATTGGAATGTCAATCTTGTTTGGATAACTCAATTCAATCTTTTAATTTATCACTGTCCACTAAGACTTTAAACTGGTTATTCAATTTTTTCTGGAATTGGGTGCTGATAAGCTTTAGGAGGTTGAAATTTTAGGTGGCGATGATGCTAATGAAAGCATAATGGTTAATTAGGTGAAATTTGTGGCGCTTTAACTTGGTCTAAAGTTAATATTATTATTGGAAGCCTGGCAAAAGTATTTTATGGGTTTGCTGTATAGAAAAGTTTGAAAATTGTGATGAAGGAATCAGAAGTTAGGATGGTAGTTGGATTTTAGGGAATGATTTTTTTTTAGTGCCTCAGTGTTAGGCCATTTTTGGTGTGAAGCTTGGAGGACCTTATGGGGAGATTGGAATCATAGAATTCGGCTCAGTGGGGGGCCCTATGAGGTTGGAATCAGGAGTATTCGGCTCATAGGAAGATCCACTCTCTCAATGCTGTGACAAGAAGGAAGACTGGTATATGGGAGTCTGAAGGGATTCAAACCTTGCTCTCAGTAGTGGAATCATCACAAGATTTATATTATTTTATTTTATGTTATATCAAGCCAGAGAAGAAAGAAAACAACATTTATGTTGAAAGTTAAAGAAGACCAAGCAAAAACAAAATTTTATCAAGTTATACTGTTAGAAAAGATAATTTCTTTGAAATTGTTCAACATCATTATCAAAGCTTTGCATTAAAATTCTTCTTTTCATGAGTTCTTCATGGTTATTAGCTGGAGTTTCTTGAAAATAGGCCAGCATTTTTTGTTTCAACTCATTAGTAAAGTCAAGAAAAAGATAGCGATGAAAATTTGGATAATGATTGATATAGTCCGTCTTCACTCTACCAACATCATCAGTGTTGGTTATTTCGACAGCTAGAAGTTCAAATATGTTATTAAGTCATAGGTTTAGTCAATTTTGATTAAAAGTTTTTTTTAGTAAGATAAATAGGGTCTTACATTTAGAGCCAGGAAACATAGTCTCAGCAAAGTTAGTTGGGGGTACTGGCGTTATAGGATTAGGATCTTGTGAAGGCAAAATTAGGCCGGGATCCGCTGATGAAGATTGAACTTTTGAAGCTGTTTTTGATCTTATTCGTTTTAAGAAGACAGGAATTTTGGATCGCTTTTTAGAAGTTGAGGGATCAGGGAGAGCTGCTGGTCCTAAATATACGTTTGTTTTAGAATGAACTAATGGCCGGTTACATTTGAATTTTTTCACACGGCTTAAGTCGCGAGCTGTCCTGCCAGGAAGATTAGGGTTGGACATTAAACAAGGTACCTGGTATTGAGCGCAGAGTTCACATGGAGCGACAAGTTCTTTGGAAGACATATTGATGAAGATGAATTTTATAGTTGATTAAAGAAGATGGTGGTTGAAGGTTAAAGATGAATATTGTGTTCGACCACTTATGCAAAGTTTTAAGAATGGGGACATTCTCAATTGGAGGGAGGATGTGGTAGCCTAAAGTTTAGTATGGCACCTAAGTACGTAAATGGAGTTATTACGGCGGGAAAGATTGGCGTTATTATTTTATAAAAGGGTTTTATTAAATTTATTTGAGTTTTAAATATAAAGAAATTTGGTTAAAAGCAAATTCCTACACGAAAACAATTTATTTTACGGAGAAAACTTTTTTTTACGGTCTGAAAAATTTATAAGTATCAAGTCGAGTAACTCAAGAACCTTGGGAAATTTTCCCAGAATTTTTACTATTTTTCTTATATTTTTAAATGAATTTTAAAGTTTTATAGAAATATTTACGTTTACAGAAATTACTTAACTTTGATGAATTTTCACGGGGTAATTAGAGCTGCGCAGACTACGAAAATTAGTTTGGAATAAAAAAGGGAAGTAGCTCTATCATGTGTAATTTTTCTAGATTTTTTATTATAGTTTTTAAGGTTCTAATTGAGTCCGGAAGTCCGGACAGACTCCGTACGGGCTCCGGATTGACTCTGGGAGAGCTCTGGAGGGGAAAACTTAGGCACGTGACTAGGAATACTTAAGCGCTTCTCAAACTCGAAATTGAGGGGGGGGGGATACAACATACAGCTTAATCATTGACCACCACAGTCTCATTTTTTATTACTCAACAAATTAAATAAATTGTAATACCCTTATAACTTTATATTTTATATATAACATTTTAGAAATACTACTCAACAATTTAAATCACACTTCATACAGGGTATCTTTAGAAAGGTCTTCATCACTGGGACTTGATTATTGCTGTCTCATAAAAACTCAAATTATTATAAAAACATAAAAGTCAATCTTTTCAGATCTTTCACTGGTACACCTTAATTGTTGTTATCAGTATTTCTTTTCTCAACAGCCACAATCATTAAATCTCAATAAGCGTTAAATATTTTAGAGTTTCATTATTTTTATCAATCAGATCTAAGTAGACTGGTTAGCTTAGTGATTTAGAATTCCCATTTTGTTATTTTTATTGGAAGGACGGGGTTTTCAGCTAAATCCACATATCTCCTCCGGATTCTGCTTACAGCAAGGCGACTGTAAGAGTTTACCTTACCATACCCCTTCCTCCAATACCCCCCTTGCTTCAGACATGATTAGATTCAAACGTTTTCTATCCGTTACAAAACGAATTCAAGGTTGTTGCTTGGTAAACATATCTGCTAGCATTTAAAGAGTGGGAAAATAGAGATATTCAATTTCATTCTGCCTGACTTTCTGTCTCAACCAATGGTAGCAAACATCAATATGTTTTGACCTTTCATTAATTCGAGCTTCCTTTGACAAAAATATTGCACCACTGTTATCGCAGAAAAGTTCAGGAACATTAATATTGCTTATGATCTGAGGAGTGGACATTTGAATGTTTAATGAAAAGAAAAGTTTTGAGATCCAAATTAGCGTTTTTGCACATTCACACATTGAAATGTATTCTGCTTCAGTTACGGAGAGCATTACCACTTTTTGTCTATGACTACGCCAAGAGAAAGGAGTACCATTAAGTAAGATTACATAACCTGTGATTGAACATCTAGTAGTCTTGCAGTTAGTATAATCAGCATCACTATAGGATGTGAAGTCTATTGATTTTGTATTTCTAGGATAACGGAGACCAATTGTTTTATTTGAAATGACATATTGTAATAGTTTGACTGCTAGTTTCCAATGGAGAGGTGAATGATTTGCATTGAATTTTGAAAGAGCATTGAGTGCTTGACTTATATCAGGTCTTGTAGATATTGAAAGATAATTTAGTGATCCAATAAGTTCTTGGAAAGGATCAGATTTTCCTTCTTCAGACTCTTCTGATGAAGGCGGAAGTAAGATACAGCCAACTGGAAGGGGTGTTGAGACAAATCTACAGTCCTCCATATTTAATCGTTTAGCTATTTCTTCAATATAAGATTCTTGAGTGAGAGTGAGATAGTCATCAAAATAAGTTATCTTAATTCCTATATGATAGGTAGGATTATCTGTCCATTTCACTTTAAAGTGTTTGAGAGATCAGCATGAAATTGGTTAATTAGAGATTTATTATTTGAAAAAACTTATCCATCATCTACATGAAGATGTATGAAAATGAAATTACTGTCTTTTTGAAAAATAAATAGGGATTTGTCTCCTTCAGCCTCCGAAAAATGTAATTGAGTCATCACCTCAGTAAATTTCTCTTTCCATTGCCTTGGAGCTTGACAGGTACCATATAAAGACTTGCGTAATTTCCAGACTTTTTCTTTTCCACCAATTTCATAACCATTCACTTGAGTGACAAAAACATCATCATTCATGACTCCATGAAGAAAAGCCGTTGAGATATCAAACTGAGATATCAGCCAATTATTTGATGCGGCAAGACCCATTAGTAATCTGAAAGTTTCAGCGCGTCCAACAGAAGCATATGTTTCACCATAATCAATACCCTTTTTCCACCATATTCACCTCCTCTATCACATTTAAGAAACTTGATCTTTTTTTCTAGTTTATTCTCCATATCAGCTTGATACTTAAGAAAATTAGAGAAAACATCAGATTTGCATTTCATAAGAAAAATAGTAGGGCACCAAATACAATCATCAATAAATGTAACTATATATCTATGTCCTCCAATTTAAGGTGAACTGATTGGCCCAAGTACATCTGAATGAACACGAAATAATGGAGCAGTTGAAACAGGAAAAGTGGATAAAAATGGTAGTTTTGTTAATTTTCCTTTTGGGCAGGTAACACAACTAAATTTTTTATCAATGAAATAAATACCCTTTGATGCAAGGAAACTTCTAGTTGATCTAATTTTTAAATGAACTGGTCGTTGATGCCATTGGAATAGTGTTAGAACATTTGAGGACACAAAGAGAGCTTTAGTATTGACATACCACAAGTTGTGTTTCTGATTTTTTTGAGGTAGCGATGCAATTACTTGTCCATTTATATCAGATACTTTTGTTTCATCTGGTTCAAAATTAACACTATAACCCAAATGATTCAGTTTGTTGACTGAGATTAGATTTGCTGAGATTTTATTGACGACAAGAACATTGTTGAGAGTCAGTTGAGAGTTAATCCTCAAATCACCAGAGAGTTCGGCAGTCAAAATTTGAGATCCAGCGGTATCAATATTAATAATTGAAGGTAATTTTTTAATATTTGATAAAATCCGTTTATCTTTCACCATATGAGAGGTTGCTCCTCAATCAAGGACAAAACATGTTGACAAATCATAATTGCCAGTTAAATAGGCTGATTCCTCATGTTCATGAACAGTAACTAGTGAGGCAGATTCATTATTATCATCAGCGATTTAGGCCTTGTCATTTTTGGGATGAGAAGAAGTTTTTAATTTTCTTAATTTGTCTTGTAACTGAGTAATACAATTATCATCGTTATGACCTGTGTGACCAAGGTTACATTTTAGATTTTTTCTATCATTTTTGTCAGGAGAAGATGTACGTTGTGATTTCTTCTTTTTTGACTGAGTTTTCACAGTGTTAGCACTGTGTGTTGTGCTAAATTCATGTATTCGACGATTTGCTTCTGATTTTAGACTATCGTAAACTTGCTCAAGTGTAAGATTCTTGAAGTTCTGGAAGATATTTTGAGTGATTCCCTACATTGATTCATGTTGAACACTTTTGACAAGAATCATTGCAATAATTTTTGAAGAAACAACTAGTAAGGGATCAGTAGACTCACTGTTTATGAGTAAGTTTTCTAGTTCCTCAAATTTTCCTAGATGTTCCCTGAGAGAAGAAACTCCATCCCAATTAAGATATACAAGTTGATCTAAGAGATCAGAAACTGTTGATGCATTTCCTTCTCCATAATCGGTTAGAATTTTTTGATAGGCTAGATAGGTTGATTTTGCCTAAGAAATTAATAATGAATCTTTAGGACTTACAGCATTGATGAGAATGAGTCGAGATTTGGATTCGCCTTTTTGCCAATCATTCGGATTGACATCTTCTGGTTTACTGGAGCATGTAAGATTATGAAATAAATCCTGAGAATCAAAATAAAATTCTATCATGGATTTCCACAAAGAAACATTTCCGGTGGTGAGAACCGGTACTCTAAGTAATTTGTCATTGGATTGTTCTGACATTGACGTTAGGATATAGGGGCAAGATGAGTACGATTGAAACTGAGATTCAGTAGCTGGTCAATATGTAGATGTAGAAGAACTTGTATCAGAGCCTGCTGTAGGTGAATCTGGAATATTGTTACTGGGCGAGCTCATAAACCGTTCAGACTTTTAATATATTAAAACTTTATGTTATATTATTACTTATCAATGGTTAGTAAAAGCCCCTCGCTGTTATCAAGTATTGTCAATCACCTGTCCCCAGTGATTGATGAGTGGACAGCAAATCGATTTATACTTTAATGATAAATAATAATTTAATATAAATAGATAAGAAAAGAAAATTGCAATCAATCAGTATTTAGTTGAGTAATGATAAATAGAGATTTGATTGCTTATCATTAATACTATAAACAAATAAGTAGAAATTTATTATACCTTTATGTTATATTATTAGTTATCAATGGTTAGTAAAAGCCCCTTGCTGTTATCAAGTATTGTCAATCACCTATTGTACAATAGAGTTAGTAACCATAGATAATATAGATAGCATAACACCAAGTACCTTTTCCCAGTGATTGATGAGTGGACAGCGAATTGATTTATACGTTAACGATAAATAATAATGTAATATAAAGAGATAAGAAAAGAAAATTGCAATCAATCAGTATTTAGTTGAGTAATGAGAAATAGAGATTTGATAGCGAAAGAATAAAAAAACTATCCACTATATAAGTACTCATATTATCATTATTCACCCTTACATCTTAATCACAAAATAAGTATATATTTCTACACAGAAACAAATTAATCAACGTGCTAAGCAGATGTAGAAGATGACAAAATATAGCCGCTCAATCTGTAGAGTAGTAACTCATTCAACCGCTTCCTCCAATACCCCCCTTGCTTCAGACGTGATTAGATTCAAACGTTTTCTATTGGTTACAAAACGAATTCAAGGTTGTTGCTTGGTAAACATATCTGCTAGCATTTAAAGAGTGGGAAAATAGAGAATTTGAATTTCATTCCGCCTGACTTTCTGTCTCAACAAATGGTAGCAAACATCAATATGTTTTGACCTTTCATTGATTTGAGCTTCCTTTGACAAAAATATTGCACCACTGTTATCGCAGAAAAGTTCAGGAACATTAATATTGCTTATGATCTGAGGAGTGGACATTTGAATGTTTAATGAAAAGAAAAGTTTTGAGATCCAAATTAGAGTTTTTGCACATTCACACATTGAAATGTATTCTGCTTCAGTTACGGAGAGCATTACCACTTTTTGTCTATGACTACGCCAAGAGAAAGGAGTACCATTAAGTAAGATTACATAACCTGTGATTGAACATCTAGTAGTCTTGCAGTTAGTATAATCAGCATCACTATAGGATGTGAAGTCTATTGATTTTGTATTTCTAGGATAATGGAGACCAATTGTTTTATTTGAAATGACATATTGTAATAGTTTGACTGCTAGTTTCCAATGGAGAGGTGAATGATTTGCATTGAATTTTGAAAGAACATTGAGTGCTTGACTTATATCAGGTCTTGTAGATATTGAAAGATAATTTAGTGATCCAATAAGTTCTTGGAAAGGATCAGATTTTCCTTCTTCAGACTCTTCTGATGAAGGCGGAAGTAAGATACAGCCAACTGGAAGGGGTGTTGAGACAAATCTACAGTCCTCCATATTTAATCGTTTAGCTATTTCTTCAATATAAGATTCTTGAGTGAGAGTGAGATAGTCATCAAAATAAGTTATCTTAATTCCTATATGATAGGTAGGATTATCTGTCCATTTCACTTTAAAGTGTTTGAGAGATCAGCATGAAATTGGTTAATTAGAGATTTATTATTTGAAAAAACTTATCCATCATCTACATGAAGATGTATGAAAATGAAATTACTTTCTTTTTGAAAAATAAATAGGTATTTGTCTCCTTCAGCCTCCGAAAAATGTAATTGAGTCATCACCTCAGTAAATTTCTCTTTCCATTGCCTTGGAGCTTGACAGGTACCATATAAAGACTTGCGTAATTTCCAGACTTTTTCTTTTCCACCAATTTCATAACCATTCACTTGAGTGACAAAAACATCATCATTCATGACTCCATGAAGAAAAGCCATTGAGATATCAAACTGAGATATCAGCCAATTATTTGATGCGGCAAGACCCATTAGTAATCTGAAAGTTTCAGCGCTATGGTAAGGTAAACTCTTACAGTCGCCTTGCTGTAAGCAGAATCCGGAGGAGATATGTGGATTTAGCTGAAAACCCCGTCCTTCCAATAAAAATAACAAAATGGGAATTCTAAATCACTAAGCTAACCAATCTACTTGAATCCGATTGATAAAATAATGAAACTCTAAAATAATTAACGCTTATTGAGATTTAAAGAAAGTGGCTGTTGATAAAGAAATACTGATAACAACAATTAAGGTGTACCAGTGTAAGATCTGAAAAGATTGACTTTTATGTTTTTAAAATATTTTTATTTTTTTATGAGACAGCAATAATCAAGTCCCAGTGACGAAGACCTTTCTAAAGATACCCTGTATGAAGTGTTATTTAAACTGTTGAATAGTATTTCTAAAATGTTAAATATAAAAAATATAAAGTTATAAGGGTATTACAAATTTATTTAAATTTGTTGAGTAATAAAAAATGAGACCGTGGTGGTTAATGATTAAGCTGTATGATGTGTCCCCCCTCTCAATTTCGAGTTTGAGAGTCGCTTAAGTATTCCTAGTCACGTGCCTAAGTTTTCCCCTCCAGAGCTCTTCCAGAGTCAATCCGGAGCCCGTACGGAGTCCGTACGGAGCCGGAACGGAGTCCGTACGGAGTCCGTACGGAGTCAAAGCGGAGTCCGTACGGAGTCCGTACGGAGTCGAAACGGAGTCCGTCCGGACTTCCGGACTCAATTTAGAACCTTAAAACTATAATAAAAAATCTAGAAAAATTACACATAATAGAGCTACTTCCCCTTTACATACCAAACTAATTTTCGTAGTCTGCGCAGCTCTAATTACCCCGTGAAAATTCATCAAAGTTAAGTAATTTTTGAAAACGTAAATATTTCTATAAAACTTTAAAATTCATTTAAAAATTTAAGAAAAATAGTAAAAATTCTGGGAAAATTTCCCAAGGTTCTTGAGTGACTCGACTTAATACTTATAAATTTTTTAGACCGTAAAAAATAAGTTTTCTCCGTAAAATAAATTGTTTTCGTGTAGGCATTTGCTCGTGACCAATTTCTTCATATTTAAAACTCAAATAAATTAAATAAAACCCTTTATATAAAATAATAACGCCAATCTTGCACGCCGTAATAACTCCATTTACGTACTTAGGTGCCGTACTAAACTTTAGGCTACCACATCCTCCCTCCAATCGAGAATGTCCCCATTCTTAAAACTTTGCATAAGTGGTTGAACACAATATTCATCTTTAACCTTCAACCACCATCTTCTTAAATCAACTATAAAATTCATCTTCGTCAATATGTCTTCCAAAGAACTTGTCGCTCCATGTGAACTCTGCGCTCGATACCAGGTACCTTGTTTAATGTCCAACCCTAATCTTCCTGGCAGAACAGCTTGCGACTTATGCCGTGTGAAAAAAGTCAAATGCAACCGACCAATAGTTCCTTCTAAAACAAACGTATATTTAGGACCAGCAGCTCTCCCTGATCCCTCAACTTCTAAAAAGCGATCCAAAATTCCTGTCTTCTTAAAACGAATAAGATCAAAAACAGCTTCAAAAGTTCAATCTTCATCAACGGATCCCGGCCTAATTTTGCCTTCACAAGATCCTAATCCTATAACGCCAGTACCCCCAACTAACTTTGCTGAGACTATGTTTCCTGGCTCTAAATGTAAGACCCTATTTATCTTACTAAAAAAAACTTTTAATCAAAATTGACTAAACCTATGACTTAACAACATATTTGAACTTCTAGCTGTCGAAATAACCAACACTGATGATGTTGGTAGAGTGAAGACGGACTATATCAATCATTACCCAAATTTTCATCGCTATCTTTTTCTTGACTTTACTAATGAGTTGAAACGAAAAATGCTGGCCTATTTTCAAGAAACTCCAGCTAATAACCATGAAGAACTCATGAAAAGAAGAATTTTAATGCAAAGCTTTGATAATGATGTTGAACAATTTCAAAGAAATTATCTTTTCTAACAGTATAACTTGATAAAATTTTGTTTTTGCTTGGTCTTCTTAAACTTTCAACATAAATGATGTTTTCTTTCTTCTCTGGCTTGATATAACATAAAATAAAATAAATCTTGTGATGATTCCACTACTGAGAGCAAGGTTTGAATCCCTTCAGACTCCCATATACCAGTCTTCCTTCTTGTCACAGCATTGAGAGAGTGGATCTTCCTATGAGCCGAATACTCCTGATTCCCACCTCATAGGGCCCCCCACTGAGCCGAATTCTATGATTCCAATCTCGCCATAAGGTCCTCCAAGCTTCACACCAAAAAAAAAAAAAAATGGCCTAACTATGAGGCACTAAAAAATCATTCCCTAAAATCCAACTACCATCCTAACTTCTGATTCCTTCATCACAATTTTCAAACTTTGCTTTACAGCAAACCCATAAAATACTTTTGCCAGGCTTCCAATAATAATATTAACTTTAGACCATGTTAAAGCGCCACAAATTTTACCTAATTAACCATTATGCTTTCTTTAGCATCATCACCACCTAAAATTTTAGCCTCCTAAAGCTTATCAACACCCAATTCCAGAAATAATTGAATAACCAGTTTAAAGTCTTAGTGGACAGTGATAAATTAAAAGATTGAATTGAGTTATCCAAACAAGATTGACATTCCAGTTTAAAGTCTTGGTAGACCAAACATATAATTGATTGCCAGTTTATGGTCTTGGTGGACCAAAGATCGTTTAGGTGCATAAATAACTTGATAAATTCCTAAGTAAGGCCTAGGCTTGACCAAAGATTGAATAAATTTGATAATCCAGTTTAATGTCATAGTGGACCAAACATTTGATCGACAAGTAATCCAGTATAAGGCCATAGTGGTCCAATGAATGTTGAATTATCCTGCAGATATTAATTTTCCAGTTTAAAGTCATAGTGGACTAAACAATGAATGAACTACCAGTTTAAAGTCATGGTGGACCAAACATTTAATCGATAAGAAATCCAGTTTAAGGTCATGGTGGACCCAGCACATGATAATAGTCCAGTTTAAGGTCTTGGTGGACCTAACATTTGATAACTCTCCAGTTTAAGGTCTTGGTGGACCTAACAAATCCAATAAAAAAATTTTAACGATAGTCTTGAAAATTAGCCAGTTTAAAGTCTTGGAGGACTAACAGCTCCATAATTTGTATAAAACCCTTAAGGAAAGTCTTGAACAGTAGCCAGTTTAAAGTCTTGGAGGACTAACAGATCCAAAATACGTAAAAAAAAAACCTTAAAGAACGTCTTGAACAGTAGCCAGTTTAAAGTCTTGGAGGACTAAAAGATCCAAAATACGTGTAAAAAAAAACTTAAAGAATGTCTTGAAAAGTAGCCAGTTTAAAGTCTTGGAGGACTAACAGATCCAAAATAGGTATAAAAAACCTTAAAGAACGTCTTGAAAAGTAACCAGTTTAAAGTCTTGGAGGACTAACAGATCCAAAATACGTGTAAAAAAAAAACCTTAAAGAATGTCTTGAAAAGTAGCCAGTTTAAAGTCTTGGAGGACTAACAGCTCCGAAATTCGTATAAAACCCTTAAGGAAAGTCTTGAACAGTAGCCAGTTTAAAGTCTTGGAGGACTAACAGATGTCTTGAAGTAAAATCCCATAGGTATTGAGTTCCCCTAGACCCTGTTTCCTGTCTAAACTAAATGAATAAAACTAAAAAAATTAGAATGAAGACTGAAAAATAAAACTAAGAAATATAATGATATTTTTGATTTAATTAATTAATTAATTTTTTTTTTTTTTTTTTTTTATTATTTTTTATTTTTTTATTATTATTTTTTTTTTTTATTTATTTTATTTTTATTTTATTTTTATTATTTTTTTTTTTTTATTTTAATTATTTTATTTTTTTTTTTTTATTTTAATTTTTTTTTTTTTTTTAAATTTAAAATAAAAGATTTTAGAAAAGATAGTTTTGAAATAAAAGTTAAAATTTAATTTTTAAAGAAAGATAAACGAATGTGAAAAGAAAGATAAAAAAGTACTAAAAAAATTTTTAAAATAAAATTTTAAAAGATGCCCCCCGGCCATTTGATGAGCCGTACCCTCGACATCATACCCACATCCAAGTGCAACTTGATGTGGTTACACAATTTTGAGAAATTGAAAAGAAAAGAAATTAAATGAAAGTTTTTAGAAGATAAATTTTATAATGATGATCACTGGGTGGGCTCCCTCCAATTTATAAAAATGATTAGAGACCACCAGTGAGCATCACCTTTACATTAATTCATAATATATATTTAAAGAAAAGAAATCACAATCTAACATAAAAAAAATCAAAAACAAAATAAAAAAATCTTGAATCCGGCGTTGAGAGCGGTGTCTCTTGATTCGTTCCAGTTTATAGTCTTAGTGGACTTCCTAAAATTAAAAGACAAAGCCAGGATTCAACTAGAAACAGGGAAAATTTTGGAAACGAACATTATGGGGTAATTGTGTATAGAGCAGCCAGCCCATCAATTACCCCCACACTTGCCAATATTAAATTAAGAAGGTTCCCCTGTGAACACTTCTTCCAATAATTTTTTTTAAAAAAATTTTCCAACACTATCTTCACCCATATTTTAAGAATTTTAAGTTTTCGAAAATTTCAAAGAAGGTCTTCTTGCATTTCGTTAAGTTTCGTCACAGTTTCGTTGCCCATATGCAGTGTAACGATAGTAAATTATTTGATAAAAAAAGAAGATAGTTTATACTCGTTGCGGAGGTATAAATTTAATAAAAGTCATTAAAATTGTAGTTTATCCTCATTTCGGAGTTCGTCCATATAATTTCATAAAATGTCATAGTTTATCCTCATTGCGGAGGTATCCATAAAGTTTCATTGATATCATAGTTTATCCTCGTTGCGGAGGTCGATAAGATTTTTATAAACATCATAGTTTATCCTCATTGCGGAGGAATCCATAAAATTTTGTTGATATCATAGTTTATCCTCATTGCGGAGGATCCATAAAATTTAAGAAGTTTCATAGTTTATCCTCATTGCGGAGGATCCATAAAATTTAAGAAGTTTCATAGTTTATCCTCATTGCGGAGGAAGACTTCGGCACTCCTGGTGCCTCTAGGATAGAACCGTTTCACTTGATCGGCAGCTACCCTCTTCTTCAATACTACTCCATCCAACTCTTCTAGCACATATGAACCGCCGGAAACTTGCTCCTTGATTTTATACGGTCCATTCCACCTATCTGCAAACATCTTTCCCCATTGACTTTCCAAACTCCTATTATACACCAGGACCATATCACCTGGTTTCAAAGGTTTCCTTAATCGATGTGCCAACCGCTCATCCCAATATCTAACTGATTGATTTCGGATCTTCATCATCCGCGAATATGCCTTTTCTAAATATTCTTCTTTCTTTTCTAGCTGCATCATTCTTGCACACAATAATTCTTCAGTAGTTTTGACCGTGTCCCAGTCAACTCCAAGATATGATTCAGCTTCTAAATCAACCGGTAAAACTGCTTTCTGTCCAAAAACAAGTTCATAAGGTGAAAATCCGGTCGTCCTTTTGGCAGTGATTCGATCAGCAAATAAAACTAAAGGTAAATAGTGCCTCCACTTTTCAGCACTTGTCCCACACATTTTAACTAAAGCATCCTTGATAACTTGATGCCCTCTTTCAACCATGCCTTCAGCTTCAGGATAATATGGGGTTGCTACCCTAACCTTTGATCCAACTTTCAATACGGCCTCTTTAAACTCTGTCCCAAATTCAGAACCTCCATCTACCGTTACCAACTTCATCACCCCATACCTATATACCCAATTATTCAAAAAAAATTCTGCCACATTTTTGGCAGTTAAATTAATAAGAGGCGCTGCCTCTACCCAACCAGATAAATCATCTCTGGCCACAATTAAATATTTATACCGTCCCTCTTTTATATGAACGGCATCTAAACTAACTCTTCCAAAGAGCGTATATTCACCGGTCGCGCGTCCAGGTTCTTTTGGCCTTAAATAACTTCTTCTTTGACATTCTTCGCATGACTGAACCCACTGTTTGACAGCCATCTTCATGCCAGGCCACCAAAATCGATCAGAAATTCTTCTAAATGTTTCTCCTACGCCTCTATGCCCGAGATCTTCATGCAGTGATTTCAAAACTAATTCATGCCCCTTCTGTTGAGTTATAACTACTTGAGGATTTGGATACTTTCTCCTCATTAAACGTCGACCAGATAGGTAAAACGTAGATGACTTCCTCTTGATAGCCACCCATTCATCATCTTCACAATCTTCTGGCCTCTCTAAAGTCAACAAATATTTGACTAACAAAAAATAAAAACCAGTCTGACCCCAGACTTCATCTTGAAAATCGATTAATATAACATCAATAGGGACTTCTCTATCACCAATATCACCTGCACATGAATGAGCCAATAATCGTTGACCCCTAAATAAATTCTTAATTGAGCTATGTCGACGTTTTTCTTCTGAACCTTTGGATCCTTCGAAAACCGTATTTGAAAATACCTCTTTCTCTTTATCCTCCTTTTTATTTAAATTCTCTAATTCTCCAACATATACACCATTCCTTAAATTACTACTATCCCACACTACCAATCCATTTTCCTCTACATACACCACATCTTCTTCTACCTCCTTTCTACCGAATTTATCTACACCTTTATTAACATAAAAACTATTTTCCAGTTTATCCTCTTGGTGGAGGTCATCATCATCATAATCTAAACACAATAGTCCTGCCAGTTTAACCTCATGGGGGAGGTATGGAAAGTCTTCAGCTCCTTTAGTGCTGGCTTTGATAATAGGTATATCTTCATCGAACTCCTCTGAGTCTGAATCTTCTTCAGTGGGTGGTCTCCTTGATAAACCATCTGGCATAGTAAATGTCTTGCCAGGCTTATGAACTAAATCAAATGAAAAATGTTGAATAAAAGCTACCCATCTCGTCATGGGTGCGTTCGGTAAACTTGGGGAATTAATCATCTGGATTAACGATTTCGCATCCACTTGCAATTCAAAATGTTGCCCCCACAAAATATGCTGAAGTTTCTTCAGTATTTTCGCCACACCACATAATTCCAATTTTGGTTGAGAATATCTTGATTCGACCTCAGTAAATACTACAGATTCATACCTAACTGGCCTGATGTAACCAGCTTTATCCGTCTGAGACAAAACCGCCCCAGCTGCAACCTGACTTGGATCAACTGCTAAATAAATTCTACCAGCATCTTTTCCATAATCTAACTTGTGCAGGACTAAATCCTTCCCTACAACCTCCTTCAACTTCACAAACGCCTTCTCACACTCTTCATCCCACTCCCAGTCTGCATCCTTTCTCGTTAACCGTCTCAATGGAGCTGCCATTGAAGAAAAGTCCTTAATAAACATTCTAACATATAAGCAAACGCCTAAAAACCCTCTAACTTCGGTTGTATTCTTAGGCCTTGGCCAGGACTGAATTTTGTTAACTTTCTTCTTGGACATAATCCTACCCTCTCTACATACCACATGACCTAATATTTCTAAGGCTGGCACACAACATGAAAACTTTGAACCTGAAATAGTTAACCCAGCCTCTTCAATTCGAAACAAGATTCTTTCTAATATAATTGCAAATTCCCAAATGAATTTGCGTATCCCGGGATTTTCTTCCAACACCTGGTTATCATAGTCGGTTGTTGGTCCCTTAATTCCTCCATCATCTATAAAGATCCCAGCATATTGTGGAATTTCATCTTGAAGGATCCAAGCCATCTGAGCTTGATAAACTGCAACCGAATTTGTTGCACCTTGAGGTAATCTTGTTAACTGTAAATGTCCAAGTGGCGTATCAAATGTAGTGAGAGGCCTTGAGTCCGGATGTAACTCTCTCTCATCATATCCACCCATAATATCTCCCAAACCATAACACACTCTCCCTGCAAACGCTTCAACAAACTCCTCAGCACTAGGTGGTATCCCAGCATCCTTTATTGTAACCCTATTTAATTCCCTAAGATCATGAACAACTCTAAGCTTGCCATTCGGTTTCTTGATACAAAATACAGGACTAGAATAACTTGACGTTGATTGCTCATACAGTCCAGTGCGTATCCGTTCTCTGACAACTTCAATATAAGCTTCTTTCAATGCAGCCGGAATAGGAATCGGTTTCTGCTGCCACGGTTCATGACATACCACAGGAATCTTGTAAGGCTCCCCATAGGAATGCTTCAACACACCCCTCTCCTCTTCTTCAAAAGCAATGGCCTTCTCTCGCTTGACCATCACATCCAACAACAACTTCTTCTCTTCTCCAGACAACCAACCATCAGGTCCAAAATTAACAACACCCAGTCTCTCAAAAGTGATTCTTGACGTCTCAGAAAATTCAGGCGGATTCTTTACCAAGGGACTTTCATAAGGATCTCTTGATAACCTTGGTCTTCTCAAGGGTGGATTTAATTCAGCAGGTAGCGGTTCATTAATAGGTCGAACTTTATTTGCTACTTTCTTATATTTGGCTGCGTCCACATCTAAATAAGCTTGAGGTAAAACATTTTCTTTTGTATTGCCATTAAAACTTTCATCAAATGAATCTTCTTCATTGCCAGAATCGGAATAAGAAAAATTAGAAAAATATTTTATTTCGTTTTTAAATTTTACCCTTTTCTCCTTTCCCTCGTCTAATTTATAAACAGATTTTCCAACACCTTTGCTTCCCTTATCCAACAGTAAATCACCCGTAAAGAAAGTTGGCAGTTTAACCTCTTGCTGGAGGACCATAATAGAAGGAGATACTTGCAGTTTTACCTCTTGCTGGAGGTCCGGAATTGAATTTTCACAAAAATTATTTTTTTGTGTTTTAATTATACCAAGATTTTTAATCGGATTTTGATGTGATATTTGCAGTTTACCCTCTTGCTGGAGGTCATAAAACATACCCTTCCAATCTTTATCCAACCTAATTTGGCCCATTTTGCCTTTTTCACCATTTTTAAATTTTATAGAAAAACAGGGTAAATCAAATAAACATATAGAAAAGTCCATAACATATTTGCACTCCAAAGTAATATTAACAGAAAATAATTGAGAATCCACTTGAATTATCTCCAAGTGAGCTGACCTATTGCAATCCGGGATCTCATCCTGAGGAGAGATTACAACATTAGAGCGATCAGCCCCTGCTACCCCAAAAAATGAGGGCATTCATCCCTTTCCAACAAACATAATTCACCAGAAGCCGTCCGTTTTATATGCCGCTTCTTGGTGCAAACACAACACTGGCACAGAGTAGTAATCCCTGGCCGTGTTTCCCAACCTTCATCTCCAGGAGGCGCTAACCGCATATGTAACCTCCGCATATCTTCACCAGTGATCTCCAAACTAATCCCCATGCCAGCTTGATACCCTATCCTGGCCTCAAAATCCATCAAAAAAGGACCACCAAGAACAGTTTTGACTGCTCCTCTGGCCACATAAAAGTGAACCTTACCAACAGATCCACCAATGCCTAACCTGACATGCTCAGCAGTACCCATCAGCTCTGTTGCATGCCCTCCAATGCCTCTGAGGTTTCCCCCAGTTCCACTTTTAATTGGCAAGCCTATACTCGTCGCTTGCTCCAATGAAATTAAATTAATTTGAGACCCTGAATCGACCAAGGCCTTTACTTCTTTACCATTTAGAGTTACCACCAGGTAACCCAGGGGAGCGGAAAAATGCGTATCTACATCTTCACCAAACTTTTCAGCATTTTCACAAATATATTCCACCTCTCCAGTGGAAACCCGACGCCTCTTCAAATGCTTCTTTTGCTTTTCAGCAAGCGCCGGACTAATCGTAAATAACTCCCCCAAAGATAAGGGAATCTGAAGTTGATTCACCCTATTCAAAACTGCGTCCATCGCATTAGCTTGACCAGAAACTACTGGCCGCTCATACTGGACCTTTGATTTAACAACCTTGGCCCTGGGTACCTCTTGAGGTCCAACCGAGCCATCTTCACCTCCCATAATAACATCTTCACTTTCTATAACCCTAACTCCGTCACCAGCTTCTTGCACTAATCCTGATCCATCGCTAGTCCTTCTTACTCCCTCCATTGGGATGGGACCGCTAAAACTTGGTCTGGGTAGAGACGCCAACGGTACGTCCTCCTCAGAATCCGAATCATCCTCTGGCATAGGCTCACCATTTAAATCAAACTTGCCATAACTAGGGGGCCCCATATCAGCAATCCCCTTCTGCATTTTATATAATTCGTCCTTAGAGTAAGGGTTCAATTTGTTGGCGGCAGTTTGATCACTAGAATTCTTGTCCTTAGAGTAAGGGTTCACTTTGTTATTGGCCTTGCCAGGATTAGCCCTCAATTGGCTCTGAATGCTACTTTTCGCCTTAGTAGCGGCTGCTCTTCTAGCAGCATTAACATCGTATTCGCCAGCCATACAGCTACCCTCCACCTGGGCAACCGTCGCCAGCTCTAAACCACCAAAAGAAGTAGAAAATGTGGCTTTACTGACCTCTTTCTCCTTGCCCTTGTCAGCTTTACCACCATTACCATTACCATTTTTACCACTCTTGGCATTAACATCTTCATCCGTCACCTCTTCAAATCTGGCTCTCATTTCAGCCGTTAAACTTCTTCTGACAAAATCAGAAGGAGACTGTCTATCACTGGGCTTGATGAACGAACCATCAGGAAATTTATAAACTTTACCATCGAATAAAACTCGCCCAGCATCCATATCCTTATCAAGAGCAAAACAAACTGTTGCTCTGTGACCCCTCCTATTGCAATAGGAGCACACCTTTGGCTCATCATAGCCACCTCTATAACCATTACCACCATTGCCACCATTTCTCCCATTGCCTGGGAAGCGGTTACCATTATTATTGCCATTATAATTTCGACGTTCATAACCTCTGGACTGATAGGAAGTCGACGTCGACGAAGAAGCGATTGGGGCCTTATTGGCCTTCTGGGTTTCTTGAACAAATATTTTTAATTGTTTTGTTAAATCGGCCAAGTGATCGACCATCTTATTGTCTACATTGCCCTCAAATTTAGCAGCCGGTAATCCCATTTGTGCCTTCTTGGCCTCCTGGGCTTTGACCATAATATCGTTATTTCCGGCCAAAACTTCGCTAACCTTGCTAACATATTGAGTGCAAGACTCTTGATATTTGTCCAACGCCAATAACTTTAGATGGGCTTGAATGTTGTCCTTGATAACCTCCAGAGCCGGCAGTTTCTGCTCACCATTAGGCAGTTCCTTCATCAAATCTTTTCTTGAAAGATCCTTCAAGACGTCCATTCGAATATCCCTGCTGCATGCTGACCAAAACAAGTCTTTTGCTTGGTTCTCATGCACTAACTCGTCCACCAGTATGAGATATTCCACCACTTCATCAAACTGAACACAGAGCTTTTTGAAGTCAGCCATAGAAGAAACTCCACCTTTTGCTTGCCAGTCTCCAACAATTTTATTGAGGTCCATCATAGTAAACCTAACACCCCATCTATCAACCATAGCTTTAGAAAGCTTAACCCAATCCTTGTCCTTGAATGCCTGCATAGCAATAACCTCTTTTTCCACCTCCCTATCGGCAATAAAAAATCTAACTTGCTTCACCATATCCACATGAGAAGCACCATCAACAGCAGCAGCAGCTTCATACCTGCTAATGAACCATTTAACCTCCTCCCCATCAAACTTTGGGCCATCCCAAGAAACAATTCTAACTGAGGGAGTAAGAGGGTTAGAAGATTCAGAAGCAACAGCAGAAGAAGACATCCCAATAAGTAATGAAAAGCGTTAACAATCGATAAAATAACAAGCCTCTTGCAGGCCAATAACAAAAATCCAATTAGAGTTCCAGAAAATAAGCCTCTTGCAGGCTAATAACGTTCTTGATCCAAGTAAGTCTTTTAAAGAAAGCTAGAGAAATCGAACCCCACGTTGGGCGCCAACTATGGTAAGGTAAACTCTTACAGTCGCCTTGCTGTAAGCAGAATCCGGAGGAGATATGTGGATTTAGCTGAAAACCCCGTCCTTCCAATAAAAATAACAAAATGGGAATTCTAAATCACTAAGCTAACCAATCTACTTGAATCAGATTGATAAAATAATGAAACTCTAAAATAATTAACGCTTATTGAGATTTAAAGAAAGTGGCTGTTGATAAAGAAATACTGATAACAACAATTAAGGTGTACCAGTGTAAGATCTGAAAAGATTGACTTTTATGTTTTTAAAATATTTTTATTTTTTTATGAGACAGCAATAATCAAGTCCCAGTGACGAAGACCTTTCTAAAGATACCCTGTATGAAGTGTTATTTAAACTGTTGAATAGTATTTCTAAAATGTTAAATATAAAAAATATAAAGTTATAAGGGTATTACAAATTTATTTAAATTTGTTGAGTAATAAAAAATGAGACCGTGGTGGTTAATGATTAAGCTGTATGATGTGTCCCCCCTCTCAATTTCGAGTTTGAGAGTCGCTTAAGTATTCCTAGTCACGTGCCTAAGTTTTCCCCTCCAGAGCTCTTCCAGAGTCAATCCGGAGCCCGTACGGAGTCCGTACGGAGTCAAAGCGGAGTCCGTACGGAGTCCGTACGGAGTCGAAACGGAGTCCGTCCGGACTTCCGGACTCAATTTAGAACCTTAAAACTATAATAAAAAATCTAGAAAAATTACACATAATAGAGCTACTTCCCCTTTACATACCAAACTAATTTTCGTAGTCTGCGCAGCTCTAATTACCCCGTGAAAATTCATCAAAGTTAAGTAATTTTTGAAAACGTAAATATTTCTATAAAACTTTAAAATTCATTTAAAAATTTAAGAAAAATAGTAAAAATTCTGGGAAAATTTGCCAAGGTTCTTGAGTGACTTGACTTAATACTTATAAATTTTTTAGACCGTAAAAAATAAGTTTTCTCTGTAAAATAAATTGTTTTCGTGTAGGCATTTGCTCGTGACCAATTTCTTCATATTTAAAACTCAAATAAATTAAATAAAACCCTTTATATAAAATAATAACGCCAATCTTGCACGCCGTAATAACTCCATTTACGTACTTAGGTGCCGTACTAAACTTTAGGCTACCACAGCGCGTCCAACAGAAGCATATGTTTCACCATAATCAATAACCTTTTTCCACCATATTCACCTCCTCTATCACATTTAAGAAACTTGATCTTTTTTTCTAGTTTATTCTCCATATCAGCTTGATACTTAAGAAAATTAGAGAAAACATCAGATTTGCATTTCATAAGAAAAATAGTAGGGCACCAAATACAATCATCAATAAATGTAACTATATATCTATGTCCTCCAATTGAAGGTGAACTGATTGGCCCAAGTACATCTGAATGAACACGAAATAATGGAGCAGTTGAAACAGGAAAAGTGGATAAAAATGGTAGTTTTGTTAATTTTCCTTTTGAGCAGGTAACACAACTAAGTTTTTTATCAATGAAATAAATACCCTTTGATGCAAGGAAACTTCTAGTTGATCTAATGTTCAAATGAAATGGTCGTTGATGCCATTGGAATAGTGTTAGAACATTTGAGGACACAAAGAGAGCTTTAGTATTGACATACCACAAGTTGTGTTTCTGATTTTTTTGAGGTAGCGATGCAATTACTTGTCCATTTATATCAGATACTTTTGTTTCATCTGGTTCAAAATTAACACTATAACCCAAATGATTCAGTTTGTTGACTGAGATTAGATTTGCTGAGATTTTATTGACGACAAGAACATTGTTGAGAGTCAGTTGAGAGTTAATCCTCAAATCACCAGAGAGTTCGGCAGTCAAAATTTGAGATCCAGCGGTATCAATATTAATAATTGAAGGTAATTTTTTAATATTTGATAAAATCCGTTTATCTTTCACCATATGAGAGGTTGCTCCTGAATCAAGGACAAAACATGTTGACAAATCATGATTGCCAGTGAAATAGGCTGATTCCTCATGTTCATGAACAGTAACTAGTGAGGCAGATTCATTATTATCATCAGCAATTTTGGCCTTGTCATTTTTGGGATGAGAAGAAGTTTTTAATTTTCTTAATTTGTCTTGTAACTGAGTAATACAATTATCATCGTTATGACCTGTGTGACCAAGGTGACATTTTAGATTTTTTCTATAATTTTTGTCGGGAGAAGATGTACGTTGTGATTTCTCCTTTTTTGACTTAGTTTTCACAGTGTTAGCACTGTTTGTTGTGCTAAATTCATGTATTTGACAATTTGCTTCTGATTTAAGACTATCGTAAACTTGCTCAAGTGTAAGATTCTTGAAGTTCTGGAAGATATTTTGAGTGATTCCCTACATTGATTCATGTTGAACACTTTTGACAAGAATCATTGCAATAATTTTTGAAGAAACAACTAGTGAGGGATCAGTAGACACACTGTTAATGAGTAAGTTTTCTAGTTCCTCAAATTTTCCTAGATGTTCCCTGAGAGAAGAAACTCCATCCCACGTAAGATATACAAGTTGATCTAAGAGATCAGATACTGTTGATGCATTTCCTTCTCCATAATCGGTTAGAATTTTTTGATAGGCTAGATAGGTTGATTTTGCCTTAGAAATTAATAATGAATCTCTAGGACTGAAAGCATTGATGAGAATGAGTCGAGATTTGGATTCGCCTTTTTGCCAATCATTCGGATTGACATCTTCTGGTTTACTGGAGCATGTAAGATTATGAGATAAATCCTGAGAATCAAAATAGAATTCTATCATGGATTTCCACAAAGAAACATTTCCGGTGGTGAGAACCGGTACTCTAAGTAATTTGTCATTGGATTTTTCTGACATTGACGTTGGGATATAGGGGCAAGATGAGTACGATTGAGACTGAGATTCAGTAGCTTGTCGATATGTAGATGTAGAAGAACTTGTATCAGAGCCTGCTGTAGGTGAATCTGGAATATTGTCACTGGGAGAGCTCATAAACCATTCAGACTTTTAATCTATTAAAACTTTATGTTATATTATTAGTTATCAATGGTTAGTAAAAGCCCCTTGCTGTTATCAAGTATTGTCAATCACCTGTCCCCAGTGATTGATGAGTGGACAGCGAATCGATTTATATGTTAACGATAAATAATAATGTAATATTAAGAGATAAGAAAAGAAAATTGCAATCAATCAGTATTTAGTTGAGTAATGATAAATAGTGATTTGATTGCTTATCATTAATACTATAAACAAATAAGTAAAAATTTATTATACCTTTATGTTATATTATTAGTTATCAATGGTTAGTAAAAGCCCCTCGCTGTTATCAAGTATTGTCAATCACCTGTCCCCAGTGATTGATGAGTGGACAGCAAATCGATTTATACTTTAATGATAAATAATAATTTAATATAAATAGATAAGAAAAGAAAATTGCAATCAATCAGTATTTAGTTGAGTAATGATAAATAGAGATTTGATTGCTTATCATTAATACTATAAACAAATAAGTAGAAATTTATTATACCTTTATGTTATATTATTAGTTATCAATGGTTAGTAAAAGCCCCTTGCTGTTATCAAGTATTGTCAATCACCTATTGTACAATAGAGTTAGTAACCATAGATAATATAGATAGCATAACACCAAGTACCTTTTCCCAGTGATTGATGAGTGGACAGCGAATTGATTTATACGTTAACGATAAATAATAATGTAATATAAAGAGATAAGAAAAGAAAATTGCAATCAATCAGTATTTAGTTGAGTAATGAGAAATAGAGATTTGATAGCGAAAGAATAAAAAAACTATCCACTATATAAGTACTCATATTATCATTATTCACCCTTACATCTTGATCACAAAATAAGTATATATTTCTACACAGAAACAAATTAATCAACGTGCTAAGCAGATGTAGAAGATGACAAAATATAGCCGCTCAATCTGTAGAGTAGTAACTCATTCAACCGCTTCCTCCAATACCCCCCTTGCTTCAGACGTGATTAGATTCAAACGTTTTCTATTGGTTACAAAACGAATTCAAGGTTGTTGCTTGGTAAACATATCTGCTAGCATTTAAAGAGTGGGAAATTAGAGAATTTGAATTTCATTCCGCCTGACTTTCTGTCTCAACAAATGGTAGCAAACATCAATATGTTTTGACCTTTCATTGATTTGAGCTTCCTTTGACAAAAATATTGCACCACTGTTATCGCAGAAAAGTTCAGGAACATTAATATTGCTTATGATCTGAGGAGTGGACATTTGAATGTTTAATGAAAAGAAAAGTTTTGAGATCCAAATTAGAGTTTTTGCACATTCACACATTGAAATGTATTCTGCTTCAGTTACGGAGAGCATTACCACTTTTTGTCTATGACTACGCCAAGAGAAAGGAGTACCATTAAGTAAGATTACATAACCTGTGATTGAACATCTAGTAGTCTTGCAGTTAGTATAATCAGCATCACTATAGGATGTGAAGTCTATTGATTTTGTATTTCTAGGATAATGGAGACCAATTGTTTTATTTGAAATGACATATTGTAATAGTTTGACTGCTAGTTTCCAATGGAGAGGTGAATGATTTGCATTGAATTTTGAAAGAACATTGAGTGCTTGACTTATATCAGGTCTTGTAGATATTGAAAGATAATTTAGTGATCCAATAAGTTCTTGGAAAGGATCAGATTTTCCTTCTTCAGACTCTTCTGATGAAGGCGGAAGTAAGATACAGCCAACTGGAAGGGGTGTTGAGACAAATCTACAGTCCTCCATATTTAATCGTTTAGCTATTTCTTCAATATAAGATTCTTGAGTGAGAGTGAGATAGTCATCAAAATAAGTTATCTTAATTCCTATATGATAGGTAGGATTATCTGTCCATTTCACTTTAAAGTGTTTGAGAGATCAGCATGAAATTGGTTAATTAGAGATTTATTATTTGAAAAAACTTATCCATCATCTACATGAAGATGTATGAAAATGAAATTACTTTCTTTTTGAAAAATAAATAGGTATTTGTCTCCTTCAGCCTCCGAAAAATGTAATTGAGTCATCACCTCAGTAAATTTCTCTTTCCATTGCCTTGGAGCTTGACAGGTACCATATAAAGACTTGCGTAATTTCCAGACTTTTTCTTTTCCACCAATTTCATAACCATTCACTTGAGTGACAAAAACATCATCATTCATGACTCCATGAAGAAAAGCCATTGAGATATCAAACTGAGATATCAGCCAATTATTTGATGCGGCAAGACCCATTAGTAATCTGAAAGTTTCAGCGCTATGGTAAGGTAAACTCTTACAGTCGCCTTGCTGTAAGCAGAATCCGGAGGAGATATGTGGATTTAGCTGAAAACCCCGTCCTTCCAATAAAAATAACAAAATGGGAATTCTAAATCACTAAGCTAACCAATCTACTTGAATCCGATTGATAAAATAATGAAACTCTAAAATAATTAACGCTTATTGAGATTTAAAGAAAGTGGCTGTTGATAAAGAAATACTGATAACAACAATTAAGGTGTACCAGTGTAAGATCTGAAAAGATTGACTTTTATGTTTTTAAAATATTTTTATTTTTTTATGAGACAGCAATAATCAAGTCCCAGTGACGAAGACCTTTCTAAAGATACCCTGTATGAAGTGTTATTTAAACTGTTGAATAGTATTTCTAAAATGTTAAATATAAAAAATATAAAGTTATAAGGGTATTACAAATTTATTTAAATTTGTTGAGTAATAAAAAATGAGACCGTGGTGGTTAATGATTAAGCTGTATGATGTGTCCCCCCTCTCAATTTCGAGTTTGAGAGTCGCTTAAGTATTCCTAGTCACGTGCCTAAGTTTTCCCCTCCAGAGCTCTTCCAGAGTCAATCCGGAGCCCGTACGGAGTCCGTACGGAGCCGGAACGGAGTCCGTACGGAGTCCGTACGGAGTCAAAGCGGAGTCCGTACGGAGTCCGTACGGAGTCGAAACGGAGTCCGTCCGGACTTCCGGACTCAATTTAGAACCTTAAAACTATAATAAAAAATCTAGAAAAATTACACATAATAGAGCTACTTCCCCTTTACATACCAAACTAATTTTCGTAGTCTGCGCAGCTCTAATTACCCCGTGAAAATTCATCAAAGTTAAGTAATTTTTGAAAACGTAAATATTTCTATAAAACTTTAAAATTCATTTAAAAATTTAAGAAAAATAGTAAAAATTCTGGGAAAATTTCCCAAGGTTCTTGAGTGACTCGACTTAATACTTATAAATTTTTTAGACCGTAAAAAATAAGTTTTCTCCGTAAAATAAATTGTTTTCGTGTAGGCATTTGCTCGTGACCAATTTCTTCATATTTAAAACTCAAATAAATTAAATAAAACCCTTTATATAAAATAATAACGCCAATCTTGCACGCCGTAATAACTCCATTTACGTACTTAGGTGCCGTACTAAACTTTAGGCTACCACATCCTCCCTCCAATCGAGAATGTCCCCATTCTTAAAACTTTGCATAAGTGGTTGAACACAATATTCATCTTTAACCTTCAACCACCATCTTCTTAAATCAACTATAAAATTCATCTTCGTCAATATGTCTTCCAAAGAACTTGTCGCTCCATGTGAACTCTGCGCTCGATACCAGGTACCTTGTTTAATGTCCAACCCTAATCTTCCTGGCAGAACAGCTTGCGACTTATGCCGTGTGAAAAAAGTCAAATGCAACCGACCAATAGTTCCTTCTAAAACAAACGTATATTTAGGACCAGCAGCTCTCCCTGATCCCTCAACTTCTAAAAAGCGATCCAAAATTCCTGTCTTCTTAAAACGAATAAGATCAAAAACAGCTTCAAAAGTTCAATCTTCATCAACGGATCCCGGCCTAATTTTGCCTTCACAAGATCCTAATCCTATAACGCCAGTACCCCCAACTAACTTTGCTGAGACTATGTTTCCTGGCTCTAAATGTAAGACCCTATTTATCTTACTAAAAAAAACTTTTAATCAAAATTGACTAAACCTATGACTTAACAACATATTTGAACTTCTAGCTGTCGAAATAACCAACACTGATGATGTTGGTAGAGTGAAGACGGACTATATCAATCATTACCCAAATTTTCATCGCTATCTTTTTCTTGACTTTACTAATGAGTTGAAACGAAAAATGCTGGCCTATTTTCAAGAAACTCCAGCTAATAACCATGAAGAACTCATGAAAAGAAGAATTTTAATGCAAAGCTTTGATAATGATGTTGAACAATTTCAAAGAAATTATCTTTTCTAACAGTATAACTTGATAAAATTTTGTTTTTGCTTGGTCTTCTTAAACTTTCAACATAAATGATGTTTTCTTTCTTCTCTGGCTTGATATAACATAAAATAAAATAAATCTTGTGATGATTCCACTACTGAGAGCAAGGTTTGAATCCCTTCAGACTCCCATATACCAGTCTTCCTTCTTGTCACAGCATTGAGAGAGTGGATCTTCCTATGAGCCGAATACTCCTGATTCCCACCTCATAGGGCCCCCCACTGAGCCGAATTCTATGATTCCAATCTCGCCATAAGGTCCTCCAAGCTTCACACCAAAAAAAAAAAAAAATGGCCTAACTATGAGGCACTAAAAAATCATTCCCTAAAATCCAACTACCATCCTAACTTCTGATTCCTTCATCACAATTTTCAAACTTTGCTTTACAGCAAACCCATAAAATACTTTTGCCAGGCTTCCAATAATAATATTAACTTTAGACCATGTTAAAGCGCCACAAATTTTACCTAATTAACCATTATGCTTTCTTTAGCATCATCACCACCTAAAATTTTAGCCTCCTAAAGCTTATCAACACCCAATTCCAGAAATAATTGAATAACCAGTTTAAAGTCTTAGTGGACAGTGATAAATTAAAAGATTGAATTGAGTTATCCAAACAAGATTGACATTCCAGTTTAAAGTCTTGGTAGACCAAACATATAATTGATTGCCAGTTTATGGTCTTGGTGGACCAAAGATCGTTTAGGTGCATAAATAACTTGATAAATTCCTAAGTAAGGCCTAGGCTTGACCAAAGATTGAATAAATTTGATAATCCAGTTTAATGTCATAGTGGACCAAACATTTGATCGACAAGTAATCCAGTATAAGGCCATAGTGGTCCAATGAATGTTGAATTATCCTGCAGATATTAATTTTCCAGTTTAAAGTCATAGTGGACTAAACAATGAATGAACTACCAGTTTAAAGTCATGGTGGACCAAACATTTAATCGATAAGAAATCCAGTTTAAGGTCATGGTGGACCCAGCACATGATAATAGTCCAGTTTAAGGTCTTGGTGGACCTAACATTTGATAACTCTCCAGTTTAAGGTCTTGGTGGACCTAACAAATCCAATAAAAAAATTTTAACGATAGTCTTGAAAATTAGCCAGTTTAAAGTCTTGGAGGACTAACAGCTCCATAATTTGTATAAAACCCTTAAGGAAAGTCTTGAACAGTAGCCAGTTTAAAGTCTTGGAGGACTAACAGATCCAAAATACGTAAAAAAAAAACCTTAAAGAACGTCTTGAACAGTAGCCAGTTTAAAGTCTTGGAGGACTAAAAGATCCAAAATACGTGTAAAAAAAAACTTAAAGAATGTCTTGAAAAGTAGCCAGTTTAAAGTCTTGGAGGACTAACAGATCCAAAATAGGTATAAAAAACCTTAAAGAACGTCTTGAAAAGTAACCAGTTTAAAGTCTTGGAGGACTAACAGATCCAAAATACGTGTAAAAAAAAAACCTTAAAGAATGTCTTGAAAAGTAGCCAGTTTAAAGTCTTGGAGGACTAACAGCTCCGAAATTCGTATAAAACCCTTAAGGAAAGTCTTGAACAGTAGCCAGTTTAAAGTCTTGGAGGACTAACAGATGTCTTGAAGTAAAATCCCATAGGTATTGAGTTCCCCTAGACCCTGTTTCCTGTCTAAACTAAATGAATAAAACTAAAAAAATTAGAATGAAGACTGAAAAATAAAACTAAGAAATATAATGATATTTTTGATTTAATTAATTAATTAATTTTTTTTTTTTTTTTTTTTTATTATTTTTTATTTTTTTATTATTATTTTTTTTTTTTATTTATTTTATTTTTATTTTATTTTTATTATTTTTTTTTTTTTATTTTAATTATTTTATTTTTTTTTTTTTATTTTAATTTTTTTTTTTTTTTTAAATTTAAAATAAAAGATTTTAGAAAAGATAGTTTTGAAATAAAAGTTAAAATTTAATTTTTAAAGAAAGATAAACGAATGTGAAAAGAAAGATAAAAAAGTACTAAAAAAATTTTTAAAATAAAATTTTAAAAGATGCCCCCCGGCCATTTGATGAGCCGTACCCTCGACATCATACCCACATCCAAGTGCAACTTGATGTGGTTACACAATTTTGAGAAATTGAAAAGAAAAGAAATTAAATGAAAGTTTTTAGAAGATAAATTTTATAATGATGATCACTGGGTGGGCTCCCTCCAATTTATAAAAATGATTAGAGACCACCAGTGAGCATCACCTTTACATTAATTCATAATATATATTTAAAGAAAAGAAATCACAATCTAACATAAAAAAAATCAAAAACAAAATAAAAAAATCTTGAATCCGGCGTTGAGAGCGGTGTCTCTTGATTCGTTCCAGTTTATAGTCTTAGTGGACTTCCTAAAATTAAAAGACAAAGCCAGGATTCAACTAGAAACAGGGAAAATTTTGGAAACGAACATTATGGGGTAATTGTGTATAGAGCAGCCAGCCCATCAATTACCCCCACACTTGCCAATATTAAATTAAGAAGGTTCCCCTGTGAACACTTCTTCCAATAATTTTTTTTAAAAAAATTTTCCAACACTATCTTCACCCATATTTTAAGAATTTTAAGTTTTCGAAAATTTCAAAGAAGGTCTTCTTGCATTTCGTTAAGTTTCGTCACAGTTTCGTTGCCCATATGCAGTGTAACGATAGTAAATTATTTGATAAAAAAAGAAGATAGTTTATACTCGTTGCGGAGGTATAAATTTAATAAAAGTCATTAAAATTGTAGTTTATCCTCATTTCGGAGTTCGTCCATATAATTTCATAAAATGTCATAGTTTATCCTCATTGCGGAGGTATCCATAAAGTTTCATTGATATCATAGTTTATCCTCGTTGCGGAGGTCGATAAGATTTTTATAAACATCATAGTTTATCCTCATTGCGGAGGAATCCATAAAATTTTGTTGATATCATAGTTTATCCTCATTGCGGAGGATCCATAAAATTTAAGAAGTTTCATAGTTTATCCTCATTGCGGAGGATCCATAAAATTTAAGAAGTTTCATAGTTTATCCTCATTGCGGAGGAAGACTTCGGCACTCCTGGTGCCTCTAGGATAGAACCGTTTCACTTGATTGGCAGCTACCCTCTTCTTCAATACTACTCCATCCAACTCTTCTAGCACATATGAACCGCCGGAAACTTGCTCCTTGATTTTATACGGTCCATTCCACCTATCTGCAAACATCTTTCCCCATTGACTTTCCAAACTCCTATTATACACCAGGACCATATCACCTGGTTTCAAAGGTTTCCTTAATCGATGTGCCAACCGCTCATCCCAATATCTAACTGATTGATTTCGGATCTTCATCATCCGCGAATATGCCTTTTCTAAATATTCTTCTTTCTTTTCTAGCTGCATCATTCTTGCACACAATAATTCTTCAGTAGTTTTGACCGTGTCCCAGTCAACTCCAAGATATGATTCAGCTTCTAAATCAACCGGTAAAACTGCTTTCTGTCCAAAAACAAGTTCATAAGGTGAAAATCCGGTCGTCCTTTTGGCAGTGATTCGATCAGCAAATAAAACTAAAGGTAAATAGTGCCTCCACTTTTCAGCACTTGTCCCACACATTTTAACTAAAGCATCCTTGATAACTTGATGCCCTCTTTCAACCATGCCTTCAGCTTCAGGATAATATGGGGTTGCTACCCTAACCTTTGATCCAACTTTCAATACGGCCTCTTTAAACTCTGTCCCAAATTCAGAACCTCCATCTACCGTTACCAACTTCATCACCCCATACCTATATACCCAATTATTCAAAAAAAATTCTGCCACATTTTTGGCAGTTAAATTAATAAGAGGCGCTGCCTCTACCCAACCAGATAAATCATCTCTGGCCACAATTAAATATTTATACCGTCCCTCTTTTATATGAACGGCATCTAAACTAACTCTTCCAAAGAGCGTATATTCACCGGTCGCGCGTCCAGGTTCTTTTGGCCTTAAATAACTTCTTCTTTGACATTCTTCGCATGACTGAACCCACTGTTTGACAGCCATCTTCATGCCAGGCCACCAAAATCGATCAGAAATTCTTCTAAATGTTTCTCCTACGCCTCTATGCCCGAGATCTTCATGCAGTGATTTCAAAACTAATTCATGCCCCTTCTGTTGAGTTATAACTACTTGAGGATTTGGATACTTTCTCCTCATTAAACGTCGACCAGATAGGTAAAACGTAGATGACTTCCTCTTGATAGCCACCCATTCATCATCTTCACAATCTTCTGGCCTCTCTAAAGTCAACAAATATTTGACTAACAAAAAATAAAAACCAGTCTGACCCCAGACTTCATCTTGAAAATCGATTAATATAACATCAATAGGGACTTCTCTATCACCAATATCACCTGCACATGAATGAGCCAATAATCGTTGACCCCTAAATAAATTCTTAATTGAGCTATGTCGACGTTTTTCTTCTGAACCTTTGGATCCTTCGAAAACCGTATTTGAAAATACCTCTTTCTCTTTATCCTCCTTTTTATTTAAATTCTCTAATTCTCCAACATATACACCATTCCTTAAATTACTACTATCCCACACTACCAATCCATTTTCCTCTACATACACCACATCTTCTTCTACCTCCTTTCTACCGAATTTATCTACACCTTTATTAACATAAAAACTATTTTCCAGTTTATCCTCTTGGTGGAGGTCATCATCATCATAATCTAAACACAATAGTCCTGCCAGTTTAACCTCATGGGGGAGGTATGGAAAGTCTTCAGCTCCTTTAGTGCTGGCTTTGATAATAGGTATATCTTCATCGAACTCCTCTGAGTCTGAATCTTCTTCAGTGGGTGGTCTCCTTGATAAACCATCTGGCATAGTAAATGTCTTGCCAGGCTTATGAACTAAATCAAATGAAAAATGTTGAATAAAAGCTACCCATCTCGTCATGGGTGCGTTCGGTAAACTTGGGGAATTAATCATCTGGATTAACGATTTCGCATCCACTTGCAATTCAAAATGTTGCCCCCACAAAATATGCTGAAGTTTCTTCAGTATTTTCGCCACACCACATAATTCCAATTTTGGTTGAGAATATCTTGATTCGACCTCAGTAAATACTACAGATTCATACCTAACTGGCCTGATGTAACCAGCTTTATCCGTCTGAGACAAAACCGCCCCAGCTGCAACCTGACTTGGATCAACTGCTAAATAAATTCTACCAGCATCTTTTCCATAATCTAACTTGTGCAGGACTAAATCCTTCCCTACAACCTCCTTCAACTTCACAAACGCCTTCTCACACTCTTCATCCCACTCCCAGTCTGCATCCTTTCTCGTTAACCGTCTCAATGGAGCTGCCATTGAAGAAAAGTCCTTAATAAACATTCTAACATATAAGCAAACGCCTAAAAACCCTCTAACTTCGGTTGTATTCTTAGGCCTTGGCCAGGACTGAATTTTGTTAACTTTCTTCTTGGACATAATCCTACCCTCTCTACATACCACATGACCTAATATTTCTAAGGCTGGCACACAACATGAAAACTTTGAACCTGAAATAGTTAACCCAGCCTCTTCAATTCGAAACAAGATTCTTTCTAATATAATTGCAAATTCCCAAATGAATTTGCGTATCCCGGGATTTTCTTCCAACACCTGGTTATCATAGTCGGTTGTTGGTCCCTTAATTCCTCCATCATCTATAAAGATCCCAGCATATTGTGGAATTTCATCTTGAAGGATCCAAGCCATCTGAGCTTGATAAACTGCAACCGAATTTGTTGCACCTTGAGGTAATCTTGTTAACTGTAAATGTCCAAGTGGCGTATCAAATGTAGTGAGAGGCCTTGAGTCCGGATGTAACTCTCTCTCATCATATCCACCCATAATATCTCCCAAACCATAACACACTCTCCCTGCAAACGCTTCAACAAACTCCTCAGCACTAGGTGGTATCCCAGCATCCTTTATTGTAACCCTATTTAATTCCCTAAGATCATGAACAACTCTAAGCTTGCCATTCGGTTTCTTGATACAAAATACAGGACTAGAATAACTTGACGTTGATTGCTCATACAGTCCAGTGCGTATCCGTTCTCTGACAACTTCAATATAAGCTTCTTTCAATGCAGCCGGAATAGGAATCGGTTTCTGCTGCCACGGTTCATGACATACCACAGGAATCTTGTAAGGCTCCCCATAGGAATGCTTCAACACACCCCTCTCCTCTTCTTCAAAAGCAATGGCCTTCTCTCGCTTGACCATCACATCCAACAACAACTTCTTCTCTTCTCCAGACAACCAACCATCAGGTCCAAAATTAACAACACCCAGTCTCTCAAAAGTGATTCTTGACGTCTCAGAAAATTCAGGCGGATTCTTTACCAAGGGACTTTCATAAGGATCTCTTGATAACCTTGGTCTTCTCAAGGGTGGATTTAATTCAGCAGGTAGCGGTTCATTAATAGGTCGAACTTTATTTGCTACTTTCTTATATTTGGCTGCGTCCACATCTAAATAAGCTTGAGGTAAAACATTTTCTTTTGTATTGCCATTAAAACTTTCATCAAATGAATCTTCTTCATTGCCAGAATCGGAATAAGAAAAATTAGAAAAATATTTTATTTCGTTTTTAAATTTTACCCTTTTCTCCTTTCCCTCGTCTAATTTATAAACAGATTTTCCAACACCTTTGCTTCCCTTATCCAACAGTAAATCACCCGTAAAGAAAGTTGGCAGTTTAACCTCTTGCTGGAGGACCATAATAGAAGGAGATACTTGCAGTTTTACCTCTTGCTGGAGGTCCGGAATTGAATTTTCACAAAAATTATTTTTTTGTGTTTTAATTATACCAAGATTTTTAATCGGATTTTGATGTGATATTTGCAGTTTACCCTCTTGCTGGAGGTCATAAAACATACCCTTCCAATCTTTATCCAACCTAATTTGGCCCATTTTGCCTTTTTCACCATTTTTAAATTTTATAGAAAAACAGGGTAAATCAAATAAACATATAGAAAAGTCCATAACATATTTGCACTCCAAAGTAATATTAACAGAAAATAATTGAGAATCCACTTGAATTATCTCCAAGTGAGCTGACCTATTGCAATCCGGGATCTCATCCTGAGGAGAGATTACAACATTAGAGCGATCAGCCCCTGCTACCCCAAAAAATGAGGGCATTCATCCCTTTCCAACAAACATAATTCACCAGAAGCCGTCCGTTTTATATGCCGCTTCTTGGTGCAAACACAACACTGGCACAGAGTAGTAATCCCTGGCCGTGTTTCCCAACCTTCATCTCCAGGAGGCGCTAACCGCATATGTAACCTCCGCATATCTTCACCAGTGATCTCCAAACTAATCCCCATGCCAGCTTGATACCCTATCCTGGCCTCAAAATCCATCAAAAAAGGACCACCAAGAACAGTTTTGACTGCTCCTCTGGCCACATAAAAGTGAACCTTACCAACAGATCCACCAATGCCTAACCTGACATGCTCAGCAGTACCCATCAGCTCTGTTGCATGCCCTCCAATGCCTCTGAGGTTTCCCCCAGTTCCACTTTTAATTGGCAAGCCTATACTCGTCGCTTGCTCCAATGAAATTAAATTAATTTGAGACCCTGAATCGACCAAGGCCTTTACTTCTTTACCATTTAGAGTTACCACCAGGTAACCCAGGGGAGCGGAAAAATGCGTATCTACATCTTCACCAAACTTTTCAGCATTTTCACAAATATATTCCACCTCTCCAGTGGAAACCCGACGCCTCTTCAAATGCTTCTTTTGCTTTTCAGCAAGCGCCGGACTAATCGTAAATAACTCCCCCAAAGATAAGGGAATCTGAAGTTGATTCACCCTATTCAAAACTGTGTCCATCGCATTAGCTTGACCAGAAACTACTGGCCGCTCATACTGGACCTTTGATTTAACAACCTTGGCCCTGGGTACCTCTTGAGGTCCAACCGAGCCATCTTCACCTCCCATAATAACATCTTCACTTTCTATAACCCTAACTCCGTCACCAGCTTCTTGCACTAATCCTGATCCATCGCTAGTCCTTCTTACTCCCTCCATTGGGATGGGACCGCTAAAACTTGGTCTGGGTAGAGACGCCAACGGTACGTCCTCCTCAGAATCCGAATCATCCTCTGGCATAGGCTCACCATTTAAATCAAACTTGCCATAACTAGGGGGCCCCATATCAGCAATCCCCTTCTGCATTTTATATAATTCGTCCTTAGAGTAAGGGTTCAATTTGTTGGCGGCAGTTTGATCACTAGAATTCTTGTCCTTAGAGTAAGGGTTCACTTTGTTATTGGCCTTGCCAGGATTAGCCCTCAATTGGCTCTGAATGCTACTTTTCGCCTTAGTAGCGGCTGCTCTTCTAGCAGCATTAACATCGTATTCGCCAGCCATACAGCTACCCTCCACCTGGGCAACCGTCGCCAGCTCTAAACCACCAAAAGAAGTAGAAAATGTGGCTTTACTGACCTCTTTCTCCTTGCCCTTGTCAGCTTTACCACCATTACCATTACCATTTTTACCACTCTTGGCATTAACATCTTCATCCGTCACCTCTTCAAATCTGGCTCTCATTTCAGCCGTTAAACTTCTTCTGACAAAATCAGAAGGAG
Organism: Hemileia vastatrix; assembly: GCA_030280995.1. NCBI lineage: Eukaryota > Fungi > Basidiomycota > Pucciniomycetes > Pucciniales > Zaghouaniaceae > Hemileia > Hemileia vastatrix. Next base: position 62,677,292 of record JASXTE010000001.1, read on the forward strand.
ACTGTCTATCACTGGGCTTGATGAACGAACCATCAGGAAATTTATAAACTTTACCATCGAATAAAACTCGCCCAGCATCCATATCCTTATCAAGAGCAAAACAAACTGTTGCTCTGTGACCCCTCCTATTGCAATAGGAGCACACCTTTGGCTCATCATAGCCACCTCTATAACCATTACCACCATTGCCACCATTTCTCCCATTGCCTGGGAAGCGGTTACCATTATTATTGCCATTATAATTTCGACGTTCATAACCTCTGGACTGATAGGAAGTCGACGTCGACGAAGAAGCGATTGGGGCCTTATTGGCCTTCTGGGTTTCTTGAACAAATATTTTTAATTGTTTTGTTAAATCGGCCAAGTGATCGACCATCTTATTGTCTACATTGCCCTCAAATTTAGCAGCCGGTAATCCCATTTGTGCCTTCTTGGCCTCCTGGGCTTTGACCATAATATCGTTATTTCCGGCCAAAACTTCGCTAACCTTGCTAACATATTGAGTGCAAGACTCTTGATATTTGTCCAACGCCAATAACTTTAGATGGGCTTGAATGTTGTCCTTGATAACCTCCAGAGCCGGCAGTTTCTGCTCACCATTAGGCAGTTCCTTCATCAAATCTTTTCTTGAAAGATCCTTCAAGACGTCCATTCGAATATCCCTGCTGCATGCTGACCAAAACAAGTCTTTTGCTTGGTTCTCATGCACTAACTCGTCCACCAGTATGAGATATTCCACCACTTCATCAAACTGAACACAGAGCTTTTTGAAGTCAGCCATAGAAGAAACTCCACCTTTTGCTTGCCAGTCTCCAACAATTTTATTGAGGTCCATCATAGTAAACCTAACACCCCATCTATCAACCATAGCTTTAGAAAGCTTAACCCAATCCTTGTCCTTGAATGCCTGCATAGCAATAACCTCTTTTTCCACCTCCCTATCGGCAATAAAAAATCTAACTTGCTTCACCATATCCACATGAGAAGCACCATCAACAGCAGCAGCAGCTTCATACCTGCTAATGAACCATTTAACCTCCTCCCCATCAAACTTTGGGCCATCCCAAGAAACAATTCTAACTGAGGGAGTAAGAGGGTTAGAAGATTCAGAAGCAACAGCAGAAGAAGACATCCCAATAAGTAATGAAAAGCGTTAACAATCGATAAAATAACAAGCCTCTTGCAGGCCAATAACAAAAATCCAATTAGAGTTCCAGAAAATAAGCCTCTTGCAGGCTAATAACGTTCTTGATCCAAGTAAGTCTTTTAAAGAAAGCTAGAGAAATCGAACCCCACGTTGGGCGCCAACTATGGTAAGGTAAACTCTTACAGTCGCCTTGCTGTAAGCAGAATCCGGAGGAGATATGTGGATTTAGCTGAAAACCCCGTCCTTCCAATAAAAATAACAAAATGGGAATTCTAAATCACTAAGCTAACCAATCTACTTGAATCAGATTGATAAAATAATGAAACTCTAAAATAATTAACGCTTATTGAGATTTAAAGAAAGTGGCTGTTGATAAAGAAATACTGATAACAACAATTAAGGTGTACCAGTGTAAGATCTGAAAAGATTGACTTTTATGTTTTTAAAATATTTTTATTTTTTTATGAGACAGCAATAATCAAGTCCCAGTGACGAAGACCTTTCTAAAGATACCCTGTATGAAGTGTTATTTAAACTGTTGAATAGTATTTCTAAAATGTTAAATATAAAAAATATAAAGTTATAAGGGTATTACAAATTTATTTAAATTTGTTGAGTAATAAAAAATGAGACCGTGGTGGTTAATGATTAAGCTGTATGATGTGTCCCCCCTCTCAATTTCGAGTTTGAGAGTCGCTTAAGTATTCCTAGTCACGTGCCTAAGTTTTCCCCTCCAGAGCTCTTCCAGAGTCAATCCGGAGCCCGTACGGAGTCCGTACGGAGTCAAAGCGGAGTCCGTACGGAGTCCGTACGGAGTCGAAACGGAGTCCGTCCGGACTTCCGGACTCAATTTAGAACCTTAAAACTATAATAAAAAATCTAGAAAAATTACACATAATAGAGCTACTTCCCCTTTACATACCAAACTAATTTTCGTAGTCTGCGCAGCTCTAATTACCCCGTGAAAATTCATCAAAGTTAAGTAATTTTTGAAAACGTAAATATTTCTATAAAACTTTAAAATTCATTTAAAAATTTAAGAAAAATAGTAAAAATTCTGGGAAAATTTGCCAAGGTTCTTGAGTGACTTGACTTAATACTTATAAATTTTTTAGACCGTAAAAAATAAGTTTTCTCTGTAAAATAAATTGTTTTCGTGTAGGCATTTGCTCGTGACCAATTTCTTCATATTTAAAACTCAAATAAATTAAATAAAACCCTTTATATAAAATAATAACGCCAATCTTGCACGCCGTAATAACTCCATTTACGTACTTAGGTGCCGTACTAAACTTTAGGCTACCACAGCGCGTCCAACAGAAGCATATGTTTCACCATAATCAATAACCTTTTTCCACCATATTCACCTCCTCTATCACATTTAAGAAACTTGATCTTTTTTTCTAGTTTATTCTCCATATCAGCTTGATACTTAAGAAAATTAGAGAAAACATCAGATTTGCATTTCATAAGAAAAATAGTAGGGCACCAAATACAATCATCAATAAATGTAACTATATATCTATGTCCTCCAATTGAAGGTGAACTGATTGGCCCAAGTACATCTGAATGAACACGAAATAATGGAGCAGTTGAAACAGGAAAAGTGGATAAAAATGGTAGTTTTGTTAATTTTCCTTTTGAGCAGGTAACACAACTAAGTTTTTTATCAATGAAATAAATACCCTTTGATGCAAGGAAACTTCTAGTTGATCTAATGTTCAAATGAAATGGTCGTTGATGCCATTGGAATAGTGTTAGAACATTTGAGGACACAAAGAGAGCTTTAGTATTGACATACCACAAGTTGTGTTTCTGATTTTTTTGAGGTAGCGATGCAATTACTTGTCCATTTATATCAGATACTTTTGTTTCATCTGGTTCAAAATTAACACTATAACCCAAATGATTCAGTTTGTTGACTGAGATTAGATTTGCTGAGATTTTATTGACGACAAGAACATTGTTGAGAGTCAGTTGAGAGTTAATCCTCAAATCACCAGAGAGTTCGGCAGTCAAAATTTGAGATCCAGCGGTATCAATATTAATAATTGAAGGTAATTTTTTAATATTTGATAAAATCCGTTTATCTTTCACCATATGAGAGGTTGCTCCTGAATCAAGGACAAAACATGTTGACAAATCATGATTGCCAGTGAAATAGGCTGATTCCTCATGTTCATGAACAGTAACTAGTGAGGCAGATTCATTATTATCATCAGCAATTTTGGCCTTGTCATTTTTGGGATGAGAAGAAGTTTTTAATTTTCTTAATTTGTCTTGTAACTGAGTAATACAATTATCATCGTTATGACCTGTGTGACCAAGGTGACATTTTAGATTTTTTCTATAATTTTTGTCGGGAGAAGATGTACGTTGTGATTTCTCCTTTTTTGACTTAGTTTTCACAGTGTTAGCACTGTTTGTTGTGCTAAATTCATGTATTTGACAATTTGCTTCTGATTTAAGACTATCGTAAACTTGCTCAAGTGTAAGATTCTTGAAGTTCTGGAAGATATTTTGAGTGATTCCCTACATTGATTCATGTTGAACACTTTTGACAAGAATCATTGCAATAATTTTTGAAGAAACAACTAGTGAGGGATCAGTAGACACACTGTTAATGAGTAAGTTTTCTAGTTCCTCAAATTTTCCTAGATGTTCCCTGAGAGAAGAAACTCCATCCCACGTAAGATATACAAGTTGATCTAAGAGATCAGATACTGTTGATGCATTTCCTTCTCCATAATCGGTTAGAATTTTTTGATAGGCTAGATAGGTTGATTTTGCCTTAGAAATTAATAATGAATCTCTAGGACTGAAAGCATTGATGAGAATGAGTCGAGATTTGGATTCGCCTTTTTGCCAATCATTCGGATTGACATCTTCTGGTTTACTGGAGCATGTAAGATTATGAGATAAATCCTGAGAATCAAAATAGAATTCTATCATGGATTTCCACAAAGAAACATTTCCGGTGGTGAGAACCGGTACTCTAAGTAATTTGTCATTGGATTTTTCTGACATTGACGTTGGGATATAGGGGCAAGATGAGTACGATTGAGACTGAGATTCAGTAGCTTGTCGATATGTAGATGTAGAAGAACTTGTATCAGAGCCTGCTGTAGGTGAATCTGGAATATTGTCACTGGGAGAGCTCATAAACCATTCAGACTTTTAATCTATTAAAACTTTATGTTATATTATTAGTTATCAATGGTTAGTAAAAGCCCCTTGCTGTTATCAAGTATTGTCAATCACCTGTCCCCAGTGATTGATGAGTGGACAGCGAATCGATTTATATGTTAACGATAAATAATAATGTAATATTAAGAGATAAGAAAAGAAAATTGCAATCAATCAGTATTTAGTTGAGTAATGATAAATAGTGATTTGATTGCTTATCATTAATACTATAAACAAATAAGTAAAAATTTATTATACCTTTATGTTATATTATTAGTTATCAATGGTTAGTAAAAGCCCCTCGCTGTTATCAAGTATTGTCAATCACCTATTGTACAATAGAGTTAGTAACCATAGATAATATAGATAGCATAACACCAAGTACCTGTCCCCAGTGATTGATGAGTGGACAGTAAACTGATTTATACGTTAACGATAAATAATAATGTAATATAAAGAGATAAGAAAAGAAAATTGCAATCAATCAGTATTTAGTTGAGTAATGAGAAATAGAGATTTGATAGAGAAAGAATAAAAAACTATCCACTATATAAGTACTCATATTATCATTATTCACCCTTACATCTTAATCACAAAATAAGTATATATTTATAAACAGAAAAGAGTTAATCAACGTGCTAAGCAGATGTAGAAGATGACAGAATATAGCCGCTCAATCTGTAGAGTAGTAACTCAGTCAACCGCTTCCTCCAATACAATTATTGTGGGGTAATTGTGTATAGAGAAGTAAGCCCATCAGATACCCCCCAAAATGCCAATTTTATTACTAGAAGGTTCCCCTGTGAACACTACTACCAAAAATAATTACATTCTAACATAAATCTTCACCATAAAATTTCAACATTTGAATTAAATGACCATTTTTCTTCATAATGATAGTGAGCAGTTTATCATCATTCCATAGGAATCTTGATAAATGATAGAAAGTAGTTTATCCTTATTTTGGAGTAAGACTTTGTCACTCCTGGTTTTCCTAGGATAAAACTTCTTGACTTGGTTGGCTGCTACCCTCTTTTTCAACACAATGCCATCCAACTCTTCTAAAACATATGAACCACCAGATGCTGGATCTCTTACTCTGTATTGTCCATTCTTCCTCTTAGCAAACATCTTTCTTCACTTACTTTCCAAATCCTATTATACACCAAAAAAATATCTCCACCTTTCAAAGGTTTTCTTAGCCTATGAGCCAACCACTTATATCAATATCTAACACCACAAAAAAATAGCCAGAACCTGCTAGCAGGTGCCAACCTCTCAATCCATTTGTGATTCAAGAATAACTCAGTTTTGATACCTCATGAGCTGGCATGCTCAGTGTTCAGTGCACAGTCTTATCAGAAGAGTTACAGCTGAGCTAAAACTGAGTTAAATCAAAGATAGGGATTGGCACCTGCTATCAGGTGCCCACATTTTTTTTCTGGTGTAACTCATTGATTTTGGATGTTTATTATCCTAGAATATGCCTTCTCCAAAGTTTCTTTTTCTTTTCTAATTGAACCATTCTTGCACATAGTAATTCTTCAGTAGATTTTACCTTGTCCCAATCTACTCCAAGATATGATTTAGCCACTAGATAAACTGGTAAAGCTTCTTTTTGACCAAAAACTATTTTGTATGGAAACTATCCAGTAGTCCATTTGGAAGTGATTCTGTCAACAACTAGAACTAATAGTAAATAGTGCTTCCACTTTTCAGCACTTGTTTCACACATTTTAACTAAAGCATCCTTAATAACTTGATTCCCTCATTCTACCATTACTTCAGCTTCATGATAATATTGGATTTCTACCCTAACCTTTGATTCAACTTTTGATATAGCCTCCCTAAACTCTGTCTTAAATTCAGGAACTCCCTCACACATCACCAACTTCATCACTCCATACCTATATACCCAATCCTCCATCAAAAAATCTGACAAATTTTTGGCATTCAAATTAACAAGAGGCGCTTTCTCTACCCAACCAGATAAATAATCTCTGGATACAGTTAGATATTTATATTTACCCTATTTAATATGAACAGCATCAAAACTAACCCTACCAAGAAGAGTTTTTTCACTGGTTGCATGTCAAGTTTCCTTTGGCCTTAAATAACTCCTTCTTTGACATTTATCACATGATTAAACCCGGTGTTTAACAGAAAACTTCATTCCAGGCCACCAAAATATATCAGCAATTTGTCTATAAGATTCACCAACTACTCTATGCCCAAGATCTTCATGCAGTGATTTCAAAATCAACTCTTTCCATTTCCTCTGAGTAATAATAAACTGAGGATTTAGATAGCTCCTCTTCATCAATCTTCTACCAGATAGATTAAATTCTGGTGACTTCCTTTTTTTAGCCACCCATTTATCATTATGACAAGTATACAGCCTTTCCTAGTTTAAAAAATATATAACAATCCTAAAATAAAATCCTGTTTGTCCCCAGACTTCATCTTGAAACTCCATTAATACCACATCTATGAGCACTTTCCTATCACCAAAATCAACTGCACATGAATGAGCCAATAATTTTAAACCTTGAATTTGTCTATCTAACATAAAATTTTTTGAATTTTCATTAAAAGAACCTTCCAACCTTTCATTAACTGAATTTTCTCCTATCATCTTTACACCCCTGTCAGCATCGACAACCTCTGCTTTTTCCAACCTCCTTTTAACCAAATTTTTACAATCACCCAACCTCTCTTCAACCAATTTTTCTGATATTCTAGCATATACACCATTAACCAATCTTCTACTATGCCACAAAATATTACTATCCTTGTCATAATTTATCCAAACATCTCCAACCCCTTTTTTACCAAATTTATCTACACCAAAATTAAACTCCCTAGGCACAATGTTTCCAAATTTTTACAAATAGCCAGTTTATCCTCACTGTGGAGGTTGTCATTGTAAGAGATATTTATATAATTTTTGTTCTTGATTTTTATTGGATTATTCTGAGAATTTTTTTCTTGATGTTGACTTTTTGAAATGCAGTTTATCCTCTTTCAGGAGGAAGAAGGAAGAAAAATAACCTAGAAGGAAAAAAGAATCCAAAAAAAATCATAGAGGAGACAATAAAAAAAATTCAGCTAGTTTAAGGTAGTTTATTCTCATTTTAAAGAAATCATATTCTTTATATCCCCTGGTATAAACCCATAAATTTTCCCTAAGAGAATTACCACCTATTTCAATTACCACAAAAACAAATCACCAGAACTTATTCTACCAAATGACATAAAAAACAAATCACCTCTTTATAATTTTTAAGTGAATCGAAGTCATTCACCCCATCTATAAATGCCTCTACACTCTTTATTAGTGAAGGAATAACAACATACAACTTTGCAATCTCTTCCTGAGATTGAAAAAAATCCACCTTACATATACCAAATCCATCAACCATATCCACCTTTTCATTGCAGACCGTCTTTGCTCCTGAAAACCAAAAATGAGGCAAATAATCTTTTGAATCCAAATCCAAATCAAGTAACAAAAAATCTTTCCTAAAATCCAAAAATTCTTCATTAGTGAAAGAAATATCTTCATCTTCAGAAACCTCTTCTTTCCCAACAGAATTTTCATCCAAAATAATATCTTCAGGCTGGCCAATATCTTCAGAAATAGCTGAATTCAAAATTTTAAAATTAACTAAATCTTCTGCACTATCCTCTTCTACCTCATGAGTGACCAAAGTGTCTCCTTCAGTTTCCAAATCAGCATCAGTCAGGGAATCTAGATAATCCAAAACAGCCTTTATTACCAACTCCTTAGATGGAATATTTCTCTCTCCAGCTCTACTTGTCTTCATTAAATTAGCATTTAAAATATGTTCCCAGAAAACCTCTTTGAACTTATTCCCCATAGAATTCCAAAAAACATATTTAACTTTGCCTTCATGATATATAATATCACAATACAACAGATATTCTAAAACCACCTGAAATTCAACCATAAACTGATAATACTGACCCAGAGAATTGACACCACCTTTATATTCCAATCTCTTGGAAATATCCTTGAGATCCTCCAATGAATAAATTTTTGATTACCTCATAATTATCTACACCTTTAGGGTTTCCCAATTTTTATCTTTATAGCTATATATCTTAATAACATTTTTTTCAACCTCTTTGTCACCCATAAAAAACCTAATCTGCTTTACCATATCCAAAGTTAAAGCTCCATCCATTCCAGCAGCAGTTTCATAACAATGTAAAATACATCCAAAAAATCACCAGAAAACTTGGGCCCATCCCAAGATAAAATCCTTACTGATTCCCATATAGGTACAACAGCAGCCAAAACACCAGATCCAATAGCAGAAGACCTCCAAAAGACCAAAGATCAACATAAAAAGAATGAATCCAATAAGATACTCTTGCAGGATAAGATAGTCCAGTTATCAATTAAGCTTGTCAAAAGCAAGAAAATTTGAACCCCATGTTGGGCACCACCAATGTAGAAAGACTCTTGCAGTTGCCTTGCTGTAAGTAGAATCCAAGGGAGCTGGATAAACCTAAGAAAACCCTGTCCCTTTAAGTAAAATAAGAGTTCTCAATTAACTAAGCTAAAGCATCTCTTTGGTATAAAGTAACTTTTAGAACAATTGTTTTTAACAGATTTGAGATGTAGAATTGATGTTCTTTATAATGAGGAAAGTAAATACAACAGTGAAGTTGTACTTAGAAAATTTATATAAATGATTGAATAATTTGTATTTATAAAGGTTTTTATTTTAGTAAAAAAATTTTATATTTGAGTCCCTGAATTTGAAAAACTGTGAAATGATACCCTAAAAATATATATTTATGGGCTGTTATATAAAATTTATGAAGTGTTATGATATAGTCTTATTTTTATATTTGTATTAAAATAATATAAAATGTTATGTGAAATGAGGTGGTAGCTCTTTAATATGTGCTGTTGTTGTTAATGTTTAATCTTACTGATTTTAGATTCTGTTCTAATTTTGAATGTACAGGCTTTATATGCATAGTATGTCATGTGCCCTACTTTCCCTAGCAAGAGCATTCTGAAGCTTGTCTGGAGAACTCCAGAGCTTGTACATACTTCTGGACTTGATTAGAGCTTTAAAACAGTAATGAAAGATCTACAAAAATTAAAGAATATAGGGTTTAATCTGGGGAGGCTCCTATTATATTTTGGTAGCTGGCACAACACTATTCACTGAGCCAAAAAACATCAAAGCCAATTAAGCTATCAGAAATCAAAAATAATCAGAAATACTTTATAAAATTATTAAAAATATAAGAAAAAAAACTTAAAATTCTAAGAAAATTCCTAAAGGTTCTTGAGACTCATAGCTATTATTTCCATTCACCTTTTGACTTATACATTAATTTCTTGAACTTTAAATAATTATTTCTTGACTTGTGTAAATACCCATTTTTACAATTAAACATCCTTTCTTTTTATAAAAATAGAAATATATATATATAATTAGATTAGCCTTTCCAAAATCTAATATAGTCATCCCAAATTCATTTAAAATATTTCCAAGTGCCATACTAGACTTTAGAATGCCCCACTGGCTCCCATGATCTATCTCTTACTTTATAAACTTTCCAGTGCACTAAATACTGAACATTTCCCCTGTACACTTGTTTAGCAATAACTTTTTGTTGGGATTTGGATGAGAGGTGAGGAGGAGGAGCACTATGGGTGCTATAAATTGTGAGAGGTGGCAGAGAGGATATTGCATAAGGGGGTTAAATGGGGAAAGTGCTGTGGAGCGCTCCTCATTGGACAACTTATATAGTAATCCAGTTACTTTTTAGTCTCACTGTTGTATCAGAATCGTCAGTCCCATCCCATCCTAGTGTCAGAACTATTAGTAGTAAGCTCTCTTAGGTCTTAACATTTTTTTTGATCTTAATTGGTGCACTACTGAAGAACAATGACTCCCTCTGGTAAACCTTATGCAGAAACCCTTGCTGCAATGCAAGGGAAAATGGCATGCTTGCAACAACAAAGCGCCAGACTCATGGAAAATCTAGCTGAAAAATGGCCCTCATACCATGGCCCCACAGAAGCAGAACTGGACACTACTGAATCTGAGTCACAGTCATGGCCTACAACAGCAGAGCTGCTTGTTAAAGGCCAAAAAAATTGCAGTACCGGAAATCTTTTATGGAAAGCAAGGCCCCAAGGATGATCATTGTGCATTGCAGGCAAAACTTTATGTCCTGATCATCAGTAATCAGTTCCCAGATGAGAAATAAAAAATTGGGTTTGAAATATCTTACCTCACAGATGAGGTGGCATGCTGGACAAGGCCATATACAAAGGAACTCCTTGGAAATGGTGAGTTAGAAACAACTTTCTGTCTGTTCATGGTGGATTTCTAAAAGGCTTTTGGAAACCCTTATGTGGCCACAACTTTGGAGGATGCTCTCAACCAGTTGAAATAGAAACACTCTGTTGCAAAGTATGTGTCAGAATTCTGGGGCCATGCCAGCTAAATCACAACATGGGGAGAAGGAGCACTCATGTTTCACTTCAGAAATGGGCTCTCACAACAAATCAGGAATGCCCTAATCAGTCACCCTTGTCCAACCTCCCTCCAAACGCTTATAGGGATGGCCATCCAAATTGATATTGAGTTTTTACATCAGTGGATGGATGGTTGGAGTGGTTAAAATCAGTGGCACAACTATGCCTCATCAAGTGGGGCCAGTTCCAGGGACCAAATGCCATGGAAATTGATGCAGTAAATGCACATAGCACTAGTGGAAAAAAAAAGGATATCTGATAAGAAATATCAGAGGAATATGAGTAGAGGGATGTGCCTCTGATGTGGGAGTTGTGGTCATCTGGTAAGGGAGTGAAGTGGAAAAATAAGGGTTAGTGAGGTGGATGATAGTGCAGAAAAGGTGCAAATAAAAGACAGTTATCAGGAGAGAAGGTTGTGCCCTCCACAAGTGAATTAGAGGGAATGGATAAGGGAACTTAGTAGAAGAATTATCAGCATGTAAGCCACTTGAAGTAAATGATAATTACATTATACTAAAACTTCTTATAATGAGTCTTGATGCCACAACAAATGTACAAGCCCTACTGGACTGTGGGACCACTGGATTTTTTATTTCTAACATGTTTTTACAGAGAAATTAAAAGAAAAAAGAAAATTTGGACCACCTTAGGCATCTAATTATGTCTGAAGGATCCCCAGATGGTGTAGGAGAAGTAAGAGAAAACGTTTTTTGCAGGTTTTGGTGTGACAGAAGGGAGTTTTAGTTCAGGGCATATGCAACAAACCTGAGAGACCTGTAAAACATGGTACCGGAGATGAAATGGCTACACCAATATAAACCTCAAATTTATTGGAAGGAAAGGGGATGCTGGTGCTAAAGTATTAGAGCCCTGGCCCCCTCAGGGGTCAGGGGCCCTTACCAGCAAGTTTTCTGATGTTTTGGTATCATAAGTTGAATTTCCACAACAACTGATGCTTTCTCTTGATTCTAAGAAGAAGAATGGTGATGGGGCGCCAACAGAAAGCACTGGGGAGGAGCGGAAAGAGGTTAAAGTGCACCAGGAAGAGGTGAAGGCGCAACAAAGAAAAGGGAGGGCAGAAGATTGAAAAGTGGATGGCACAGAGAAATAATTTGTCCCCAGGCCTCTTCAGGGATCAGGGGCCCCTCCCAGTGAGTCTCCTGGTGCTTTATTATCATCAGTAGACTTGCCACAAGAACTGAAACTTTCCCTTGATGCTTAGTTTCAGGACTTTGTGGGGGTGCTGGAGAAAGAAGAGGAACTGGAATATAATGCAACAGCTTGGAAAATGTCCACAAAGATTGAAGATAAGGTCCAGTCCCTAACGCCAACAAAAAGCCTCAAGGAAATGGTCCCTGAAGCTTATTGGGAATTCTTACCACTGTTTGGAGAGGGAGAAGTCAAGACCCTATCACCTCATTTACCATACAAATTAGCCATCGATCTTATTTCAGGCGCAAACCCTCAATTTAGCCACAAAATCCCATGCTCAACACTAGATTCAAAAGAGCTAAAAGTGATAATTGATGAAAATTTAAAGAATGTTTTTATTAGGGAATTCAAATCTCCCTGGGCTGCCCCTATCATCTTTGCAGTAAAAAAATGATTCATTAAGACCTTGCATGGATTTCAGAAGGTTAAATGTGCTGAAAGTAAAGAAAAGATATCCCCTTCCCTTTACTAGTGATTTAATTGATAGTCTTCAAGGTGCAGAGAACTTTAAATCTCTATATCTTAGGGAAGGATACCACAACATACATGTAAAAGAAGGAAATGAACACAAACTGGCATTCTGAACTAAATTTTGTCCTTTTGAATGGTTGGTAATCCCATTTGGTCCATGTAATGTGCCTTCTACTTTCCAACACTTCACCAACAGCATCTTTGGAGACAGAATAGGGATATATGAAGCAGTATACCTTGATGACATCCTGATTTACTTCAGATCAATGGAAGAAAATCAGATACATGTAAAGGACCTTTTTTCAGCGCTTGAGAGAGGCCCAGGTATGGTTAAAGCTTGAGAAATGTGTCTTCTCAGTGAGTGAAATCCCCTACTTGGGTATGATAATTTCAAAATATAGGGTGCAAATGGATCAGAAGAAATTAAAGGCAGTAAAAGAACGGCTGACACATGCATCAGTAAGGGAGCTCCAGTCATTCCTAGGCTTTGCAAATATTTACTGCCATTTTATTGAAAATTACTCCCACATTTGCTGAACATTTTATGACCTTACAAAGAAAGAAGCCAAATTTATCTAAATGAGTAGGAAAAAAGATGCCTTTGACTACCTGAAAAGCCAATTTGTGACAATCTCTATTCTTGAAATCCCTGAATTTTTAAAGTCATATGTTCTGGAATTTGACTGCTCATATTTTGCACTATTTTTAGTATTATCTCAAAAAAACACTGGAATTGTGTTACACCCAATAACTTGTTTTTCACGAACACTTCTAGGAGCCAAATCAAACTATGAAATATATGATAAAGAGTTTTTTGAACTAGTAGAAGCAATACACACCTGGAGCCATTATTTGGAAGGAGGGACTCAAAGGTTACAATTTATTATTTACACATATCATAAAAACCTAGAAACCTTTCTGACCACAAAAAAGGTGACTTTCTGGCAGGTACTGGGACTACACAATATAGGGGGTGGACTTGCTAGCAAGTCCTCAACCTGAACTCAGATGGAACTCAGGTGTAACTCATACTGGACTCATACTGAACCCATATTGAACTCTACTTGAACACCCACATAAAACTTTTCTGCTGAGTGGTGTTCATCCCTTATTTTATGGTTCCTTTGTCACTAGCTCAATGTGTGTTCAATCTGTGGTGAATTTGGGTCCAAGGTTGCGGACTCGCTAGCAAGTCCTCCCCCCATATTGTGTGGTGTGGGAAGAAATGCTAAGTAGAATTAAATTTGTTGTTACATTCCAACCTGAGAAGAAAAGTGGCAAAGCTGATGTGCTATTGTGACATCCTGACTTGTTCTCAGCACAGGGCCAACTACACCCTGTTGGGGTGACATTGTTGAAGGGGGTCCTTGATGAGGTAGTAATCCTAGACAAAGTGTAATTGGAAGACGAGGATCTGATAGAATGGGTAAGAATAGGGCAGTAAAAGGATGAGGGAATGAAGGAGTTGATAAATTCACTATGATCAAAAGGGGTAGTGGTAAGGAGAGAATTGGAAGAGTATCACCTGGAAGGGGGAGCACTGTATTTAAATGGAAGGATAGTGGTGCCAAATGATGAGGAGCTCAAGAAGCAGGTGGTCAAATCAAGGAATGATTCTCCAATGGTAGGACACCCAGGTCTATTGAAGACTTTGGAGCTGGTGAGTTGTAACTTTTACTGGAAGTCCATAAATTCATAAATCCAATGCTATGTAGCAGCATGGGACTCTTTCCAGAGGAACAAGGCTAGTCCAAAAACAACACCACAGAAGCCACTAAACATTTTCAAAAAGACATGGAGGGAGCTTTCCTACAATCTTATAGTGGAGTTACCCAAGTCACAAGGAAAGAATGCTATCTTCACAGTAGTTGAAAGCTGCACCAATATGGCACACTTCATACCCACCACTATTAAAGTTACATTAGAGGGTATTTCAGACTCAATGGTGGCTCATGTCTTTTACCTGAAAGTATAGTATAAGATAGGGGAAGTACTTTTAACTCTAAGCTACTTAAAGCAATGTATGAGCAACCAAACATTAAGCCCATCTTTTCAAAAGCATGGCATCCACAGACTGAAAGTTAATCTGAGATAGTGAAGGAAGTTGAACAGTATTTGCACCATTTAATTAAATATTAGCAAGATGACTGGGTGCAGATGTTACCACTGGCTGAATTCTCATACAATAAATGAACACATGCTGCAACAGACATGTCACCTTTTTATACCAGCTATGGACACCACCCAAAATTCTCTATTGGTACCCAATCCATGTTACAAGTCACAGAAGCAGAAGAGCGGATCCAAAGAATATTGATTATAGTTCAATAACTAGAGGCAGCTCTCAAGTTATCTCAAAAACTAATGAATTACCATCACAATCAAGGAAGAACCTAGAAGCTTGTGTTACAGGTAAGTGACAAGGTTTATTTAAGCTCACATTTCCTTCTCAAATTTCACCCTGGTGCTAAATTAGATCACAAGAAAAAGGATCCATTCAAAGTCAAACAAAGGGTATCTGACTCATATTACAAACTGGAACTACCAATCTTATTGAGGTAAGTACATCCAGTTTTCAAAATTTTGTTGTTCACAAAGCATAAAGAAGATACAGTCCAAGTACTTCTGGAAGAGCCACTAGAACCATTCCAGGTGGAAATGAAGAGTATTTCAAGGCAGAAAAGTTTATTTCTAAGAAGGTGTACAAGGGAAGGGCCCAGTATCTAGTGCATTGGAAAGGATATGGGGTTAGTTATAGGTCTTGGGAGCTTGTGGAAAATTTTTCAAACGCTAAGGAAAAATTGAAGGAGTTTGAGAATGAGTACAGGGGGCAGGAGGGGTAATAGAGGGGGTATTGTTAGGATTTGGTAGATAGGTGAGGAGGAGGATCGTTATGGGAGCTATCTATTGTGAGAGGTAGTAGAGGGGATATTGCATAAGGGGGCTGTATGGGGCAAGTGCTGTGAAAGAGCTCCTCATTGGACAGCTTATATAGTAATAAAGTTACTTCTTAGTCTCACTGCTGTATCATCATAGTCAGTCCCATCCCAGGATAGTGTCAGCACTAGTAGTAGTTGGCCTTTTTAGGTCTTAAAACCTTTTCTACTTCAAACTTTTCTTCATTTCCAAAATAAACCGGTGCTGGTGGTTCTTCTGGGTGCACTGGTACTGTGTCTTCTTGATGATTTGTGAGAAGTAAATATTGAACACTATGTGCACTTGTCTCATTGAAATTGGTAGTTCCAATTCATATGCTGAGTGAGAATTCTTTCACTTGATCTTAAAAAGCTCCACCTTCTTGTGATCTAGCTTGGTGCTTGGGCATAATTCAGAAAGTATTTTTGAGCTTAGCCAGAGACTTTCACCTACCTCTAGCGCCCAATGTTGAGTCTTCCCTTGATCATATTGGCTTTTCATTGACTGTTGGGATAGTTTGAGTGCTGTTTCTAATTTGTGACAAATACGCAGGATTTTCTGAATTTTTCCTTCAGCTTCTCGAACTTACAACATTGATGGGGTACCAATTAAGGATGTTTGGTGGTATCCATAGTTGGCATAGAAAAGTGATATTCAAGTTGCTGCATGTGTCTGGCTATTGTATGAGTATTCAGAAAATGGCAGCAGCTGCACCAAATTGTCTTGCTGATAGTCATTGAAGTGGTGAAATTATAGTTCAGTTCCTTTTTCACTATCTCAGCTTACCCATCAGCTTCCAAATACCATGCTGTTGAAAAAATGGGTTCAATATTTATTTGATCATACATAGCCTTTAACAGCTTAGAGTTATAAGTACTTACCCTATCTGATACTATACTTTAAGGAAAACCATGTATCTTCCATACATGTTTAACCATTAAGTCTGCAATACCCTCTGATGTAACCTTTGTAGTGGTGGGGACAAAGTGTGCTATCTTGGTGCAGTGGTCAACTACTTTTAGGACATCATTCTTTCCTTGAGTCTTAAGTAACACCACTTTAAGATAATCAGATATTTCCTTCCATTTCTGCTTGGGTATGCTTAATAGGGTTAGTGATGTGACTCTTGGGCTGACCATATTTCTCTGGAAAATGTCACATGCTGATACATAGCACTGGATGTATGCCTTCATGTATTTCCAGTAAAAGTTTTAATTTACCAGCTCCAAAGTCTTCAGTAGTCCTGGGTGTCTTGTTTTGGGGAATCATGCCTTTATTTGACAACCTTCCTCTTGAGATCTTCATCTTTTGGCACCACCATCCTCCCATTCCAATACAGCGCTCCCCCTTCCAGGCGATACATTTCCAATACTCTCCTTACCAATACCTCCTTTGATAAAAGTTCTTTCACCAGCTCCTGAAATTCCTCATCCTTTTTCTTCCCCCTCCTTACCCATTCTATTGAATTCGCATCCACCAATTCCATGAAATCTAAACTCCTCCTCTTCAAGGTCCCCCTTCAATAATTTTGCACAAACAGTATGTAGCTAGTCTGGTTCTGTGAATAAGTCAGGAAAATTTCATAGTGCATCTGGTTTTCCACTTTTATTCCCTGGTTGGAATTGAACAACTAAATTAATGCTGCATAGATGTTCTGCCCAGCACACTTTCTGGAAAGTCAACTGTTTTATGGTCAGGAAGTTTTGCAAGTTTTTATGGTCTGTGTAAATAATAACTTGTAAATGGTGAGGTCCTCCTTCCATGTAGTAGGTCCAGCATGGTGAAAAAAGTATTTTACCTGCAGCCATACAGGTTTTGATATACTGGTTACATTTTTTCCCTATGCATAAAATTGTATTCAACTTTGATTAATTAAATCACTTGTGTCAGAATATGGACTTATTGAAATGTATTAAGTAGCCAAATCACCTTATTTACAGTTTTATATTGTTATGAAACTCAAATTTGAATACAATTTTATGCATAGGGAAGAAATGTAACCAGTATTTCAGAACTGGTATTTCTGTAGGAAAACTACTTTTTTTACCATGCAGGTGCACATGGATTCTACTAGTACCAATAAATCCTTATCATATAAATCATATTTTAAATTGGTGCCTAGAAGCATATGTGACACATATGCTACTGAGTGTAAGACATTTTCAGAATCATATTGGAGTAATACTCTTCCTGGTGAAAATTATGAGCAGTTGCATTCTAGAAAAAATGGATTGAGTAAGTCTGGTATTGCAAAAATAGGGGCTGACACAAATTTTCTTTTCAGGTACTCAAAGACATCTTGTTGGCTAATTTTCCAAATGATTTTGGCTTCCTTCTTTTTGAGGTCATGCAGTGGTTGGAAAATGTGGGAGTAAGTTTCAATAAAGTGGCAGTGTAGAAAGACTCTTACAGCTGCCTTGCTGTAAGCAGAATCCAAGGACGTTGGATAAACCAAGGAAAAACCTGTTCCTTTAAGTAAATAAGGAGCTGACAACTAACTAAGCTTAAAAGTCTTCTTGATATAAAATCACTAGTTGAACAATTGTTTTAAATTGTTTAGAGATGAAGAATCAGTGTTCTTTACAATGAGGAAAAGAAATACAATAGTGGAGTTTTAATTGGAAAATTTATTTAAATGATTGAATATTAATGTTTTTATAAAGCTTTTATTTTTATTGAACATATTTTTTAAAAAAGTCCCTGAATATGAGACCTTTACAATGGTACACTATATATATATATTTATGAGTTGTTATATAAAATTTATGAAGTGTTATGTAAATGTATTATTTTATAAGGGTATTACAAATATATAAAATTTAATGTAAAGAAGATAGTAGTTGTTAATTATGCATTGTTATTGTTTATTTTCTGAAATCTGGATACCTGTAATTTTGAGTCTACAGCCCTTATATTCATAGCAAAGTCAAGTGCCCTACATTTCCTGCCAGAGCATCTCAGAGCTTCTACAGACTTCTGGTCTCAATTATAACCTTAAAACCATAATAAAAAATTTTCAAAGCTATAAGATGATAGCTTTAAATGTGGAGAACCTCCTTATAAATTTTTTTAGCATAAGTAACCCTATTAACCAAAGCTGAAAATAATTAAAGTTAAGTAAATTATCAAAAATCAAAAATTATTTATAAAATTATTAAAAATATAAGAGAAATAGAAAAAACTCTAAGAAAATTTCGAGAGCTTCTTGAGACTCTTATTTCTCATTTTCATACACTTTTAGACATATAATTTCCCTTCATGACCCTTAAATAATTGATCTTTCTTGACTCGTATAAAAAACCCTTTTTTGCAACTAAACTGTCCATTCTTTTAAAATAATAAAATATTTTTAAGATTAATTTACCTTCACAATTCCTGAAATAACCATCCTTGTACACCCTATAAAGATTCTGAGTGCCATACTAACTTTTAGACTTCCACATCCTCCCTCCAATGAAGAATTTCCCCATTCTTAAATTTGCATATTTGATTGAACACATATTCATTTACTCTTCAAACTCTTCAACCATCTACTCCAATCCACTCCTAAAAAATATATTTCACTTCATCTCTATCATCAAAATCAACATAAAAATTTCTTCAAAGGATCTAGCTGTCCCATGTGAATTATGTGCTAAATACTAGGTTCCTTGTCTCATCTTCAATCCTGGCCTTTCTGGAAAAACTCAATGTGATCTTTGCAGGCTCAAAAAAATCAAATGTATTTTTCTAATTATTCCTTACAGAAAAAATGTCTATAATTTCCCAGAGGCTTTACCTGATCCAACTATTCTTAAAAAGAGACTGTCCAAAATTCACACTTTCTTCAGAAACAATAAGGGCAAAGCAGCTTCTTCTTCTAAAAAACCTAATCTTGAGCTTCCTCACCCATCTCAAGATCCTAATCCCAAAATTCTAGTTTCCCCCTTCAGTTATTCTAAAACTTTATCTCTGGCTCAAAGAATAAGTTCTTCTTTTTAATTCTTATAATCCACAATACTAATTCCAAAACCCATCTACATAATCCTCTTCCAACTCCAAAATTCCTTTCAAGCCATTGAAATCACCAATACTGATGATGTTGTCCAGGTTGAACTTGACTATATTAATTATTATTCTAAGTTTCATAGATATCTCTTTCTAAACTTTTGTGATAACATGAAGCAAAATTTTTAACCTATTTTCAAGGGATTCCTGCCAATAATAATGTATATCTTATGGAGAGAAGGATACAAATGTAAAATTTTGATACTGATGTAGAAAGATTTTAAAGAGATTATTTGTCTTGAACTTTCTACTCTTATTTCAAATTTGAATCTTTATCCCTGATAAATATGATGTCTGGTTGATTTTAATTTTCTGTCTGACTTTAATAAAATAAACTTGGAATAAGCTGTATTTGCCTTGTGATTATTTCAATACTGGAGTAAGGTTTGAATCCCTTCAGGAACCCATCTACCAATCTCTACTTTGTCACAGCATGAGAGAGGGGGTTCTTCATTCACTGATCAGAAGACTTTGATTCAAATATTGCCATAAGGTTCTCCAATTTTCCACCTAAATAGTCTACCAATGAGACCCACAAATAATCCAGTAACTTTCCAACTTCAAAAGATTCAGAATCACAACATCAAACAAATTTTCAACCCTTTAAAACACTCCAAACATTTGTCAGAATTTTTCATATTTTCCAGACTTTCTCAGTATGTTTATTTCCAGTCTTTAAAATATTTACCAATAATCCTTTATAATTTCCACCTTTCTTCAGCCATCAAATAAAATATGTCCATTCAACATCTTCATTTCCTAAAATTAGTTGCATCATATCCACCAATGATTGAGTTATCCAAATGAGTGAGTATCAGTATGAGTAGTGATGTACCAGTGATAAATTAAAAATGATTGAATTGAGTGTTCAAATATTTTAGCATTACAAATTGAAAACCATAGGGAACTAAACTTTCAATTGATTTTTAGTTTATGGTCTTGGTGGACTACTCTTCTGAAAATCCTCTCATAAATTGTTCATATAATGAATGAATTGCCAGTTTAAGGTCTTTGTGGACCAAAGAGAAAGTGATTTCAAGTTTAGGGTCATAGTGGACCAAAGAGTGATGAATTTCCAGTTTAAGTTCATGGAGGACCAAAAATTCCATCAATTTTAAACTTCTTACTGCTATCCTTGAGTCCAAATTTTTTCACTATCCCCTCTCTCCATTTCCTATCCTCTATCTAAGTTATCTTCTCCATCCTGATTATCAAACTCTCAAGATGGCTCCTTCCAGCTTCACTGCTTCTAAAGATCAAGCTTGTGGCTACTGCTCTTTATTCACCAAGAGTGCACCTACACCTTTAACCTGAAAAGACACACCTACAACAGGGCATGTTCCAGCTGTTATGAGAATAAAATAAATTCTCTGGCCTCAAATATGGATCATTTACTTTTCCTGCCACCAGTTTTTTGTAAAAATTTTAGTTGATTTATAATTTAAAAAATTATAAAATTATAAAAGTTTTGGCAAAAAAAGGGCCAATAAAATAATGAATATAAAATTGATAAAAAAATATCAAATGACGGGTATAATGGCCCCAATAAAATGATGAAAGGCTAGAGGGAAAAAATACCCAATACAAATAAGAAGAGATTGATGGGGACAATGGCTCAAACTTGAGGATTTGAGGATGACAGCTTGACTTTATGATGCGGGGATGACAACCCACTTGAGGAGGCAGGGATAAAAGCTCAACTTGAAGATGCAATGGTGACAATAGCCTAAAGAATTAGGTTGAGGCAAATGGGAAAAATGGTCCAGTTACAAATAGCTAGAGAAAAAGGTCTGGGACAAAATACTTATGGTGGAAGAAAACATCTCATTTCAAGAGGAGCAGGGACAATGGCCTGACTCACACAAGGATAAGGCCCAACTTAAAATATGAAACAGAAAATGGTGCAAAGTAACTCAAGTGCTAATAAATCTGGTGACAGAGATTTAGGAAACAGGGATGAATTTCAATGTAAGAAATGAGCACATGGAAATATGAGGAATTATACATTACCTGGAGATGGAGATAGAGGAAACAGGGATAGCAAAAATAGACAAATGTCACTATCCTTATAAGCTCAATCTCTATCACCAGATTATAGGAAAAATAACTAGGGTATGGACTAAAATATTAACGTGGTGAATCAATGAGCATTTAATACATCTAAATGGATATATATATATATATATGTAACTTTTTGTAAATTTATATCCTGAGGGAAATAGCAATGAGAAAGTGTAATGAAATGTTCAATATATTTGGGGGCATCAATGTTCAGGGATCCACAATTAGGGATCAGTAATTTTTTCTCACCGGATCAGAAATCATTAATTGCTGAAGATTCTTATCCACTAGCCACAGGGCTAGTGGATAAGGAATCCGCAATAATGCATTATCCCACCTCTTATACCCCAATTTCCATTCCTAATTCCTGATTCCAAATTCATCACATCCATGATGGATTTTTAAGCAAGTCACATGAAATATAGTTTTGGATACCATCCTTATGTATCTCATCACTCTATGATACTTAATTTTTGTGGAAAACACATAAACTTTATTTCTATCTACTCACCCTTCTGCTCATTTGGTGGTGAATTCTCACTTCCCACTCATCATGTAAACCTTCTATCAACAAACTTTTCTACCAACAATAATGAAGCTCCTCTCTACTAGGAAGCAGCTTCACACAGCTATGAATGCTATCACTTTAGTTTTAGACTCTGATTCTAACTTTGGTATTGAAGACAATTTAGATTATATTTCTTTTTAATGATATTTATAAAGAATAGGATCCCATACCCGCACCAGCTCTCCCATCCCTTGAATCACAAAACATTCTTTCCACCAGAATACACTCTGTCATTGTGCCAACCACCCTCCAATATTATGAAACACAACCCTTTTAATTTTTTTCATGCTCTCCAAATGTTAAACTTCTGTGCTTTATTCACCTGGTTTGGTGTTTTTATTTTGAATATTCATTTTTATTTTGAATTTATGCTGAATGTCTCTTTTTTGGATGTCTCATTTGTTTTCATTCACCAGCTCAACATGAAATCACATATTTTATGTAATTGCATAATTTTTCACTGTTTCTTTTTTCATTCATCCCTCATATCATTCTCCTCTCTTCCTCCAACAGCCCTAAAACAATTTGGTTTCATTTATTTTCTCATCTCATCTCTCCAGGTAAGTCATTTTATTCATTTTTTTTGATTTTTTGGTTGCTAATTATATTTTTTTTGTTTTTTTTTCTGTTTTTTTTCTATTTTGTATCTAAATTTTTTTTGTAGGTGGTTGTTTTTTATTTTTATTAAAAATTAACCTTTTTTTTCTCTCCCTCTTTTCTTTCTTTTTTAGCTCCATCACCCTACTCATCATTCCTCCTTGGCATGGTCATTATCCCCCCTTTCCCCTATTTCACCTTTTTAGTTCCATGTCATTAAAACACATACTGTCACCCTGAATATCCCCAGGACTGAGTAAAAAGTAATTATAAGCTATGTTAAACACATGGAATACACATGGGAGCAATAAATTAGAGTACACAAATAGTATACATAAGTAAAATTATGATAATATACAAAATATGCCATTATAACACCTTATATACATGCATATATCCACCTTTTATAATTCTTATGTACTTAATATTAGGTTTGAATATATTAGGGTAATCTTAAGAGCCTTAAATATAAGGCTACATAATTTTAAAGTACACTTAAAGCTGTTGTTTTCATTGTTTTATGTAAAAAACAAGAAATGTGCTTTAAATCACTTAAAAGTTAATTATATGCACTATAAATTTAATAATATCAAAAATGTGCTTTGAAAGATAAATTTTTCTTAATTAGGACTATTGATTTGGCTACTCAAATGCATAAAAACAACTCTTTTCAAATTTGGTGTTTTTTATGCCAGAAATGGCTTCTGTGTACTGGCCACATACTGCCTGCATTTTTCCCATGTGAATAGCTTCATTTTTAGCAAAGTTAGCTTCTCACACTATAATTACCCCATATTCTATGGCTACTGTGGGGAAACACACTAAAATAGGTGACAGGCGCTGTAGAGTAGACTCCTACAGTTGCCTTGCTGCAGGCAGAATCCAAGGGAGTTGGAAAAACAAAAAGAAATCCCTGTCCCTCTAAGTAAATGTAAGATTCAATTAACTAAGCTTGAAGATCTTCTTGAAGAGTTGGATAAGTTGAAAATCTGAGAGAAAGATTTTGAAAGTTTTGAAACCTATAATATAGAAAAAAATAAGTGCAATAAATGATTGCACCTCCAAAACAAATACCTAATACAAGATTACACTGATTCTAGTCACAGAAAATACTTAGAACAAGCCGCAACACTTTCCCCAGAAACTGAAAATTACAGTAAAGCACCCCAGAAACTACCCTTGGGATGATCTGTTCAAAGGTGCCTTATTAAAGGTCTGCCCCAGATTTACCCAGTTTCCCACCAAAATTAAAGAGTGTTCTTTATTATATTTTTATTTTATAAGAAAAGAAATAAATTTGAGTCACCCCAGATGAGAGCTATCCAATGGTACCCTATATGTTGATATTTTTTATTATAATTGTTGTTATATGTTAAATATTGTTGATTATCAAAAAGACCCTTGTTATCAAAACTAAAAGACAAAAAACCTCTATAAGACTAAGATTCTCCTCCTCCAGACCTTTCCAAAAATACCGTACATGCATAGAATCTACAATAAACTATTGATCTAACAAGCATGATAAATTTTAACCAAATTTAGCCACAATAGCCAAACTTTTCTGCAGTGACCAAACTTTGCACAATGAAAGACTTTTCTGCAGTGACCAAACTATGCACTGGTGATCAGACTTTCCTACAGTGACCAAACTTTACCACAGTGCCCAGACTATTCTGCAGTGACCAAACTTTGCACTGGTGATCAGACTTTCCCATTGTGAGCAAATTTTGCCACAATGAGTTCTTTTTGCCATAATGAGCTAATTTTGCCATAATGGGCTAATTTGGCCAGAGTAAGTTAATCTTTTCACCATAACCAAACTTTTCCACAATGACAGAATTTTTCCAGTACACTTTGCTTTTGCACCGGGAAATCACTGGAGCAAACTGGAACGCACCGGAGCACCCCAGAAAAAAATGGCTACTCCATGAGCACACTGCATCCACCAAAAATACCAAGAGAGCCCTAGAAAATCCAGTAAAACCAATACCCAATCCTTGAAACCATCAAATAACAATAGGAATACCAACATAGATCCATTCCAAAACACCATAAATCCTCCAAAAAATCACCATAAATCCTCCAAAAATCAACATAAATCCACCCAAAAAAATCTCCAGTTAACACCCTTCAACCAAATTAACACCCTCTAACATCATGATTTTCTTCCAACCAAGGTCCAATCAAATTTTCACCTAAGTAGCCTACCCAGATTTGGAATGCCACAGCACTTATTTAGTGTCCTAGCTTAATTATAAATGCATTGAACCTCTTTATATGCACTAATTCCATTAATAACCTCATTCTTGGTTCTATAATTCACTAAAACACTTAAATTTCCCAAATTAGTCAAGGATTCACCCGTGCAAGCGCCTTCCAAGGAATTCATGTAGTTACCCCACATCTCACGCCCTTTTTTGGGGTTCTCGGTGGTTTCTCAGTCAATTTTGGTTATTTTTGAATGGGGATTTCATGTAGTATAATGTCATGATTAGCCCCAACATTTCTACAGTTAATCCCCCTTATTATTAAGTAACAATGAGTCTTAATTTTCGCTTTTTGGATTTTTATATTAATTTATAATACGCATATACTCTCTTTTTTGCTTATTCTTTTTTTGATGGATTATCCCCATTACTACAGGATTTTGGTGGGTGATATCATTCTAATTATGTTACTAGTCACTCTTTTTGGTTCTGAACATGTCTAGTGGCTAGAATGAGGCGTCATTAACTGTGTATTGAGCTGGTAAATCATAGGGGTCATTGGGGAAGTAATTGTGTATAAAAGGAGGAGGTTTTTGGTCTTATTATCTTCATTATTTATCATAACCAATACAATTACAATACATATCAATAGTACTTATAGAGTCTTTGAGTAGTATCTGAATTTATTAAATCTATTTTTCTACCAACTATAAAGATTTTAAGACATATATAATTAGTGAGATTAGAATTACTGAGACCCTTATATTGAGTTATATTTGAATACTTATTGGATATGTACTACAGTATTCATATAGGACCATTAAAGTCTTCTAGACAACTGATCATTAAAGCTATTTCAGGTCTTTGTACTTGACCTCAGCCTGACACATACATTGCACATTCTTTATACATTTCACTTACTCCATATTCAATTTCCCCCAAATTCGAACATCATTCTTTCTCACCCTAGTTTTCCTATTTTTCAATCAAGGTAAGCTTCATCTTCTTTTTTATAACTAAATGATATCTCTTTCCTTCTATGAAAGTTTCATACTTAAATATATACATGACTCTTATCTGGATAACAGTGGACTTATTAAACTCTTCTTGTTCTTATCTCCATTACCACTTTTCAAGTTTTTGTAAAAGTTTTAAAATGAAACTCAGAATTAGGGTTAGTTTTTTTTGTATCTAATGCTCATTTTAGTGTAGATTCTCTTTAAGGCTACCTTTCATTTCACACAAACAGATTTTAATTTGGTTCAGTGGTTGCTGAGATATTGACTTTTAAAGTTGAGCCTTTTTTTCCAAATTTAATTTTTTTTATTTCAAATTGTTATGTAATAAATTAGGTTTAGGTTTATATAAATCTCATTTCTTTTAACTGAAGATTCTCCTGAAGTCTATATTTTTTCCCCACAAACAGGTTTGAATTTGGTTCAGTGGTTGCTGAGTTTTTGACCATAAAAGTTGAGCCTTTTTTTCCAAATTTTACTTAATTTATTTAATGTTATTATATTACATAATTAGAGAGCAAGGCTTCTGATCATCTTATCTGATGATTATCTAGGCTTATATCTACATCTTTTTGGAATTCTAATCATCAATTTTCAAATTTTTGTGCAATTCTTAAAATCAGAGTCAAAATTAGGGTTAGGATTATTTAAATCTTAGGTTCTTTTAGCTAAAGATTCTTCTGAAACCAATATTTGATTTCACATAAATGGATTTCATTTTGTTTCAGTGGTTTCTGATATATTGATCTTTAAAATTGAGCCTTTTTTCTAAATTTCATTTAATTTATTTCATGTTTCGCCAGGATTTGTTAAAGGCCATTCTCTTGGTATGTCTGATACTATATTTTTCATTCTTAAAATCATTTCACTCATATTATCTCCATAGGCATCTATTTGTTACCTAAAAAAAGTATCTCAAGTTGATCATCAAATGACCAAAGCTTCACCTGGCTTGGAATCTTGTCAAGAGTTCACACATTTTGGATTTTCATTTCTAGTAAGTCAAAATTTAATCCACAGAATATTCATGGTAAAAAAAAGAAGGTTAATTTCACAAATATAATAAAACTTTAAAAATCCTGTGAAGAGTTTACTCACTTTGGCTGTTCTTTTCAAATCAATAGGGAGCTGTTCAATAGGATTGATAAGGTATGAGAAAAAGGTGAGGTAAAACAAAAAATATTAAATAGAAAGAAAAATTATGGGGTGTAATATAGGTTGTCAACTTTTATTTTTATTTCACAAATTAAAATTTTAGAAGTCATATATAAAACTCTACTTACCTAAGTTAATAAGCCATTGGCCGTTTTGGCATTCCAAATCTGGTATGACACTTAGGTGAAAATTTGATTGGAACTTGGTTAGAAGAAAGTCATGGTGTTACTAGGTGTTAATTTAGTTGAAGGGAGTCAACTGGATTTTTTTTGGGTTGATTTTTGGTGTTTTGGAATGTTTATATGTGGTATTTCTTTTGTGATCTGATGGTTTTATGGATTTGTATATTTGGTGAATGAAGTGTGCTCTTGGAATGGCCATTTTTTTTCTGGTGTTCTCTGGTGCACTCCGGTTTGCTCCAGTGATTTTCTGGTGCAAAAGCGAAGTGTACTGGAAAAGTTCTGTCATTGTGGCAAAGTTTGGTCATGGTGACAAGATTAACTCACTGTGGAAAATTTAGCTCACTCTGGCCAAATTAGCTCCTTATGGCAAAACAAGCTCATTGTAGCAAAATTTGCTCACAATGGGAAAGTCTGATCACCAGTGCAAAGTTTGGTCACTGTAGAAAAGTCTGATCACCAGTGCAAAGTTTGGTCACTTCAGAAAAGTCTGGGCAATGTGGTAAAGTTTGGTCACTGTAGGAAAGTCTGATCACCAGTGCAAAGTTTGGTCACTGTAGAAAAGTCTGATCACCAGTGCAAAGTTTGATCACTGTAGAAAAGTCTGATCACCAGTGCAAAGTTTGGCTATTGTGGCAAAATTTGGTTAGAATTTATTATGCTTGTTAGATCAATAGTTTATTGTAGATCCTATGCATGTAGGGTATTGTTGGAAAGGTCTGGAGTAGGAGAATCAGATAGAAGGGGGATAATCTTAGTCTGCTACATGTTTTTGGTCTCTTAGTTTTGATATTGAGAGTCTTTTTGGATTATTAACAATTTTTTAACATATAACAACAAATTTAAATAAATTATAATCATTCACTGGTACACCTTAATTGTTGTGATCAGTATTTCTTTTTCAACAGCTTCTATTTCTAAATCTCAATAAGCGTTCATAAAATCAGAGTTTCATCTATATTTTAAATCAATTCAAGTAGACTAGTAAGCTTAGTTATTTGGGCAACCTTTATTTTACTTAGAAGGACAGGGTTCTCTACGGTTTATCCAACTCCTTTGGATTCTGCTTACAGCAAGGCAACTGTAAGAGTCTACCTACACTGTGTGCCATATAATGGTAATCATGAGGAATTTTTTTTTTCTCATGTGATTCATTTATACATTTGTGTTTGATTTCATTGACTTTGGTCACAGACAATTTCCACTCACATTTTTACTTGAATTTTCATTAATTTAGGTTTGTAAATTATCTTATAAGACTTGTTTATATGCTAATTTATGCAATGAACCTAAATTTTGGAAATCTATGTCCCTACTTCAATAAAACACAAGGGAGGGTATTAACATTTTTTTTGTCATAAATTTTTTCTGACTTAGAAAAATAATGGTGATTCCCACACCCTGTTATGGTAAATTGCAGTGGAGGGTATTGCCAAAAGAGATTTTTTGACATAAATCATTTTTAATTCATTGGCTTGTAACTGAATTTTGGTGTTTTCCGATTGAAATTGATTTTTTTGAATTTTTTAATCATTCTCTCTTTGAATCCTAGCCTTCTCCCTCTCCAAGTCTAAACAATCTTTCTTGATTTCTAAAAATGATTCTTCCTTTGATTGTGAATGAAACCACTTCTTTTCTTCAAAAAGTGGTTTATGTTCTGCAGTTTTTTCATGAGACTCAAACTTCATGATTTCAATTTTCACTTGTTCTTTTTCTGAAAAAGTTTAACTTTGAAGAGTAAGAGAAACAAATTAATAAAAATTCTTTATTCATAACAAAAATAAAAAATGTATGAGTTTTTCAAATTTTTGCAAAAAAAATCATCTAGAATCAAGACCTTTAAAAAGTCAGCACATATGAAATTATCACAAAAAAGAAATAAAACAAAATTTATTTAACCAAACAAAAAAATAATCTAAAATGTTGCAATAAAATGTTTCACAACTCAGCAAGGAGCATGTGCCAAGAATTGATTATTATCTTAAATGCATTCTATCAAGAAAATTTCTAAACAATTCATTGGAAATTAGAAAATATCCATTGACTTTTGATGCATGGGGAAGTCCTACTTTAGTTGTATTCTCAGTACCAAAAAAAGAATCATAATTAGTTTTTACTTTCAGCCAGTTGATAGGTATGAGATGATCATCTATTTTTAGTTGAAAATTCTTTGATTTCTCAGCTGAGAAGGGGAAAGGGGAAATAATGGGATCTTAAGAACAACTGGGGGAAGGCTGCCTTTGAGAAGATCTATGATGATGGGGAATGTTGAGATATTTGATGATGAAAATGAGAATAAAAAAACAGATGAGATGGGGAGGGGTTTTGAACGGAAATGAATAGACAGGATAGGAGTGTGCAAAAAGGTAGATAGGATGGCACATCCAGAAAGTTGTCAAAGATGTGGTTATGAAAAATTGAGAATAAAAATGTTGGATAGAGGTGAACATTTACATGTAAAAGATCTAATAACCCAATTCTTAGCAAAAAATAATTGTTGAAGATAATTGGGGTATAATGATTTTTATCCACAATTAATTTAATTGTGGATTGGTCAACATTGATACCCCCTATTATAATGACTGGTAAAATATGAGAAAGTAATAAAAATATAAGAAGTAGGAAGATAGAAAAGTGGAAAAAGGAGCCTAATAACCCTTAAATTCTGAAACACACCCCAGCTCCAAGGTTCACTTGCTTGATACTCAGTACAAATGGTGTACATCCTTCAGGGCATACAAAAAACTGAATTTTTTGGTGGCTTCCTCCTTTTTTTTTGTTTTTTGTTTGTTTCTAAGGTGAGGGTGCAATTTCCAACAGTTGTCCTTTGAATGTTGTGCTTTTGTATTATGCTTGCTTTCAGGGCAATATTTGCTTTTTGTCAAGCTTATAATGTGGCCATAATAGCAGTTGCAGAATTAGAATCATTGGAACTATGTTTGTGATCATATTGAATTAGAAAATCAATGACCTTTTCAAGCCTTAAGGGTTTTTTTCTTGTATCAGAATTATCAGACAAGCTGTCACTAAGGGAAGCAAACTGTTCCAGGAGACAAAAAAGAAATTAGGTGCAGAGTAGATCCTCAGCAAGGTCAATTCCAACACTTTTGAGATCACCTTCACTAGTTTTTATGTGTAAAATATATTCCATGACATTTCCTTTGAAAAAAATATATAGGAAGAGTTTGAGAACATGCATTTTGGTTTCACCTTGGGAGGACATATAGTGTTTGGCTGTTTTTGTCCACAAAAGATGCGGGTTTTGTTTGGTTTCCTTCTCAAGGAAGAGTTTGAGATGGTATGAATCAAGTTTGTTCAACAAAATTACAGAGGCTTTCAGAAGGTGGAAATTATATGATTTGAGTGGTGCCTTTTCATTTGGGGTAGATTTAGCATTCTCAATTATAGAGATGACATTATGTTGGATGAATAGTCCTTCCATCTGAAGAGACCAGATTGAATAATTGGGTTTTTCCAGAAGGGGAACAGATGCAGCAGTTGAATCATTAACTTGGGACATATTGAAAAAAAATTTTGATGAGAGTCTTCCGACTATTAATCTGTAAGAATTTCAGTTGATTTATGATTTAAAAAATAATAAAAGTTTTGGCTACAAATGGGCCAATAAAATAATCAATATAAAATTGATAAAAAAATATTAAATTATGGGGACAAGGGCATGGATAAGATGATGAAAGGCTAGAGGGGAGAAAGACCCAATGCCAACAAGAAGAGATTGATGAGGAAAATGGCCCAACCTTGAGGATGCAAGGATGAAAGATCAACTTGATGATGCAGGTACTACAGCTCAGCTTTAGGAGGAAAAGACAACAGCTTGACTTGAAGATGAGACAGGGACAATAGCCCAGTGCCAAATAGCTGGAGACAAAGGTCTGGGACAAAAGACTTACAGTGGAGGAAAATGTCTCAAGGTAAGGGGGAGCAGGGACAATGGTGTAGAAAGAAAAAAATTTCTATAATACTAAGCTATAGACACAATTTTGAAATAGGTTGTTTCTCCTTTCTAAATCCAATTTTAAAAAGAAAGCGCCTTCCACACTATTATTTAAAGACTGTGTAAGCACGTATTGTTAATGTAGTTATTTGTTTTTATTATGGAGTAGAAAGTAGAATAACTTATAGAGGTCTTTTTAAAGAAAAAATATATATATTAATATAAGCAATCAAACTTCCCACTAGATCTATTTTCAGTAAGCGCTAGTATTCTCTATCAATCCCTCTTGAAGCGCTCTATCTAATACTATCCTTACTGTAGCAATAAAATAACTCTACAGCACTACTTCTGGTCTGCACACCCAATATGTACAAAAAATGTATAATGAATCTATTCTTTCTACCTTAAAAATATCTATTGTTATTTATTTACTAACTCAAACACACCTCTACTATTTACAAGTGAGTGCTTATATACATTTTTATGTTCAGAAACCCTTTCCTATGTTTCCTTGCCCTTTGGTTTTTCCTACACAAGTTCAGCGCTAATAGAAACATGTCAAGCGGTATCTAAGTATCTAAAATATCTATGTACATCTATTATTATGGGTTATGGTTCCAATAGCACCTGAAACTCTGTGGAAGTATAGTTATTAGCATTAAAACACACTACCTTTTTTGTACATACCCTACGCTTCCTGAGATCCCTGATTAAATAATAGGTACTGCACCACCTTTCATACCTATTGCAATGACCCACACTGGCAACATGAGTATCCACTAATCATGAAAACCTTTGCCCTTCAGAAGATTATTTTCTTATCTCAATTCTTATTCTTCTTATCTTTTTCTTGAGTGCTACTTGCAACCTTTTTGCCTTCCTAGTACTAACTTCTTTCTCTGACGTATTTTTTGTCATCATGGGCAGGCAAAGCTTCACCTAAAAGCATTGCTGCTATCTAACTGTACACTTCATGCCATCTCTGTAGCTTCCTTTTAAATCCATATCATGCCTCTAGGGCTTCCCATGACTCTTTTAAGTACATACCATATTCTTCTTTTCTTTTAGCCTGCTATGAACTTACCCTGACCTTTTTCTTACCGCAGCTCATAAATCCATCATGCAAACAAACAAAAAAAACTGTGTGCAGAGATTTTATTTTTTCTACACTATCAAAAACCCCTTTTTTACGCTTCCATAGCCATCCTACCTGGAATCCCCTTTTTTGTTCTTGCTGCAAGCTGCAGGCTTGCTGCATTACTGCAATATGTGTACCACAGTCTCCCACTACTCAAAACTGTCCCCAGGAGCTATCAAACAAGGTGCATATATTGAAATTTTTCATCATTCATTCTTCTTCTCTTCTTCTTCATTCTTCTTATCTATTATTTACTCTAATAACAATATCTCCAACGCCATCCAATAATTTGTCGATGCACAGAAAACTTCCATTGTTACTGCTCCAGCCCTTAAAGCTGTCCTTACTGGAGACAAGCATTTCCAATGCTGTACTGAGAGTGGCATTACTCCATGTCACTTCTCAAAATCCTGTTGTGGTAACAGCATTTTCATGGTAAGTTTTTCTCCTCTTTTCTCTTCCTCTCAAAAATTTTGTTCTGATTCTTTCCTTTTCTTTCTTTCCCCTATTCATGGGACTTCTGCAAAAGTTTCAAGAAGAAATGCAGTCTAAATGGTCCCCCTGACACTGCTTCAAACACCCCTACTCCTGTCCTCAATCTGAATTTGTCAACATTTAATCTAATGAGAAATCTGGCCCTCAAGCACCCTGATCCTAAGAGAGCTAAACCCCATCATTTCTTGCCTACAATGAGCACTGTGTCCAATAAAATGCATCATTCACTCTTCTCTGAAGAGTCAGTTCATACAGTAAGTCCTTCCTCTTTTTCTCCAAATTTTTCTTTTAATTTCTGATAAATCTTCGTTTTAATTTATTTCTCTCTTTCTTTTCCAAGCTTTTCTTTTATTTTTAGGAGGCTCCTAATACTCCTTACTATGCTACTCCTTGAATTCCTCACTTTGAGGTTCTTATTCTGGGTCTAGAAGAAGATCCCTTCTGGACTATAGCACCTGGTGCTAGCTTTTCCCCTGCCACAGATGAAAAAATTACCTGGCCCAAGAGAGAGGCCACTCCTCCACCTTTCACCCCTGACAATTTTTTCTCAGCTCCTCCAACATCAAATAATACTTTGGAGGAAGATGCTCCTTGAATCCACCTACCTTGCCCTCAAGATTTGAAAATCCTTAATCAAGTGGTTGCATCTACTTATTACCGCACTGCTGATTGTATAAATACTTCTTTTGAAGCAGTATTTACTTTCCTTAAAAAAATCTGGCCCTCAACAAACAGGATGTTCAAAATTGTTTCACCCTAGTAGAAACCTTAAAATTGACTTATAACAATATTTATAACAATGGGGAGTACTCCCTCCTTGATAGACTTTAAAATAAATTTTATTCCTTTTTATTATTCACTATTCTAATTCTAATTTTCCATTCCTTTTTCAGAAAAAATTTTCTTTCAAATTTTGAATTATTCCTTGTTGTAGAAATATGCAAATAGTGTATCTTATTATTTATTGTTTTATTATTTTTCCCTTGTAATAGAAAATTATTTTCCCTTAAAAAAATAATGCTTTGCCAAATATTGCCCATGATTATTCTGTGAGAGTGAGAGAATCTTAGAAATTCTTAGAAATAATAAGATCTCTTCTGCAAATCTTGTTTCTTGACTCCTTCTGAAATAACCTTGAGAAAATAAAAATTTTCCCACATATCTTAATTTTTAGTGTCATATCTTCTTCAACTTAATATTCTTGAAATAAACTCAGACCTTCCCAAGATCTTGTGCTCCTTAGCGCTAACTTTTTCCCAATTACCCTTGTTACTCTTTTTTCTTCTGCTGAGTAGGCTCCCTACTTGGATACCATCTGGCGCTTTCTTGACTTGTATCTTTATAGCGCCTATAAATAGGCCTTGTATTCCCTGCTCACGTCTTCTCCGAACCCAGTGCACTCACAAATCTAATTCTAAATGACCCAATATTGTACCTTACCTAGAGATCAAGCTTGCAGCTTTTGCCACTGCCGTAATTTTAGCTGTACTTTCTCTAAGCCTTGTGTTTATGCCGTCTTAATACCTGCCTGTGATATCTGCTTCAGATAACATAATACTTGTAGCGTTTCCTACACTTATCCTTCCTTGCCTAATGAGTTCATACAGTTTTCTCCTGGAAATACATCCAGTGCTCCTACTGTACTAGCTAATCCTACTAGTGCTACTTCACTTTCTAATGAAACCTTACCCATCAATAGTGCTTCTCTTCCTGTGTACTCTCAAAGAGAAATCTCCATTTAACCCAAGGCTGAATCACTTTATTCTTCCAAATAAGACTTGGCCATGCAATATACCTCTACATTTGTTCCCAATGCTTTATGGGTGCATTCTCCTTCCATGCGGCCTTCAAATTTACTAGAAAGTAAGTTCATTATCATATTTTTCTTAATTAACTATACCTGATATTACTCTATCTTAAGGTTTTAATGAATCCATTTCTTTAGGATGGATTCCTCAACCCCTTCCCTTTGTCCATTCCATGCCAATCTTCTTGTGCTTTCATCTCATTTATGATGCTATGTCCTTCTCCTTTAATTGTGCTTCTGAATTCTCAGATAACAAATTGAACACCAGCTATAATCATATATAAATTATCATTCAGTTGATGAAAGAAATTAGTTCCCTTTCTATTCATGGTTTTCCAGTGGATTCCAACAACTTTATTATTCCAGAAGAGTGCAAAGGATTCCCCAGTAGTTTTGAAGCAGCTTCCAATTAGTCTTACCTTTTCTTTTTCACTGTCCTTAATGATTAGCGCTGTCACTTTAGAGCTTGTACATAGTTCCCTCTTTAAACTATAATTTCCATTAACATTTGTAGCTATCATAAATTCATAACTTTTTCTAAGAATTCATGAGCAAAGCACATAGCGCTTTGCAACACACTTTCCTTTTATCCCCATAAACTATTCCTAGAGAGTAATTGTTCTCGCTCCCTCTACTATCCTTAAACAATGTTAAACCCCACAGTTTAACTTCATAATTGAGACCTTTCATTAAAAAGTTACCTAAATTTTTGGGTGGTCCATCTGCCAATCTTCTTCAGCTGAATTGCCAACCTTCTGCTAAGCGTACAGTAGCTTTCTGATTTTCCAAGACAGCCATTCCTTAATCTAGTTCACCCCTTTCTTCATGTCTCTTCTGACAATAATAATTCTACCATTCATAAATCTATATTGAGCACTAATGCCAAGTGCTTATTCAGCCATAGTCTCATTGCCAATGCTTGCACCCTACCTGTCACAGCTGTGTCATAGCCTCACATAGTTTCCCCCCCCAGAAAAATAATAATGATAGTTTATACTATTTCTGGAGAATATAAAATTTTAAACTTTGTTGTAAATTTATCCTCATCCTGGAGGTAATTCTTATGTTACTGATATCCCACTTGGGTAGAATCTTTTGATCTGATTGGCTGCTACAAGTTGTTTCCTTTCAGTACCATCTAATTCTTTCAGTAAGAAGTTCCTCCAGCTATCTGTTCTCTGATCCTATAAGGACTATTACATCTGTCTGAAAATATTTTCCCCCATTGACTTTCAAGACTTCTATTGTATACCAATACCAAATCCTCTGGTGATAATGGTTCCCTTAATCTGTGTGCTAAGTGCTCATTCCAATATTTCACTGATTTGTTCTTAATCTACATCATTCTTTTATATGTCTTTTCCAAGAACTCATCCTTCCTTTTAAGCTGCGCTACTCTTGCTAAAATCAAGTCCTCAGTTGAGCCCACTTGATCCCAATTGCATCCTAGAAAAGATCCTGCTTCCAGAAAATTAGGTAATACCTCTCTTTGACCAAAAATGAGTTTATAAGGTGAAAAACCTGTTGTCCTTTTTACTGAAATCCTATCTGCTGTCACGCGCCACGTGACACTCGAGGCAAAAGCAGCTCATTAAATCAATAATATCGAGTTCTAAATCTATACTCGAAGCGCAGAAAGCGATTCTCCATAGCAACTGCGATTCCCCTTTGTGTACTTACTATTCAACTGCGCTAGCCTAAACTCTAAATCTAAATTAGTCAATCTCTCAATAGTGTGTCTTAGTCTTAATTTCAATAAGCAACGCACAGCGCTATGATCAACATAATAGTACACTAGTAGTTTTCATTAAAAAGTTTTTTAATTAATTAAAAGGGGTAAATTGAACATGGACGGATATTAGCGAAGAGGGTCTAAGTGTATGTTATTAATGGTCTGTGGTATGGGAATGGTGCGATGAGAGGGAGGTAAATGCAAGGAGGAATAAAGGATATAAGAGGGTTGGGTTTTTTGTTCAAAATTCCTTAGAATTAAATTATAAAACGTATTTACATTTAATAGTGGTAAAATTACAAAATTGAATCATTGTTATTGTATTTTTCTTTAAACTTTCTCAGAAATCATTTCTAAAACCCTAAATCCTTGATTGTTGAGTTTCCAACCCTTCGTGAGATCTTAAGAATTCCTATTACCTTTGAAACTATATTATAATTCTTCTCGAACATACCTTGAACCTGTAGCTCTTACTTTGAGTGACCTTCAAATCACTTCCTCGAATCATTCCTCTGTGCTTCGAAGAAGTTTCTAAATCCCTCATCTCACTTTCAGGAACATCCTCGACCTTGTGCGTAGGTCGTCCAGTGACAGTATAATTTAATTCTCTGTAGTTCTCATTCTTTGCACTACTACGTCCTTTTAGGTGTTTTTAAAATTTTAAAATGGCACCTGTTAAACGCACTTCTCCTACGGGCACTACTACTAGAGCTCGCACTAGAGGCAGGCCAACAGCCACAAGGCCTGTTTCCTGCACTCACTCTTTGGAACCACTCGACCTTAGGGAACGGCAACATTCAGTTCAATCAGTAGAAGAAATCCCACAAGATTTTGAGGATTCTAGTGATGAAGAAGAAGGAGAGGATACAATGCACAAGGCACCATCCGCCCCTTCCAATCACCCTTCTGGTCAATCCTCAGAACCTGGACCATCTAACTCTCTGGAAGATTTCATGAGATTTTTCATGAAAACCCTTCCAAATCCAACGTCTTCAGAGGGATCTAAGTTCAAAACTCCTTCTATGAAATCTCCTGACAAATTCGACGGAGATCACCCGAACAGATTGCAACCCTTCTTGCAAACCTGAAAGCTACTGTTCCATAATGACCCTCGAACCTTTAATAGCGACTGATCAAAGGTTGTTTACGCTTCTTCATTCCTAGCCCGGAAAGCAGCAAGATGGTTCAAACCTTATCTGCTCATGCTTTCTTTGACAGAAACCCACTTACTTATCAATAATTGGGAAAAGTTTGAAGACCAACTCTTTACGTTGTTTGGGGACCCTAATGAAACTGACAACGCAGAAATTGAACTTGATTTTCTTCGCATGAGTGATAATGGTAAAGCCTCTGAATATATCTCAAACTTCAGAGTACTTCAAACTTGAGTAGGTTGGAATGATGCTGCCCTTAAGTATCATTTCAAGAAAGGACTTCCTTCGAGGATTCTGGATCAATTAAATATTCACGTCAGAAGATGACTACTTTGACGGATTTAATGGATCAAACCCTCGAACTTGACGGTGTTTATCAAGGACGACTTCAACATCGTCGATATGCCAACAAATCTCAAGGCCTAAATTTTAAATCGGGATCTTCTTCACACCCACGACCAAATCAATCCTCCTCAACTTTATCCAAACCCAATAAGGGGAAGGATAAACCTCGACCAAAAGGCTCGACTCCAGGCAATATCAGCAAAGTACTGGATCCTAAAGGGGAACTTAAAAAAGCTGAGAGGAAGAGACAAGCAGATAATGGGTTATGTATGTATTGTGGGGGTAAGCACAAGTTGGAAGACTGTGTAAAGTTGAAGGAAAGAGAAGGTACTAGTTCTAAGTCAAAAAACTAGTAGATAGTTTACTTGTGTGCAAAGCAAACCATCTTATCTCTCCCAGTGCACAAAATCTCCATGTCTTAAGGACTGGAACTGCCCTAAATCGCTTGAGATTCATTCTTTTTAAGGAGGATATCCACTTCAGTTGTCTTATAGACTCTGGAACTTCAATTTCTTTTGTTAGTTTATCTTTTGCAAAGAAGCTTCAACTAACATTTACAGATGTCTATCGAACTCCAATCTATTTGGTCGAATCAGAGGAACCCAAATATTGGGTAAGTAAGAAAGTTTTATGGGTTTTCAACTTTCCGAACTTTCCCCCCCTCGAGTGGGAATTATCAGTCTTGGACGCCCCAAGGATGGACAATACCATTCTTGGCCATGACTTTTTAACTCATTGGAATCCCGAAATTGATTGGACTAGGGGATTGATAACCCCAAGCTCTAAGTATATTTCTGATTCTTCAATGCAGGTCAATAGGGAGTTAAACAACCCGCCTGAAAACGTCCTGCTAGAGGATGAATCTCTGCCAGATGACTTGCATGCATCTGATCTTTTCCTAAATGAGAAATTGGCTAACCCTTCTAGCTCGATGACTTCACTCGAAGAGGATTTAAATTGCCTTGAAGTAATCAAATTCTGCTCTCTCAAATCAGGTATCCCCTCGACAGATTCTCTCAAGATGAAGAGGACGACCAAATCAACGTTGAAGCCATTAAATCAACTCTACCAGAAATCTACCACAATTTCCTTGATGTTTTCTCAATCCGCAAGGCCGATAAGTTACCAACTCATCGACCCTACGACCATCAAATAGAGTTAATAGGCCCAGTACCTCCGGCAGGTCCTGTCTATTCTTTGTCAAAGGACGAATCTCAAGTTCTTTGAGACTACATTGCAGAGAACGTAGCCAAAGGTTTCATCAGAGCCAGTAAATCTCCAACCGGCTCCCCTGTCCTCTTTTTAAAAAAGAAGGACTGTAGTCTTAGGTTGTGTGTTGACTATAGAAAGCTCAACACAGTCACTAAGAAGAATGCATATCCAGTAAATAATTAATTATTTTACTGGGTAAGTCTAGCAGCCTGGCTGACACTCCTTCACTCTAAAAAAAATAAAAAAAATTCTATGATTTTTTCTGTTTATATTTCTTGAGCAGAGTAAGAAGATTAGATATCTCTTTCCCAGGTATCCAAGAATCATATTCAGAAGATTTATTTTGGTTGATTTAAAGGGAGTACAGCCAAATAAGCAACCCCCTACCCATGGAGGATCAAGTCAGTCACAGGAAAAGATCTTGGTAGAGAATGGAAGTGGGATTGGTTCCATCAGAAGTGGTCAATCCACAAGCGCAACAGTGATCCACCCCCTCACAAGACAACCTCAGCTCACCCTTACAGAGGAAAGAAAAAGATCCAAAAGTCAGGACTTGCTACTATCCCTTGGTAAGTAGATTACACTCTCAGATTGAACACAATACAAATGATTACAATGTAGGCAATGCTATTGATGTGAAATCTTTACAGAAAATTGAGCAGGACTTAAGAAAATTAGGTTTTGATGTATATACACCTGATTTATCTTTTGTTAATAAAAATAGTACTATTTAAAATAATAATACAGTTAAAACTCAGATGCCACCACTTAATAGTAAGATGAGAACTTCACAAAATAGTGAAAAATGTGAGAAGGAAGACATGTATTATTTCAATAATAACCCAACTGTCCATAGAATTGTTTCAGCATTATGGAATAGAATGACTGAGTGTGAGGAATAGACAATTAAGCTCACAAGTGAAACAATTTTGTCCTTGAAATTGAATATTTCTCGATTGGCAACAAGAAATAAAGAATTAGAGAATGAACACTTGGCTGTAACTTTTAAATATTATTCTTTAAGTAATAAATATAGTGAACTTTCAAAAAAATTCTGTGAGTTAGAAATATTTTATTGAGCACATTTAAGAAAATTTGAATCAAGAACAAAGTTATCTTATTAACAAACAAATCAGAGTGTTTCTGATCTTTTACAAAGATTAACTAAGGTTGAGATTTAAACTTCCAATCTACTAATGAATCAGGATAAACATAAGTATACAAAGTGTAATAATTTTCCTTTCATTTGCGAAAATGAATGTCAATTATTTCCAATTCCACCACAAGTAAAAACCATCTGGTGGAAGTATCAAGTCTGAGAAGACAAATGTAAGTCACAAATCCGTGCAAGAGAAAATACAAGACAATTTATCTAGATTGAATGAGTTATTGAATTTATCTAAGATTAGTGAGATTAAATCCAATCAGAAAAACTGGCCAAAGATTGATCAGTAATCAACTAATGATGGGGAAGCTAGCACTGATTGGCAGCATTTTATTCAAAGAATTGATAATTTGAAATTCTCATATAAGTTTGCAGATGAAGAAATAAGATCAAAACTTATCTCTTTGTTTAAAAATGTTGCTTTATTATTGTTTGAAGCTGTATTAAGTGAGGGTAAAGATTACTCTTGAGCTGAATGGAAGCACCTGATTGAAAAACAATTTGGAGGTTCTAAGTTCAGACTAACTCAGCAGAGATTATATGAGAAAACTAGGTATAATCCGTTGAATGGTGACAAATAAATGGTATATTAAATGAATTCAAATAAAATATTGAAAGCCATTGAGTAAAATATGGATTTTAACTTATGGAAATATAAAATAATATATAAAATACCTATATCTGTTAGAGACATTGTTGTAGCTAGAAAAATAATGGTTAATGAATACTCTGAATTTATTAATATTTGTAATGAAATATTATTAAACCATAAGTATGAAGCAAGATACACAACTTATAAACAAAATAATGATCCTGTGAAAAATCAGAGTTCAAAAACACTGCAGGAAAAGCAGAAAAAACCTACTGCACCTGTAGTACCTAAAAATTATGAGACTAATACTTGTTATAAGTTTAATAAGCTTTGGTTTAAAGGTCACAAATGTGAGAAAAACATAAATATTGTCGAAAATCAGTAATAATCTGAAAATGAAACAGAAAAAGTAAAGGTTTAAGTGATTGTGACAGTAATATCTCATATAGTGATGAAAATGAAGTCTTTATGTTGTAAGATGGTTTGTACATCTTTAAAAATCCGATATTTAGTATGGACTCAAATGAATCTTTAATGAATTTTGAGGATGCTGAAAACATTATGGATATACAAGCTGATAACTTAAAAATGACACCTATCATGGTTCCAGCTATCATTTCCAGAGAAAATGTAAATAAAGTATTGTACACAGGAGCTCCTGGTTCTTTTGTTTCTAAAAATACATTACAGAAAATAGATAGTGATTATAAGTCAAAGCTTGAACCTCTTCATAGTAAAAATTGGAGAGGTTTTAAATCAGTACTACACCCCATTTGTAGATAAAAAGCTGCTGTTTTCTTTAAACATAAACATGGTTATGTTAGAGTAACTTGTGACTGTCAAGAAGTCTTTCAAGTCTAGAAGGTTTTTTACAGTGTTCCAACGGCAGTGAAAAGGGGACTATTGGATCTCAAGTTAGGGGTACATATTTCTATTATCCTTATGATTATTTACTAAAATTAAAGAGGTGAGATATAAAATTATTATTATAATTAATGTGTTAGAAGTAGGTGAATGTAAATAGTAAAATAATAATAAATAGTAATAGATCTTTAAGTATAGTAAATGTTTGGTAATATATGTAAATAATGGAATGAATCAAAAACAACCAGAAAGGAAGGCCTTTTGTAGGTAAAATAGAGACAAAGCATGGTGTTAAAAATTCTAAATACAGTAATATGAGAAAAGAAAGGAATATTCTAGAAACACAATTCCAATTAATAAGGTTGTTCCAAAAAGAAGGTGTCAGAAAACTGTATTTACTGTATATGACAGAAATAAATCAATGTATTTAGAATTTACTGTAAATGTCAATTTTAAATAAGTAATTTGAATTTTTTGTAGATAGTTAATTTTATTTAAATTTTTATTTTATTTCAATATTAATTTCTATTTCTTTTAACCTGTCATTGAGCATGGTGTTAGAAAATAGAAATATAAGGGACATTTTAATATTAATTTTAATTATTTACTAACTTTACCATTTTGTAATTAGTTAATTTGTTATAGGTAAATTAAATGTAAATAAATTATAATTAATAAAGTTAAAATAATAAGGCGTGGCTTCATCCAGTAAATAATTAATTATTTTACTGGGTAATTCTAGCAGCCTGGCTGACACTCCCTCACTCTAAAAAAACAATAAAAAAAATGCTAGGATTTTTTCTTTTTATATTTCTTTAGCAGAGTAGGAAGATTAGATATCTCCTTCCCAGGTATCCAAGAATCATATTCAGAAGATTTATTCTTGAATCTCAATAAGTATTCTGTACCTTTTTCAGCAGTAACTATTCTGTCATTTAGAATCTTTTCAATTTTTGCTGTCTCAGTAATTTCATTAGGGGTATTTTTTGGTCTTCCCCTTGTTTTGGGAAATAAATCACTATAGGATGTGTAAGGTTTCAAAAGAGATATTGGAAAAACAGGATGTTTTCTGTCATATGGAGAATACAAAATAACTTCAACTGCATTACTACCAACCAATCTTCTGACATCAAATGGGCCAACAAATGGGTCTTTGAATTTTTTATTACCTTGTAAATTGAAGAGGACTGTAGAAATCAACACTTCATCACCCTTTTTAAAAGTGTATTCTTTACGAGATTTTTCCCATCTCTTATTCTCATTTTCTAATGATTTTTCAATACATTTTTTAGCATGACTTCTGCAAAGGTGTTGCATTTGAGGAAAAGATTTTACACCAGGATTTAAATCCAATTTAGGTATTTTATTATTGAGAATTTGGGCAGGAGTATTTGGAACATATCCAAGCCAGAGCTCAAAAGGCTTTCTTTGAGTAACAGAATGAACAGTGCTATTATAAGAAAATTCAAACCCCGGAAGTAAGGTGACCCAATCATTAGTGAATCTGTCATTGTCTTTATACTCAAGGCCAAAGGCATAATTCCTTCTCATCATGTCCTCTAAAGTCTGAATCATTCTTTCAGCTAATCCATCAGTTTTAGGGTGATTGGCAGTAGAAATTTTCAGATCACAACCACAAACATCCATCATAGACATACAAAATTCAGAAGTAAATTTACGGTCTCTGTCAGAGATTATGGCTTTAGGAAAACCAGCAGTATTAAACATATGAGACCACTATAAGAAGGCTAATTCTTTAGTGGAAACATCCTTGTGAGTACGGATAAATTTACACATTTTTGAGAATCTGTCCACAATAAACCAACAAGATTTATAACTGTCTTTTTCAGCAATGGGTAATCCTGTTACAAAATCCATGTTTATTATCTTCCATGGTGCATCAGGAGGTTCTATATGTTGCATTAATCCAGCTCTCTTACCAGTCAATCTT
This sequence comes from Hemileia vastatrix, assembly GCA_030280995.1. NCBI lineage: Eukaryota > Fungi > Basidiomycota > Pucciniomycetes > Pucciniales > Zaghouaniaceae > Hemileia > Hemileia vastatrix. Next base: position 62,720,996 of record JASXTE010000001.1, read on the forward strand.
TTTGATTTTTGGCAAGAATCACAAGATTCAACATATAATTTGGTGTCTTCAGACATATTAACCCACCAAGAAGTGTTTTTAATTCTGATAATTGTTTTTTCAAGATTAAAATGTCCAGCTAATATGTCATCATGACAAATTTTCAAGATTATTTCTTTCATAGAAGGAAGAATATCAATGACATTACTCAACTTTCTTCTATAATATAGATATTCTTCATCAATTGAAAATTCTTCTTTCTCCAAAGCCTTCTGGTACTTTGTTGGAAGGTTTTTAATTAATGCTTTCATTGAAGCATTCTTTGGATCATTTAATATGGTGCATAACTTTTTTAATTCAGTGTCCTTATCATATGAATCTATAATCAGCTGTAATAGCTCTTCCTCCATATTAACCACATATATCCCATGAATAGGAAAAATTTCATCTTCAGGATCATAAGCAGGATTAGAGTCATCATTTCGTAAAGGTAACCTTGATAACATATCCACATTTGAGAGAACAATACCAACCCTATGAATAATTTTCATTCTCCCTCTGTATTGCTGAACAGCTTACTGCCATCTTAACATATGTCTGTTAGGTGTTTTCAAAATTAAAAGGGATTTAACTGCACTGCAGTCAGTGAAAAGTGCAAATTTCTGGTCACCCAGGTAATAATGTAGCTTTTATAGAGCCCACACTATGGCTAAACATTCAAGCTGAGTGGCACCATATTTCAATTCACTATTTCTCAAGGTTCTTGAAATATAACAAATTACTACTTCTGATACTTTATCATTCATCACTTGTTTTTGATGGAGGGCAGCACCAAGACCAATAAAACTGGAATCAGTGTATAAAACAAATGGTTGATTAAAGTCAGGTAAAGCAAGAATTGGTGCTGACATCAAACAGTGTTTCATAGTGTCAAAAGCTCTCTGTATTTCACTATTCCAGACAAAAGCGAAATCCTTTCTAGTCAATTGGGTAAGGTGTAAAGCTATGACTTTGAAATTTCTAATATACTGTCTATAGTATCTACACATTCCCAGAAAACTCTGGAGCTCTCTAACTGTGGTAGGAGCCTTCACCTATTGTATGGCTGCCACTTTGTTTTGGTCAACACATATCTGTAACCGTGAAACAACATGACCAAGTACTTTTAAAGAATGAAATCCAAATTTACATTTCTTCAAAGCAAGTTTCATATTTACTTAATCAATTTTGTGGAACACTTTACACAGGTGGTTAAGATGGTCCTCCAATGTTTTTGAGAATATAATGATATCATCAATATAAACCATCAGCCATCCTTCAATTATCTCTTGATGGAATGTGTTATACATAACTTTTTGAAAAACTGAAGGGGAATTTTTAGGGCCAATTGGCATCCTAATATACTCATAAATACCCATATTAGTAGCAATCATCAGAAAATTCTGGGAATTCTTCTCAACAGGTACCTGGTGATATCCCTTGTTACCATCCAGACAGCTGATATATTTAGCACCTTTCAAGGTAGCATGTATAGAGCTAATTCTAGGTGAAGGATAGATATAATCAACAGTATAAGTATTTATTGCTCTATAATCACCACATAACCTGGCTTTATCTTTCTCATAAGAAATTAGGACAGGTGAGATAACACAATATTTAAGTGTTTCAACTACCTTTTCAATATTATTCATTTTCAAAATGGTAGAGATATTGTCTTCAATATCTTTTCTCTTTGTGGGAGAAGCGGGATAAGGCCTCTTCTTTAAACTAGGTGTTATGTCAGTTAATGGACAAGATAATGAAAGTTTCATCTCTTCTTTAACCAATCCTAGTTCATATGACCCATGAGCAAAGGCTATATGAAAAGATTTTACCAATTTAATGATGGAATCTTTATCTTCACCAGAAATTTGTTCTCCAAAAGAAGCATTGTCAATTTCAGACATATGGGCATGAATTTCTTTTGTAGATCTTCATTTATATTGAACCACAGAATTGCATGTGTTCAATTCTGGTTTTTATAATTTTTTTGGGGAGGAAATCTTAAATTTTTCTTCCCATTCATCCCCATTGTGAAACATTGGTTTGAAGGATCCAATTTTATGCCATACTTGGTTAAAATATCATTTCCTATAATAAAACAACTGCTTAAGTTATCATTTTTCATTACAACAAAATCACAAATAGCTCTTACAAAAATATGGTTATATTTAAAAAACACTGTGGCTTTGTATTTACCAATGGGAAACAAAACAGAGCCATAACCTCTCCCATTTTCAGAAATGATAGGCATAAGTTTTGATTTATAGTTTTGATCCACTGAAGCAAGTGCTTTTTCAGATACTACACTTCCTCCAGCGCCAGAATCCAGAACAACTTCTATGCTGGTTCCATTTATCAAGACTGGTGCTTTGAGAGGGGAAATAACAATTGAGATATCCTCAATGTTTCTTATGATCTCAGCATCCTCAACTGTAGATAAATCATTATTATCAATATCAATAGTATTTAAATAATGAATATCTTCTTCCAGAATCAAGATTTCTTGTTGAGATTCATATGAAATATTGCTGGAACAATCACTTGAGGTATCTGTTTTGCGCCATGTGAAACTTGAGGCAAAAGCAGCTCATTAAATCAATAATACAGAGGTCTAAATCCATACTCAAAGCGCAGAAAATGATTCTAAATAGTAACTGTGACTTTCCTTTGTGTACTCAATATTCAACTGCACTAATTTAAACTTTAAATCTAAATTAGTCAATCTCTCAATAGTTTATCAAGTATCTGTGGGTTATTAACAGGGATAGTGAGCATGGAAGGGATGGTTAGTGGAGTATTAAAGGGTTAACGGATGTTAGTGAGGAGGGTCCAGGTGTAACGGGTGTATTTTTGGTGGTCTGTGGTGTGCCGAATGATGGATGCATATGAGGTCAATGCAAGGAGGAGTAATGGATATAAAAGGGGTAGGATTTTGGTTTGATATTTCTTTAGAATTAAATTATAAAAGCGTATATATAGTTAATAGTGGTAATGCTTCAGGTTAAATCATTATTATTGTACATTTCCTTATTTTTCTCAGTAATCATTTCTAAAACTTAAATCTTTTATTATTGACTTTTCCAACCCTTTGTGAGATCTTAAGAATATTAATATTACCTTTAAATTATATTAGAGTTATTATCAAAAATATCTCGAAGTAGTAATTCTTCCTTTGAGTAATCTTCAAATCACTTCCTCGAACATTTCCTCTGTGCTTTGAAGAAGTTTCTAAACTACTCCCTCCATCTCACTTCCAGGAACACCCTCGACCTTGTGCGTAGGTTGTCCGGTGACAGTATCATCCAGTGCTATTGTGTCATCAGCATGCTCCTCAGTTTGTTAAACAAGATTTATCTTCTTGTCACAAACATGGCATTTCTTCCAAGTCTTGTTGCACTTGAAGCAAGTGTTTGTTGCATACTTTTTAGGTGCAACAGGGGCAGAAGATTTACCAACCTTTTCCAGAGGTTTCTGTTGGTAAGTGGAAGGTTTCTCCAAAAGGGTTCTAGGAATGAATCTTCTGGCATCATACTTGTTGTTTAGGAGGATCTCATTACAAGTATTAATGAAAGAAGAGGGTTCTCTGGAGAACTCAGTCCTAGCCACTATCAAGTCTCTCAGAGACATTGGTAATTTATAAAGGATCCTGTCCTTCAATAACTCAAACTTCATATATGGGTCCATTGCCCTCAAGATTTTTACAAGTTTCTTTAAGAACTCAATAGGTTTATCAGTGGAAAAGCTAAATCTAATTTCCTCATACTGCCTTTGTTGAGCCATCCTAAACTTGGAGCCACCAAATTGTGCTTTAATCAATTTCTTCCAATCTTCCCATGAGTAGTCATTCTTATCCAAGAGAACTGATTCATACCACATTAGGGCTACATTGGTAAACAAAGAAATTAACTTAAACCCAATTTCCTCATCTGGGAGTTTGTAAGAATTTTTCAAGTTATCAATTCTGCAAATGAATTGTTGCCAATCAGAAGAAGAATCACCATCAAATGTTGGATACTGGTCAAGTTTTGGCCAATTCTTTTGATTTGAAGAAGTCTCCTTAGCATTATCTTGTTTCTGAGTAAGAAGCAGCTAGAACTTCTCCACTTGTGCAGTAATCTCATTGTTAAATCTTTCTGTTGAAGATCCTGGTGCATCATCAATTTTTGATGGAAACTCAGTGGTATCAACAGGCATTTCTGAATCTAATTTTACCTTAGATGAACTAGCAACTGGTAAATCTGGAGCATCCTGTACCATATGTTCCTTCACAGAAATTTCAGAATATTTTTGATCATTAAACAATGAATTCAATTTCTCTTCAATAGTTGTTAGTCTGGTTTTCACTCTTGGAAAACTAGATAAACTCTCATTGATTTTTGAAAAATATAACTGGGTTTTATTTTGAAAAAATGAATAATGATCACTCAATCTTTTCAGGTTTATCTTATCTACCTCTAGCTCCTGGAAACAGGCAGACACAGTGTCTTGTAGTTTAGACAAATCATTTTTGCTATTTTGCAATAAAGCAACTTTCTTTTCATGATTTACTTTGTAATGAAACCAATCATCAGAAACTCTCTGTAACTCACTCCTCAATGCTTGATAGCCCTGTTCAGTTACCCAAACTATTATATTTCTAAGTTAATTTCATGTTTTTCATGATATGATTATGTTTAGCAATAATATCTCTTAAATATTCATCATTAATTTTTGCTATATCTGGAGTGATCTTCAATAAAGAAACAGAGTAACTTTCCAAATTCTCATAAAACTCAGGCTCAAGTGTTTCATCAATAATAGCCATATCAGGATTTATCATTGAAGTAGAAATTAAAACTAAAGGATTAGATACATTAAAACATTGAGTGATTTGTCTTCTCTTATCAGCCTCTACTAGTTTCACAGTTTAATCTCCTCTTCCAGAATTACCTGAAGGAACTGAATCAGCAACAAGAAATGGTACTTGAGATTCAATAGAGGGGCTTACCAAGGTTTGGGCAAGATCTGAATATTGTTTTTTCTTTAACTGCCTCCTTGATAAGGGTGAGGATGTGTGGGGTTGAATTGACTGGGTCTTGACAGACCTTCCTGAGGCATTTGAGTCTCCTGATGTTGAGACAGATAATTCCACTGGGTGTTTAACCAATCCTACTGCCACTTTGATACTTCCACCTTTTATAGTTGCTGGGGAGGCCATTGTGGAAGATCCCTGGGGGGAGGAGGTCTCCTCTTCTCTTGAAGAAAGGCATCTATTTTTCTTACCTTTTCTTCTAGTGATTCTGTTCTTGATCTCTGTCTTAAGCTATCTGTACTCAGTTCCTTTATGTGGGTGGAGAGATTCTTTACTTGCTGAGGTAAAGGCATTTTTTTATTTTGAAGCCTTTAAGAAGTCCTTCTAGGGTGTTTATGGAAAGCTTTTGTTCCTGAGCATTTGTCTCCACTATTATTTCAACTTCCTCCATTTCCACATCCTGATTGGTCCAATAATTGATTAATTTGAGCCAATTTTGTAGTCAAGGGAGAACTTACAGAAGTAGCTTCATCATAATCAATCAGATCCTATTCCTCTTCATGGGTAGCAGAAACACCTTGATCAGTAATTTTTTAAATTTAACTTGAAATGATGGAAGGAAATATTAAGATGTATTAGTTTTATTTTTGCTTTTAAAAGAAAAAAAAGAAAAAAAATTAAAAATCTTCAGGACAAAAATCAACTTTAATAATAATCACAATTTTTATTAATTCAAAATAATTTTGTAACCAGGATTAAAAGAAACCAACTGAAGAAACAAAATTAATTTTTTAATCAATAAATTAAATTTTGATAATTATCATGATTAAAATCAACTGAAGGATATTTAATTACCAGTACTTGATTTCAACTGAAATAATTTTAATATAATTTATTCTTATTAATTTTAATATTTTATTGTCAGGACAATTTGTCAACTGGAACAACAATATTATTTTAATTTATCAGGACAAAGTCAACTGAAAAAAAAAATAATATAATATAAAAATAATAAAATATTTTATTTTACTTCTAGGACTAAGAACACTATAGCTCTATATTTATCAACTAGGAAAAATAAAAATAAAAATTCCAAATTACCAGACACCTCCCCCTGTAAAATGAGCAAATCAATGCCACTTACAGAGTGCTGAGTAAAAGGAAATACGTAGAGTATGAAGAGTGAAAAGTGACCCAGGAATAGTAATCAATATAATTACCACAAATATATGTGACTATAGTCAATATATAAACTTAAGTTCTTGAGCGCGGTTCAATTCCCGGTCGCAGCAAAAAGTAAGTCACGTGGCTGATGATTTTTGTCGTCTTTGTCGTATACTTGTCCTATTGGCACCTTGTCGTCAATGGTCCCTTAGTTTCCTGCTTCAAGATATCTATGAGCTGTCAACTATTTGGAAAGGGCCTCAGCTTTCAAGGGGTCTTTCAAGTATAGAAGGTTTTTAACGGTTGTCCAATGGCGGTGACAAGGGGAGTTTTGGATCTCAAGTTTGGGGTACGTATTTCTCTTATACTTATGATTATTTACTCAAATTAAAGAAGTGAGATATAAAATTATTATTATAATTAATGTGTTAGAAGTACGTGAATGTAAATACTAAAACAATAATAAATAGTAATAGATCTTTAAGTATAGTAAATGTTTGGTAATATATGTAAATAATGGAATGAATCAAAAACAAACAGAAAGGAAGGCCTTATATAGGCAAAGGAGATACAAAGCACGGTGTTAAAGATCCTAAATACAGTAGTATGAGAAAAGAAAGGAATATTCTAGAAAAAAATTCCAATTAATAAGGTTTTTCCAAAAAGAAGGTGTAAAAAAAGTGTATTTACTGTATATGACAGAAATAAATGAATGTATTTAAAATTTACTGTAAATGTCAATTTTAAATAAGTAATTTGAATTTTTTGTAGATAGTTAATTTTATTTAAGTTTTTATTTTATTTAAATATTAATTTCTATTTCTTTTAACCTGTCATTGAGCACGGTGTTAGAAAATAGAAATATAAGGGACATTTTAATATTAATATTAATTATTTACCAACTTTACCATTTTGTAATTATTTAATTTGTTTTAGGTAAATTTAATGTAAATAAATTATAATTAATAAAATTAAAATAATAAGGCGTGGCTTCATCCAGTAAATAATTAATTTTTTTACTGGGTAAGTCTAGCAGCCTGGCTGACGGTGACTTTTTAGTAATGGATAATACTAGTTTTAGTAGCTGTTTTATCATTGGAAATGACATTCTGACTAATTTTGGTGTGAAATTAGACCCTGATAATAATAATTTTACAATTGGCATGAATGGTAAAAGAAAATTTAAAATAAATTCTTTTAACACAGTCTTAAACATTGAGTCAGTCATAGATATTCCTTACAAAGGAAGAGAATCCAATGAGATGGAACTTCTGGAAACAGAAATTTCAAATACATCATTTGGTACTCAGATAAGTTAAACTGAGAAAAAAAATATTTTGGACTTAATTAAAGAATTTCTAATGGCCTTTGCACATGGGACCAATGAACTTGGCCTGGTAAAAGATCATGAGATGAAGATTAGTTTAACCTGTGAAATGGATGATATTCCTGCTAGCCTTAAAAAGAAATAATACCCTGCTTCACCAATGAAGAGAAAAGACATAGAGGATAATATTAGAATTTTTTTAAACATGAACATTGTTGAAAAGGTTGAAGCTACACCAAAATATTGTGTGATATCACCAGTGCTAATTTCTTACAAACTAGATGAAACAAGACTGTGTGGTGATTATAGAGCTTTAAATATATTTACAGTAGATGATATTTACCCCTTTCCGAGTATTGCCTCTATAAATGCTACCCTTAAAGGTGCTAAATATATTAGTTTCCTAGATGGATTTAAGGGTACCATCAAATTCCTGTTGAAAAGAATTTACAGAACTTTTTGTTGATAACAACACATATGGGAATATATAAATATGTCAGGATGACATCTGGACCAAAAAATGCTCCTTCAGTATTTCAGAAGTTAATCGATATAAAATTCTATAATGAAATGATTGAAAGATGGCTAATGGTATATATTGATGACATCATAGTGTTCTCTAAGATATATGATTAACAATTGATTCACTTAAAGAAGGTATTTCAGAAGATGGATTAATTTAAAATGAGCCTTGCATTGAAGAAATGTAAATTTGGGTTTGAGTCTTTAAAAGTGCTTGGTCATATTGTATATGGCTTACAAATACGTGTAGACCAAATAAGTGGCTGCAATCAAAAATATTGGAATTCCTCAAAAGTTAAAGGATGTAAAATATTTTCATGGTATGTGTGGTTATTATAGACAAAATATAATGAACTACAAATTAATTTCTGCACCATTGACCACACTGATAAAGAAATCTGAAGCTTTGATTTTAAATAATGAAAGACAACATGCTTTTTATAAGTTGAAGGTTTTTTGTTGACAGCTCCTATCTTAGGATTACCAGATTTCCAATTACCTTTTGTATTGTATAATGATGCATGTTTTATTGTTTTGGGTGCTGCTTTGCATCAAAAACAACTTATTGAAGAAGAAATGTCAGAAGTAGTAATTTTCAATATTTCACGTACTCTAAGAAGTAGTGAATTGAATTATGGTGCTACCGAACTTGAATGTTTGGCAGTAGTATGGGCTCTTGAGAAGCTACCTTATTAACTTGAAGACCAAAATTTGAGTTAATAACTGACTGTTTTGCAGTTAAGTCACTCTTAAACATGAAAACTCCTAGTAGACATATGTTTAGATGGCAATTAGCTGTACAGGAGTACAGAGGGCAGATGAATATTACACATAAAGAAGGAACCTTACACTCTAATGTAGATCTGTTATTTAGAGTATCTCTACCTAATAATGATTATAATCCTGCTTATGTTCCTGAAACAGAGATTATTAACATTTATGGCATTTATATTGTAGATATTGAGGATGAATTTATGCAATCAATTCTTGATAATTATGCTTCTGATCCTGACTTGAGTAAACTTACTAAGATATTAAATGATCCATCTAATGCTTCAATGAGTGTTTTAATAAAAACATTACCACAAAAATATAAGGAAGAATAAGAAAAAGGAAAATTTTCCATTGAGGATGGTTTTATATATTACAGGAATAAATTAAGCAATGTAATTGTTATTCCCCCTTCAATGAAGGAGTTAATATTAAGTATATGTCATGATGATATTTTATCAGGTCATTTTGAATTTCATAAAACATTAACCAGAGTAAAAAATACAGGTTGTTGGATTAACATTTCTGATGATGTTTAAAAATATGTTGAGACATGTGAATCTTGTCAAAAATCTAAAATATTAACAGGCAAAAGAGCTTGTTTATTACAAAAAATTGAGCAACCAAAAGCTCCATGGTAAATAGTTAACATGGGCTTTGTAACAGGTTTGCCAATAGCAGGGCATGAGATTTATAACTCCTGCTGGGTAATTGTAGATAGATTTACAAGAATGTGTAAATTTATTCCTACCCACAAACATGTTTCTGCAAAGGGCTTAGCTTTTTAATGGTGGACACAAATGTTAAATATAGCAGGTTTCCCCAAAGCAATAGTTTCAGACAGAGATCCTAAATTCACTTCTGAGTTCTGGACATCACTTATGGATGTTTCAGGGTGTCGATAAAAACTTTCTACAGAACACCATCCACAAACTGATGGGCTAGCAGAAAGAATGATACAAACTTTAGAAGATATGATAAGAAGATATTGTGCTTTTGGTATTGACTTTAAAGACAATGAAAAATTCACACATGATTGGGTGACCCTTATCCCAGGTTTAGAATTTGCATACAATAGTACAGTACATTCTGTCACTGGCAAAAAGCCATTTGATTTATGGTTGGGTTATGTACCTAATACCCCTGCGAAAACTCTTAATAAATTACCTAGATTGGATATCCATCCAGGTAAAAAATCTTTTCTTCAGATGCAAGAATTATGCAGAAATCATGCTCAAGAATGTATAAATAAGGCATTTGAGTATGAAAAAAAAGATGGCATAAAGTCCATAAAGAGAAAATGTTCAAATAGGGCAATGAAGTCCTTATTTCTGCACTACATTTCAATTTAAATGGTAATTTTAAATTGAAGGATCCATTCATTGGAACATTTGTAGTAAAAAAGATGGTTAGTAAAAATGCTGTTGAAGTTATTATATATGCACCATATGATAGAATACATTCAGTATTTCCTATTTCTCTTATAAAACCATACCATTCTAATGATAATTCTCTATTTCCAAGAAGATAAGGAAGGCATAAAAAGTAACCTAAAGAAATAGTTAAAAATGCTGAAATTGAAAAGATACTTAAAAAGAGACACCTTACAAAAGAATAGGGATTTAAGTATCTATTAAGGGTTAAAAGTAAATCAAGTGAATATGACCATTTGATGCCTGAAAATGAAATCTCTTATCTTAAAAATCTCTTGAAAAAATTCAAATTCAGATGATACTGTTTAATTCAGTATATGTATCATAGAAAATTTAAAAATTATTTTTCTATTCACTCCTTACTTATTAATTAAAATGTCTTAACATTTTTTATTGTTCTTTTGGGTGAGGGAGTTTCAGCCTAGGTATCCCCAGGACTGAATAATTCTTATGTTTAAAATAAGATAACCTTAATTACATTAAGCTTATAACTTAAAAATAAGGTTATATTACTTATATATATAATTATTACACTATTATATGACTTTTAGTAGTTTAAATTGCTTATCCATAACCTAATTATATCTATTAAGGTGTTAATGGAGTCATAATATACTTATCTTAAGTGATATTAAGTAATTAGCAGACATACATAAGCTTATATAGATACATAAATCTCATATTCAGTGAAATATGTAGTTATATTATGTATATTTAGGTCTATAAGTGGGTTTTAACCTCTTAATAGCCTTTAACCTTTATTTTTTTCTTATTTTATGTCATATGGATGTATTCAGTGGACTCACAATGCCTACACAAGCATATACACCTTTTTCAGGCGCATATATCCAGTTTGGACAACTTAATCTGATTCCTTTGATAGATTTTCACAAATTTATGGGTTGGGATATAATTACTGGGTTAATATGGATGCTTGGGGATGTTTTTGGGAGCTTGGAAAGTCAATTTGGTTCCTTTATATGCTTTGGGTTTCATTATATACTCTTTGGATGAGTTATTTTACTTGTTTCTTTATGGTATCCGCTTTGATCTGTTTATTCTATTTATGGTATGGGTCTCACTATGCAATATAGGGGGTGGACTTGCTAGCAAGTTCTCAACCTGAACTCAGATGGAACTCAGATGGAACTCAGACTGAACTCATACTGAACCCATACTGAACTCTACTTGAACACCCACCTAAAACTGTTCTACTGAGTGGTGTTCATCCCTGATTGTATGGTTCCTTTATCAATAGCTCAATGTGTGTTCAATCTATGGTGAGTTTGGGTCCAAGGTTGCGGACTTGCTAGCAAGTCTGCCCCCATATTGTGTGGTGTCTGTGGTATCATTGATTGTGATGAGGGTCCTTACTGGAGGTCTGGGTGTTGAACCTGCTTGAAATGGAGGCCATGGAGAGGTAATGGGTCCTCACAGTGCTGTAATTGCCGGGGATAGCAGTGACTTCATCTGGATTGAAGGTCTGTGCACTCCAGTGGATTTTGATATAAGTAATGGAGGATTTGACAGGCTATTAGACATAACTTACTTAATAAACTTCAAATAAACACTATAACACTATTTTATTATTTTTAAATTTGTTATAAAGTATTTATAAATTGATATTGTCTTTATATAAGCTATAACTGTATTTTATTTATCTATTTTCCACCATTAGCACGCATAAAAATCCAAGTATTGTGAGTTTAAATTGAGAATAGCTTTTTTATTAGTCTTCCCCTGAGGTTTAATCACTAAAAAATTTATAAATAAGTTTCAGGACCATAATATTTACTATTAAATCATACTTAAACACTAGTGCAAACTGACACAAGCAGACCTCAATCTTTCCCTAATTAGCTCCGTATAGTCTTCCCTTATTGCCGCTGGTATAGGAAGTGCATTCTTTTGCCACAGTACATGAGGTATAACTGGAACAATATAAGTTTTCCCATAAGAGTGTTTTAATAAGACTCTTTCTTCTTCTGAAAACGCAACAGCTTTTTCCCTAAGTACCATAACATGTAACAATAAATTCTTTTCTTCCTGTGACAACCAATCCTCTGGTCCAAAATTATCCATCTGAATTCTCTCTATGGCTATCCTACTTGTAGGCGTAAATACCAGCAGAAACATCTTTAATGGTGTGTCATGCAGATTTCTTGATAGTGCCAGCCTCTGAAAAGAAGGGTTTAAATCTAGCATTGGTACATGTACTGGTTTATACTTTGATGCTAGACAGTGCCAACTTCTTCCTTCATTACTTAATATTAGACCTTTTCTAATATAACTCTGAGTTCTACCTACTTCATATTTTTGTATTTTCTTTTTGATATAAGCATAAAAATACCCAATTCAAAGAAATTAAAAAGTCCAGGCACAATACACTTTATAGTAGTATTACCAAGACACCTATGAAGCCCCACTTTATGTATCCCTTCTTGGACTGACCAATCACTATCCAGGTTCATCTTACTCTGAGAGATAGAAATACTTAGAATGCCAGACCCTAGAAAAAATATTGGTGCCACCCTGTAGGATTCCCATTTTCATCCTCCTCATAAAACTCTTTTTCCTTCTCTAGGCTCACTGATCCAACATACTTAGTTTCCCAGCCACCATCCTTAGGCACTACCAAAAACTTCTGTTACTGTAATACCATCATCACCCATAACCCTGATTCCTATGGTTTTATTCAAAAAATAATCTGTTGTCTCTGAATAATCAATTAGAAATAGTGTTCCCAAAACTGGCTTTACTACACCAATCTGAACATAAAAGTTTAGGTCTTTTGATGCGCCTAAAACCCACGTTTTGATGTATTCAGCTACCCCTATAGCTGGTAACCTACCTCCTCCAATACCTGCAACAGTTCCTTGGCCATCTTTAAACGGAAAAGCTAAATCCCTAGTGTCCTCTGCTGAAACTACATTATTCTGAAAACCAGTATCTACCAGTGCTCTGATCTACTTCCCATTAATTGTAACCATTAAGTATCCTAATGGTCCTGCATAATGTGGTACCCTTGTTAGTCCCACAGTTGATTGAAATGAATGTTCCACCATGTCATATTCAACAATATTTGCAAATCTTTGCCTCCTGCATTTATCTAATAAGCCATTTTCTACATCTGGAACTGTAGAAGATCCTATAGTATTAGCTATAGACCTTGACCAAGGGAGTTGGAGTAAAACTGGAGAGAAAAACCCCTGTTTCTTTGAGAAATACCAGGTGAGATTTATTTGCTACAGAAAATTAGAGCCTGTTACTATACCCCTTCCAATACACTCCTTGACTGCTTTAAAAGTCAAGACAGTAGCCAATAGCAGACCACTGAGAACCAAAGAACCAGAAACCTGAAATGCAGAAAGATCTACACCAGAAAACCAAAACACTGTGCACTTGTTGCAGAGAAAACAGCAAAAATACTTGATGCAGGTTGCAAAGCTACACCAGAGAAACCAGTTGACAAAGTTGAGTTAAATGAAGAACTAACCTTGAAACAAACACAGCCAATTGTGGCAAAAAAACAGTGAAAAATGAGTGAGAAACAACAATAACACCTCCGTATGGTTGTATGATAAGTAAAGTTGCCCCAAACTGTCTTATTCAGTATGTACACACAGACCACTCTAAATGATCCATGCACAGCAACAAATTTGGCGCTTTTGGCAGCCTAATTGAATAAAAACCCACTAGAAGCGCTCCCCAGCCTTCTATAACCAAGGCGGGCAGGCCGCCTAGAAGCAGCAAGACCTCCCTGAAGTCAGAAAACCACCAAAAACTTCCAATAAAGCCCAAAATACTTAGAAAAATCCAACATGACTACTAAAACCCTTTAAACACAAAATTAAGCTGTGACAACATTGAGACATCAAATATAGAGCCAAATTAGCTCTACTTAATGGTACTAAGCACTAAACCCTAAGACTTAAGGTTAGCCTGTATAACATGAAAAACAAAATTAAACAGCTATCTTTTAGAAATGTAAAATGAGCAAATGACCCTTTATACCTTAGAATATGTAAAATGTCATCAAGACATAAAATATAAATAAAAACCAGGGCTATCCAATGGTAGTACCCACATACTCATAGTCCCAATTTTCACTGAATAAAACTAGGAAAACACCCAATTAATTCACCAATTTCAATTAAGACATACCAAAACAGCACCAAACAGACCAACAAAGGCCTCTGCCAATGTTGGAAGACCACAGCGCTATTGCCTTTAACACCCCCAATGGCACTGAAACTGTTGTTTTAAAACATTCTGAAATTAATTCTTCAGCTGCCCTAGGATGCTCCACATGAACTAGTTGCTCCATCCTCCATTTTTGTTGAAATGCCTTTGCTCCAGCTTTGGCCCTACCTGGAGGATTCCTTGGAGTATTTTTTTTAGCTTCTGGCATCCCTTCTGCCGGTACTGCTCTTTTCTGAACTACCTCTGGCTCCTCTAATGGTTGCTCTTCAACACGCTCATCAATATAATAGTCCATTTTTTTTGAAGAATCATCTTCCATTTCCACATCCTCAAGTGGTATTGGTGTATTCTCCCAGATAGTATAACCTACATCCTCAATATCCTCAGGATTTGCATACTTGGCTCCAGCCCTTCTTACCCTACTAACAGCTTGTAGAGCCATTTTATTATGCTTTGCAGAAAACATTTCTGATTGTGCTGTAGTGAGTGGTGCTGCTATTGCTCCCTCTTTGACCTTGAAATCTAATACAGCATAAGTGACTGAAAAATTCTCTGATTTTGATATTTTTTACACAGGCTCCTTGCCTTTAATAAACTTGGCCTCCATAGATTTCTTATCAATATGATTGATTGCCTTGGCTCACATCCCTCAATCCTTATCCATAAAAAGTTTTGTCTTATCTTCTAACATCAGCACTGTACCCTCTTTAAAAACAACTTTATCTTCTTTATCTTTTTGAAGCACATTACACCTCATCCTAATATGACTTTCTTTACAACAGTAATAACATACCATTGAAGAAAAATGGGATGGTTGAGGAGTAAATCTACACTTGGGTTTAGCCTCTTCACTCAACTTCTTCTCCAACCCTTCAATTCTTTCCATTACAGAGTTAGAATCCTGTGACATTGCCTTAACTTTTGGAGTTGACACTGAGGAAGGTGATCCAGTACTAGGTGAAATCTCTATTACCTCTACATCCTCTAAAGAAACCCTAGCTGCTTGGCACTCTACCCAAAGCAGCTCCATTTCTGCTTCCACAGCCATTTCCACTTCCTCCAACCCTAGATACTTATAATACCCGTTCCTCTTTCTAACCAGTTTTCCTTTGTTATCAAGGTGCCTTTTCACCCAATCTTTGACCTGAGGTGCTAGTGCCTCACAAAACCATGGTAATGACGCACTATTATCACTAAAATCCTATTTACTGACCAAATAATTTACAACCTGATCAAATACTTGTTAAAAAATTTTAAAATCTTTAGGGTCTCTGATAACCCCTCTAGTCTGTGCTTTATTAATCAAAACATCCAGGTCTTTGATTGTATACCTAGTTTCTTCAGTAAGTTTAGGCCATCTTTTTAACATTTGCACTTTTAACACCGTCCGGTTGCATTTTTTGTGGCCATCCAGTTCTTCTAGATCATCTTTACGTTGTGGCATTCCAAATCAGGGTAGGCTACTTAGGTGAAAATTTGATTGGACCTTGGTTGGAAGAAAATCTTGGTGTTAGCAGGTTTTAATTTGGTTGAAGGGAGTTAACTGGATTTTTTTGGGTGGATTTATGGTGATTTTTTGGAGAATTTATGGTGATTTTTTTGGAGGATTTATGGTGTTTTGAAATGGATATATGTTGGTATTCCAATTGTTATTTGATGGTTTCATGGATTGGGTATTGGTTTTACTGGATTTTTTTAGGGCTCTCTTGGTATTTTTGGTGGATGCAGTGTGCTCATGGAGTAGCCATTTTTTCTGGTGCGCTCCAGTGCGCTCCAGTTTGCTCCAGTGATTTTACGGTGCAAAAGCGAAGTGTACTGGAAAAATTCTGTCATTGTTGAAAAGTTTGGCTATAGTGAAAAGATTAGCTCATTATGGCAAAAAGAGCTCATTGTGGTGAAATTTGCTCACAATGGGAAAGTCTGATCACCAGTTCAAAGTTTGTTCACTGCAGAAAAGTCTGGGCACTGTGGTAAAGTTTGGTCACTGTAGAATAGTCTGATCACCAGTGCAAAGTTTGGTCACTGCAGAAAAGTTTGGCTATTGTGGCAAAATTTGGTTAGAATTTATCATGCTTGTTAGATCAATAGTTTATTGTAGATCCTATTCATGTAGGGTATTTTTGGAAAGGTCTGGAGGAGGAGAATCAGATAGAAGAAGGGGAATCTTAGTCTTCTACATGTTTTTTGTCTTTTAGTTTCGATAATAAGGGTCTTTTTTTGATAATTAACAATATTTAACATATAACAACAATTATAATAAAAAATATCAACATATAGGGTACCATTGGATAGCTCTCATCCGGGGTGACTCAAATTTATTTCTTTTCTTATAAAATTTATAAAATAAAAATATAATAAAGAAAACTCTTTAATTTTGGTGAAAAACTGGGTAAATCCTGGGCAGGCCTTTAATAAGGCACCTTTGAACAGATCATCCCAATGGTAGTTTCTGGGGTACTTTACTGTACTTTTCAGTCTCTGGGGCAAGTGTTGCGGCTTGTTCTAAGTATTTGCTGTGACTGGTATCAGTGTAATCTGGTATTAGGTTTCCAACACTTTCAAAGTCTTTCTCTCAGATTTTCAACTTATCCAACTCTTCAAGCAGATCTTCAAGCTTAGTTAATTGAATCTTACGTTTACTTAGAGGGACAGGGATTAATTTTTGTTTTTCCAACTCCCTCGGATTATGCCTGCAGCAAGGTGACTGTAGGAGTCTACTCTAAAACAATCATTTGCAACAAAGATTAACACTTGATGAACCATATCATAATCTGATTCCCCATGTACTTCTGCTGCTTTCACAAACCTCTTCAAAAACTTTTGAGTGTTGATCCCCATAAATTTCAAGCTCTTGTCCTTGCTCCTAATAATTTTCAAACATCTAGTCTGCATTGATGCTGTATAGTTAGGTGATTTTGCCCTCTCCTGAGTGACTTTAAATATAGTGGCTGAAGGATCCATTCTACGTTTTTAACTACTATAATTATAAACAAACAGATAAGCATTAAATGGGTATATCAACTAATTCTTTTAATACATCCCTATGCTATCTTCTGATAACAGCTCAATCCACTCATTTTAGACCCTAAGACTCTTCCCTTGAAGCTCTGGCTTAATTACGTCCTTTTTGACAAAACCCTTGATAGAAAACAATGACAATACTTAAAATCTGGCTTCCACTGTTGGGATGCCAACTGTAGAAAGAAAAAAATGTTCTATAATACTAAGCTATGGACACAATTTTGAAATATGTTGTTTCTCCTTTCTAAATCCAATTTTAAAAAGAAATCACCTTCCACACTAATATTTAAAAACTGTGTAAGCACGTATTGTTAGTGTAGATATTTATTTTTACTATGTAGTAGAAAGCAGAATAACTTATAGAGGTCTTTTTAAAGAAAAAAATAAAAATAAATTCTAATATAAGCAATCAGACTTCCAGCTAGATATATTCTCAGTAAGCGCTAGTATTCTCAGTCACTTCCTCTTGAAGCATTCTATCTAAAAATATCCATACTTTAGCAATAAAATAACTCTACAGAACTACTTCTGGTATGCACACCCAATATGTAAAAAAAAGTAAAATATATCCATTCTATCTATCTTAAAAATATCTATTGTTATTCATTTACTAACTCTCACACACCTCTACTAATTAAAAATGAGTGCTTATATACATTTTTATGTTCAGCACCCCTTTTCTATGTTTCCTTTCCCTATAGGTTTTCCTACACAAGCTCAGCACTAATAAAAGCATTTCAAACAGTATCTAAGTATCTCAAAGATCTATGTACATCTATTAGTATGAGTTTTGGTTCCAATAGCACCTGAAATTTTGTGGGAGTACAGCCATTAGAACTAAAATACACTACTATTTTTGTACATACCCTACGCTTCCTGAGATCCCTGACTCAAATAATAGGTACTGCACTTCCTTCCATACCTATTGCAATGACCCACCCTGCCAACGTGAATATCCACTAATCATGAAACCCTTTTTACTTCAGCAAATGACTTTCTTATCTCAAATCTTATCCTTCTTATCTTTTTCTTGAGCCCTACTTGCAACCTTTTTGTCTTCATAGAGCTATCTTATTTCTCTAACATGTTTTTTTTCCTCATGAGTGGGCATAGCTTCACCTAAAAGCATCGCTGCTATCTAAACACACACTTCATGCCATCTCTCTCCTTTCCTCGTAAACCCATATCATTCTTCTAGAGCTTCCCATGAATCTTGTAAGTACGTACCATAACTTCCTTTTCTTTTAGCCTGCTTTGTAATTACCCTGACCTTTTTTTTGTTGCCGCTCATAAACACATAATACTGTCACCGGACAACCTACACACAAGGTAAAGGGTGTTCCTGGAAGTGAGATGAAGAGAGTAGTTTAGAAAATTCTTTGAAGCACAGAGGAAATGTTTGAGGAAGTGATTCAAAGATGATTTAAAGGAAGAGCTACTGCTTCGAGATATGTTTGATAAGAATTCTAATATAATTTAAAGGTAATATTAATATTCTTAAGATCTCACAAAGTGTTGTAAACTCAATAATCAAAGATTTAATATTTAGAAATGATTACTGAGAAAAATAAGGAAATGTGCAATAATAATGTTTTAACATGAGGCTTTACCACTATTAACCATATATACGTTTTTATAATTTAATTCTAAAGAAATATCAAACCACAATCCAACCCCTTTAATATCCATTACTCCTCCTCGCATTGACCTCATACCCATCAATCACTCTGCACACCAAAGACCTCCAAAAATACACCCGTTACACCTGGACCCTCCTCACTAACATCCATTAACCCATTAATCCTCCACTAACCATCCCGTCCATGCTTACTACCCCTGTTAATAACCCACTGATACTTAATAAACCTTTTAGAGGAATATTATATTAACTATTGCGCTGTGTGTTGCTTATCAAAGAAAAGACTAAACACACTATTGAGAGATTGACTAATTTATATTTAAAGTTTAGACTAGCACGGTTGAATAGTGAGTACACAAAGGAAAGTTGCAGTTGCTATGTAGAATTGTTTTCTGCGCTTCAAGTATGGATTTAGACCTCTGTATTATTGATTTAATGAGCTGCTTTTGCCTCGAGTGTCACGTGGCGTGTGACAGATGCCCAGGTATAAAGCGGGAGCTCTTTTGAGGAGCGTGAGACATATTCTTCCCACACTGCTTTCTCTCAACTCTTCTTTTTAATTATTTTGTATTTATTTATGTCGACTTGTCCTACCCCAACTCCCACACCTCCACACCCCCAAGTGGATGGTGGAATCGTTACCTGGATATACTTCCAAGCCTGCATGGCCTGTGAATTGATGGAATATTTTTGCATCAAAAGCACGGCTACACAAGGTCCTTGCCAGAAATGCGAGTTTTGCCGCTGGAGACGGGTGATGTGTGATGCCCTATCAAAAAATGCGGACATCAAACGACGGTTTACCAAAACTAAATACTGGGTAATCCCGAAGACCAAAGAGGTGGTCGAATATATCTGGGACGTGTCAGTCAGGTACAATCGATCGGTGGAAGAGGAGGTAGATGAATTGGTTGAAGAGGATGAGGATGAAGTCCCCTTCTCGAGGGGGACACCAAAGAAGGGGAGGATTGTCATCGAAGATGATGAAGAGGAGAAGTAAGTGACAGTGGAGGTTACTCCAAAGTTATTTTTAGAGGCTGACCTGTTTTTCAAAGTAAGTCTGCTTTTCTTTTTATTCAAAAATTTTTGTTACTGATGACCGTATGTTTTTAAAATTCAGATGTCATCGCCGAAGCTCCAATTGTGGAAGCGGAGCCATTGTTGCCAGTTGAGGAAAATCAACCAGTGATTGATTCGAGGGAGGACAACGAGGAAACTCTTGACCAGGTATGGTCAAAGAAACCTTGGCAGGGTCAACAAGCTCAATTCATCAAAGATTTAAGTGGTGAGGTTGACAAGATTGTTGATGCCGCCTCCTTCAATGTGGCAGAAGAATTAATGGAGATTGGAGAAGTGGTACCTGTAGGAGAGGAGGAGGTATTTGAGAAATGCAGGAAGGAAATAAGGGTGGTTTTGAAAAAAATAAGAAATTGGTTTGGGAGAAAATACAGGAGAAAATTTGAAATGGAAAGAGAAATAAGAAAGAAAGAGGGAAGGAAAAAATTAGAAAGCAATTTGTGTATTTGTTTATTTATTTTATTTTGTTGTTTTAATTGAAATTTTAATATATATTTTATAAGATTTTGAGAAAGAAAAAGAAAAAAGGAAAAAAGAAAAGATTTGAATTAAATTTTGTTTTAAATTTTGAAAGAAGGAAATTTTAATGAAAGAAGAAAGAAAGAATGTTTGACTGAGAAAATTTTAGTTTAAGTTTTGAAAAGAAAAATTTAAGTAAGAAAAAAAAATAGTTGATTGAAAAAATTTAGTTTGAAATGTAATTTAATGAGAGAAAAATTTGTTATTTGTGAAAGTTTACTTATTGAAGTTTTGAGGAATTTTCGTTATTTGGAAAGAAAGAAAAAAAAATAGTTTTGAAAAAGAATTTGAAAGAAAGAAGTAATTTGTTCAAAGAATTTTAAAAGAGAGATTTAAAGGTTGAAGTGAATTTTGAGAAAGATTGTCATTTTGAGTTTGTGAAAAATTTTGATAGTTCAAAGAAAAAAATAAGGGAAAAGAAGAAAAGTTTGAAAGGAGAAAAAGAAAGAAAATTAAAAGAATTATTGATTTTTAAGATTTTATTTTAATGAATTTTAAGACTTTGTTTTTTATTATTATTTTTTTTATTTTATTTTTTAATTTTAACTTTTTAATTATATTTTATTTTATTTTATTTTATTTTATTTAGTTTATTTATTTATTTTTAAAGAAGGTTGAAAATGGCTTTTGAGAAGAAGAAAGAAGAAAAGAGAAAACAGAGTAAGGATATTTTGAAGAGAAGAAGTTTAAGGATTTTAAGAAAATAAAAGAATAGAGAAGAGAAGAGAAAAATAAAAGAGAGTTCTTAGGTTTTGTGTTTAAAGGATATTTAATATGAAAAGATTTTAGGAGTTCAGGGGTGTTAGAAATATT
Organism: Hemileia vastatrix; assembly: GCA_030280995.1. Lineage (NCBI taxonomy): Eukaryota > Fungi > Basidiomycota > Pucciniomycetes > Pucciniales > Zaghouaniaceae > Hemileia > Hemileia vastatrix. The sequence goes on from JASXTE010000001.1 coordinate 62,742,517, forward strand.
GATGGCTGGTTCCCAGGATGTTTGTCTGAGTCATTGAGGAAGCCTTCCCATTCCACGAGGTATTGAAGTTTCCCCTTGCGCATTCTTGAATCAAGGATACGGCTTACTTTCTACTCTAGATGGTCTTCTACTTCGACCGGTTCCGGAGGTTGGTTCCTCCCTGGGTATGTTTCTCAAGCCAGTTCCAGGAGAGATATGTGGAAAACATGGTGAATAGCCTGCCATTTAGGAGGTAGTTTGAGTCAAAATGCAGTTTTAGAGACTTTGGAGTCAATTTCAAATGGTCCCAAGCGCTATCGGCCAGTTTCTATGATGGTTGAGTTGTTTGAATGTTTCGTGCTTTGAGCCATACTTTGTTGCCTGGTTTAAAGGAAGGAGCAGATTGTCGATATTTATCGGCCTGTTCCTTATACCTTTGAATTGCTAATTCCAGGTTTGATTTAAGTTCTTCTTGTAGTTGTGATATGGTTCGAAGATAATGTTCCGCAGGGTGATTAGTTCCTACATGGATTGAGTTGTATTGAGGATGTCTTCCATAAACAGTTTTGAAAGGAGATTTTTGGTCAAAGAATGAGTCGAGTTATTATAAGCAAATCCAGCCAATTGTAACCATGTGGTCCAATCGCCTTGTTGGTAACTGACATACATTTGAAGGTATTGTTCGAGGAATTGTTTGACCCTTTCCATTTTCCCATTGGTTTCAGGATGATAGGCCGTGGAGAGATTCCTCGTGATATTGAGTTGTTGACACAGTTGAGTCCAGAATGTGGATACAAACAATGAGCCTATATCTGAAATAATATCATTAGGTAAGCCGTGTATGGAAAATACATATTCTAGAAACAATTTTGAAAAATCTTCTGCTGTATCAGTAGTAGTGGTTTTAATGAAAATAGAAATTTTTGAAAATCTATCTACTATTACTAATATAGCATCAAAATTATTAGAAAGAGGAAGTTGAGAAATAAAATCCATCAATAAAGATTCCCAAGGTTTAGAGGGAATAGGAAGTGGTTGAAGCAACCCATGCTTCCAGTGATGGGGAGCCTTATTCCTATTACATTTGTAACAAGATCTTATATAGTCCTTGATTTATCTGGTCACTGGCCAGAAGAAATCCCTCGCTATTAACTGGTAGGTTTTATCAACCCCAAAATGACCAGCTAATGAAGAATCATGTTGACTATTGAAAATCCGTAATTTTATTTCATTTTTGTCGGGTATGACTACTCTACCCTCGAATACTAATAGACCTGATTCAATACTAAATCTTTTGGCCCCTTTCTTTAAGAGTATTTTGTCTTTTATCCCTAAACAATAATTGTCCTTCAACTGAGCTTAGAGGATGTTGGATAGTGGATTTTGAAAAGATTGAATTGTCATCAAATTAAGTTGATGAGTCGTTAACATTCATTTGTTGAAAATTGATTTCACATTTGCTGGGTTCTTGTCAGCAAATGCGTCCCCCCGCTGTGGGTAAATGTTGTCCTGTAATGGCAGGATATCTAAGACAATACAGTTCTTACCTGGGCAATAGGAAATAGAAAAAGGAAATTCAGACAAAAATTCAGCCCACCTGTCTTGACTCCTGGTTAACACTTTGGAAGACATAAAGTATTTTAAAGCGTTCTGGTCAATTAGGATTTGAAAAGGACTATCTAGGCTGAGAAAAAAAGAGTGCCATTTTTTAAGACAATGAATAATAGCTAAAAGCTCCTTGTCATGAATTTCATAATTTAATTCTGCTGCAATGAGTTTTTGTGACTCAAAAGCAACAGGATGAAATAATTTTGCTTCAGGATTGAGTTGAGAAATGACCCCTGCAATAGCATAATTGCTAGCGTCTGTCTTGAATATTGTCAAAGCAGAAGGATCAAAGTGTCAAAGAATTGGAGCTGTGGTTAACGCAGTCTTCCTTCCTTTGAATTCCTTTTGTGCTGTAGAAGTAAAAACAAAAGGAATATCTTTTCTAAGAAGAGAAGTAAGATTGGAAATAGTTTTAGAGTAATCTTTAATAAATCTTCTATAGAAATTGGAGAAACCCAAAAATCCTTGGAAGGATTTAACGGTTTTGGGCTCAGGCCATTCCAGGATTTTTTGGACCTTTTTGTTGTCCATAACTAAACCATCAGTGGAAAACGTAAACCCCAAAAAATCAATAGATTTAAGATGGAATTCTCATTTATTGTGCTTGGAGTAGAGACCTTGATCTCAAAGGCGATTTAGAACCTGTTGAACATGATGAATATTTTCATCTAGTGTCTTTGAGAAAATTAAAATATTATCTAAATAGACGACAACAAATTGTTTGACAACATCTTGAAAGATGTCATTAACAAAAGTTTGAAAAGTAGATGGTGCGTTACATAATCCAAAAGGCATGACTAAATATTCAAAACTACCAAATCTAGTGCGCATTGCAGTCAGTGGTTCACGACCTTCCGCAATGTGAATAAGATTATAAGTGTCTCTAAGATCAATTTTAGAAAAAAAATTAGCACCATTGAAAAGGGTAAGAAGCAATGACATAGGAGGAACTGGATATGCATTTTTCTTAGTGACTGTGTTGAGCTTTCTATAGTCAACACACAACCTAAGGCTACCGTCTTTTTTCTTTACAAAAAGAACAGGGGAGACAGTTAGAGATTTACTGGCTCTGATGAAACCTTTGGCTACATTCTCTGCAATTTAGTCTCAAAGAACTTGAGATTTGTCCTTTGATAAAGAATAGACAAGACCTGACAGAGGTACTGGACCTATTAACTCTATTTGATGGTTGTTGGGTCGATGAGGTGGTAATATATTGGCCTTGCGGACTGAGAAAACATCAAGGAAACCATGATAAAATTACGGTAGAGTTGATTTAATGGCTTCAACGTTGATTTTGTCGTCCTCATCATCTTCAAGAGAGTCTGTCAAGGGAAGACCAGAATTGAGAGAGCATAATTTAACTACTTTGAGGCAATTTAAATCCTCTTTGACTGAAGTGATTGAGCTAGAAGGGTTAGCCAATTGCTCATTTAAAGAAAGATCAGATGTTTTCAAGTCATGTGGCAGAGATTTGGCCTCTAGCAGGACATTGTCAGGCTGGTTGTTTAACTACCTATTGACCTGCATTGAAGAATCAGAAATATACTTAGTGTGTGGGGTGATCAATCCCCATGAACAATCAATTTCAGGATTCCAATGCTTTAAAAAGTCATGGCAAAGGATGGTATCTTCCATTCTTGGGGTTTCCAAGACTGATAATTCCCACTTGAAGGGGTGTAAATTCGGAAAGTTGAAAACCCATAAAACTTTCTTACTTACCCAATATTTGGGTTCCTCTGATTCACCTAAATAAATTGGAGTTTGATTGATATCTGTGAATGTCAGCTTTAACTTCTTGGCAAAAGATAAACTGACAAAAGAAATTGAAGCTCCAGAGTCTATAAGACAACTGAAGGGGGTATCCTCCTTGAAAAGAATGAATCTCAAGCGGTTTAAGGCAACTCCAGTTCTTAAGGCATGGAGGATCTGTGCACTGGGAGAGATAAGATAGTTTTCTTTGCACACAAGTAAACTATCTACTAGTTTTTTGACCTTGAACTAGTACCTTCTCTTTCCTTCAACTTTACACAATCTTCTAGCTTGTGCTTACCCCCACAATACATACATAACCCATTATCTGCTTGTCTCTTCCTCTCAGCTTCTTTAAGTTCCCCTTTTGGATCCAGTACCTTACTGATATCGCCTGGGGTTGAGCTTTTTGGTGGAGGTTTGTCCTTTCCCTCATTGGGTTTGGATTGAGTTGTCCGTGGGTGTGAAGAAGGTCCCGATTTAAAATTTAGGCCTTGAGATTTGTTAGCGTATTGACGATGTTGAAGTCAACCTTGGTAGATGCCTTCAAGTTTGAGGGTTTGATCCATTAAATCCATTAAAGTAGTCATCTTCTGACCATGAAGATTTAATTGATCCAGAATCCTTGAAGGAAGTCCCTTTTTGAAATGATACTTGAGGGCAGCATCATTCCAACCTATTCAAGTTTTAAGTGCTCTGAAGTTTGAGATATATTCAGAGGCTTTACCATTATCACTCATGCAAAGGAAATCAAGTTCAATTTCTGCGTTGTCAGTTTCATTAGGGTCACCAAACAAGGTAAAGAGTTTGTCTTTGAATTTTTCCCAGTTATTAATGAGTAAGTGGGTTTCTGCTGAAGAGAGCATGAGAAGATAAGGTTAGAACCACCTTTCTGCTTTTCCGGCTAGTAATGAAGAGGCCTAAACAACCTTCAATTGGTTGTTATGGAACAGGAGCTTGCAGGTTTGCAAGAAGGGGTGAAATCTTTCTGGATGTTCTCCATCAAATTTATCAGGAGATTTCATTGAAGGAGTTTTGAATTTCAATTCCTCCAAAGAAGTTGGATTTGAAAGGGTTTTCATGAAAAGTCTCATGAAGTCTTCCAGAGAATTAGATGGTCCAGGTTCCGAGGTTGACCAGAAGGGTGAGTAGCAGGGGCAGATGGTGCCTCATGCATTGTGTCCTCTCCTTCTTCTTCCTCACTAGAATCATCAAAATCGTGGGGAATGTCTTCTACAGATTGGACTGAGTGTCCCTGTTCCCTAAGGTTGAGAGGTTAAAAGGAGTGAGTGCGGGAAACAGGCCATTCCGATTTTGTCCTGCCTCTGACGGGAGCCCTAGTAGTAGCACCTGTAGGAGGAGTGCGTTGAACACGTGCCATTTTTAAAGAATTTAAACACCTGAAAAAAGGAAATAGTAGTGCCAAAGAATGAGAACTACGGAGAATTAAATTATACTGTCATTGGACGACCTACATACAAGGTCTAGGGTGTTCCTTGAAGTGAGATGAGGAGAGTAGTTTAGAAACTTCTTTGAAGCACAGAGGAAATGTTTGAGGAAGTGATTCAAAGATGACTCAAAGGAAGAGCTACTGCTTCAAGATATGTTCAATAAGAATTCTAATATAATTTAAATGTAATATTAATATTCTTAAGATCTCACAAAGGGTTGGAAAACTCAATAACTAAAGATTTAAGTTTTAGAAATGATTGCTGAGAAAAATAAGGCAATGTACAATAATAATGATTTAACCTGAAGCTTTACCACTATTAACTATATATACATTTTATAATTTAATTCTAAAGAAATATCAAACCACAATCCAACCCCTTTTATATCCATTACTCCTCCTTGCATTGACCTCATACCCATCCATCATTCCGCACACCACAGACCTCCGAAAATACAGCCGTTACACCTGGAACCTCCTCACTAACATCTTTTAACCCTTTAATCCTCTACTAACCATCCTGTCCATGCTCACTACCCCTGTTGATAACCCACTGATACTTAATAAACCTTTTAGCAGAATATTATATTAACTATTGCACTGTGTGTCACTTATCGAAGAAAAGACTAAACACACTATTGAGAGATTGACTAATTTATATTTAAAGTTTAGACTAGCACGGTTGAATAGTGAGTACACAAAGGAAAGTTGCAGTTGCTATGTAGAATTGTTTTCTGCACTTCGAGTATGGATTTAGACCTCTGTATTATTGATTTAATGAGCTGCTTTTGCCTTGAGTGTCATGTGGTGCGTAACAAATACAAAAAAACCAAAAAAACTTTGTGTAGTGATTTTACATTTTCTGCACTATTAAAATACCCTTTTTTTGCTTCCATAGCCATCTTACCTGACAACCCCTTTGTTGCGCTTGCTGCAAACTGCAACCTTTCTGCATTACTGCATAATTTGTACCACAGCAGTCTGACTCATGTGGGGACAAAGACCCACCTTAAACTAAAAAGGGGGGAATGGCACAAAGCAACTCAAGTGCTAATCAATCTGGTGATAGAGATGTAGCAAACAGGGATGAGTTTCAATGTAAGTAACGAGCTTTGTAGAGTAGACTCCTACAGTCACCTTGCTGCAGGCAGAATTCAAGGTAGTTTGAAAAACAAAAAGAAATCCCTGTCCCTCTAAGTAAACGTATGATTCAATTAACTAAGCTTGAAGATCTGCTTGAAGAGTTGAATAAATTGAAAATCTGAGAGAAAGACTTTGAAAGTGTTGGAAACCTATAATATAGTAAAAAATAAGTGCAATAAGTGATTACACCCCCCAAACAAATACCTAATACCAGATTACACTGATACAAGTCACAGCAAATACTAAGAACAAGCCGCAACACTTGCCCAGTGACTGAAAAGTACGGGAAAGTACCCCAGAAACTACCCTTGGGATGATCTGTTCAAAGGTGTCTTATTAAAGGTCTGCCAATATTTACCCAGTTTCCCACCAAAATTAAAGAGTGTTCTTTATTATAATTTTATTTTAAAAATTTTATAAGAAAAGAAATAAATTTGAGTCACTAAGGATGAGAGCTATCCAATGGTACCCTATATGTTGATATTTTTTATTATAATTGTTGTTATATGTTAAATATTGTTAATTATCAAAAAAGACCCTTATTATTAAAACTTAAAGACAAAAAACCATGTAGAAGACTAAGATTCTCCCCTCCCCATATGATTCTCCTGCACCAGAACTTTCCATTAATACCCTACATGCATATGATCTACAATAAACTATTGATCTAGTAAGCATAATAACTTTCTAACCAAATTTTGCCACAATAGCCAAACTTTTGGCACAGTGACCAAACTTTGCACTGTTGATCAGACTTTTCTACAGTGACCAAACTTTGCCACAGTGCCCAGACCTTTCTGCAGTGACCAAACTTTTCACTGGTGATCAGACTTTTCTACAGTGACCAAACTTTGCCACAGTTCCCAGACTTTTCTGCAGTGACCAAGCTTTTCCACAGTGCCCAGACTTTTTGCACCAATGACCAAACTTTGCCACAATGACCAACTTTTCAACAGTGACTTCGCTTTTGCACCGGAAAAAAAATTGGCTACTCCATGAGCACACTGAATCCACCAAAAATACCAAGAGAGCCCTAGAAAATCCAGTAAAACCAATACCCAATCGATGAAACCATCAAATAACAACAGGAATACCAACATATATCCATTCCAAAACACCATAAATCTTCCAAAAAAAATCCAGTTAACTCCCTTAAAACAAATTAACACCTGCTAACACCATGATTTTCTTCCAACCAAGGTCCAATCAAATTTTCACCTAAGTAGCCTACCCAGATTTGGAATTCCACATCGTCCCTCAAATATGGAATTTCCCCATTCCATTCTGAATCACATAAAATACTTTTCCACCATCATTTCAATAAAAATTTTGCTTCTAAAGTTGACTCCACTTTATTTTTGATGCTTCAATCTGCTGAGTATGAAAGAGTAGGCTTTAAACCCTATTGAGCTAGAACTGCAATGATCTAGACACCACCATGAGGTCCTCCAAACTCCTCTACCATTCACCTCCAACAAAAAAAAGAAAATTAAGAGAGTGGGCTTTCATCTCCACTGAGCTAGAACTGCAATGATCTGGACATTGCCATGATGTCCTTCAATTTCCAAAATCAGCAACTACAGAAAATAAAATTTAGAGAGTGGGATTTCATCTCCACTGAGCCAGAACTGCAATAATCTGGACATTGCCATGAGGTGCTCCAATTTCCAAAAACGACCTCCACTTGAATTTTCTTAAGTCATCAAGCGCAAAAAATCACCAGTTTATAGTCTTAGAGGACTTCCACCTGCATCACAAAACCAATGCTAGAGATCAATCTTAAAACAATAAAGCATATAAACGAACTTTGTGGGGGTAATTGTGTATAGAGTTGCCAACTCATCAATTACCCCCAAACTTGCCAATATAAAATCTAGAAGGCTCCCCAATGAACACTTCTAACTAAAAGAAATCCTCCTCAAATCTTGACCATTATAATTCCTAGTTTTATTGACATCTTCAGTTTTCCACGGTCTTGAAGTTTAGGACCAATCATAAATGATCTTGAAAAGAATTTCAGTTTTAAGTCTTGATGGACTAGCAGAATAAATAAAATAAATATATAATAAAAGAAAAAGAGAAATAAAATTATAGATAAATAAAAAAATAAAAGATGTCCCCCAGCAATTTGGATGAGCCGAACCCCTGACATCATACCCACATCCAAGTGGGCCTTGATTGTTGATACACAGGAAAGAAAAATTAAAAATATAACATAAAATGAAATATTTGAATACAAATTATTTTTGAAAATAATAATTTTTTTTTTTGAAAATTAAATTTTGAAAATAATTTTATTTTATTTTAAATTAAATTTAGAAAATTTGAAGATTTGAAAAATGATAATTTAATGAAAATTTAATGAAAATCAAGGAAACAAACTAATGATCACTGGGTGGGCTCCCTCTAATTTGTAAAAATGATTGGAGACCACAAGTGATCATCCACCCCAATACAACAAAAAAATAAAACAAAACAAAATTCTTGAATCCAGTCTTCCAAAAAATTGTGCTGTGTTGACATAAGGTTCCAGTTTATAGTCATAGAGGACTACCTATATAACAAAAAAAAAGCCAGGATTAAACTAGAAACAGAGAAGGGTTGGAAACAAACATTATGGGGTAATTGTGAATAGAGCTGCCAACTCATCAATCACCCCCAAACTTGCCAATATAAAATCTAGAAGGTTCCCCTTCGAACACTCCTAACAAAATTTGCTTCCCCCTCATATTTTCACCACATAATATAATTTTAAAATTGAAGTAATGATTGATTTTTCAAAAGACAGTGAGATTCCCTAAAAAATTGATGTTGTAGTTTATCCTCATTTTGGAGTCAAACTTCAGCACTCTTTGTGCCCCTAGGGTAAAACTTCTTCACTTGATCAGCAGCTACCCTCTTCTTTAAGACAACACCATCCAGTTCTTCCAAAACATATGAACCACCAGAAAGCTGTTCTCTAATCCTATATGGTCCATTCCATCTATCAGCAAACATTTTCCCCCACTGACTTTCCAAACTCCTATTATACACCAACACCATATCACCAGGCCTCAAAGGCTTCCTGAGTCTATGGGCCAACCTTTGATCCCAATACCTGACAGACTGATCCCTGATCTTGATCATCCTATTGTATGCCTTCTCCAAATATTCCTCCTTCTTTTCTAACTGTTGCATTCTAGCACAGAGCAAATCTTAGTAGTTTTGACTACATCCCAATCAACACCAAGATAAGATTCAGCTTCAAGATCAACCGGTAAAACAGCTTTCTGACCAAAAACTAATTCATAAGGAGAATAACCAGTTTTCCTCTTGGTGGTAATCCTGTCAGCAAATAAAACAAGGGGTAAATAATGCCTCCACTTTTCAGAAATTTTTCCACACATTTTAACCAAAGCATCCTTAATAAATTGATTCCCCCTTTCAACCATTCCTTCTGCTTCAGGATAATATGGGGTTGCCACCCTAACCTTTGAGGCAATTTTTGAAACAGCTTCCTTGAAGTCTGCACCAAACTTGGAGCCGCCATCAACAGTTACCAACTTCATAACACCATACCTATACACCCATTCCTTCATCAAAAATTCTGCTACATTTTTAGTAGATAAACTAATAAGAGGGAAAGCCTCAACCCAACCAGACAAATAACCCCTTGCCACAATCAAGTACTTATATTTACCTTCCTTGATTTGAACAGCATCCAAACTAACCCATACAAAGATAGTATTTTAACAAGTAGCATTTCCAGGTTCTTTTGGCCTTAAATAACTTCTTCTCTGACATTCTTCACATGACTGAACCCAAGATCTAACAGCCATCTTCATTCCAGGCCACCAGAATCTATCAGCGATCCGCTTATAAGTTTCTCCAAAGCCCCAATGCCCTAAATCTTCATGAAGAGATTTCATCACCAATTCTTGACCTTTTCTTTGAGATACAACAACTTGAGGATTCAGATGTCTTCTTTTCATCAACCTTCTACCAGACAAATAAAAACCAGGTGACTTCTTTTTGATAGCCACCCATTCAGCTTCATCACATTCTTCTGGTTTTCCCAGAGACAACAAATATTTCACCATTAAAAAATAAAACCCAGTCTGGCCTCAAATTTCATCAGAAAAATCCAATAATATAACATCCAAAGGAACTTCCCTGTCCCCAATACCTCCCACTTGTGAATGAGCAATCATTCTCTGAGCATTTGGCTGTTTGCTGAAATTCACATAATCCACCTCATTCAAACATTTTTCCATGCTAACACTATCCTCCTTCAGATCCCAAACATAAACACCATTAACCAACTTCCAATTATCCCAAACAACCACACCATCCTCATCTAAAAAAACCTCATGATCAACTAGATCATCAACTTCATCAAATTCAACAAAAATATAACCAGCCAGTTTAACCTCATTGGGGAGGTATGGAAAGTCCTCAGCACCCTTGTTACTGGCCTTGATTATAGGTATATCTTCATCAAACTCTTCTGAATTGGAATCATCTACTGTAGCTGGTCTTCTTGACAATCCATCAGGCATAGTGAAAGATTTTCCAGGCCTGTGCACTAAATCGAATGAAAAATGTTGAATAAAAGCTACCCACCTAGTCATTGTAGCATTAGGTAAACTAGGTGAATTAATCATCTGAATTAAAGATTTAGCATCCACTTGAAGTTCAAAATTTTGACCCCATAAGATATTTTGAAGTTTCTTTAAAATTTTTGCCACACCACAGAGTTCCAACTTTGATTTTAAGTATCTTGATTCCACCTCAGTAAAAACTACAGATTCATACCTAACTTGTCTAATATACACCACGCAATATGGGGGGCGGACTTGCTAGCGAGTCCGCAACCTTGGACCCAAACTCACCACAGATTGAGCACACATTGAGCTATTGATAAAGGAACCATACAATCAGGGATGAACACCACTCAGCAGAACAGTTTTAGGTGGGTGTCCAAGTAGAGTTCAGCATGAGTTCAGTATGAGTTCAGTCTGAGTTCCATCTGAGTTCAGGTTGAGGACTTGCTAGCAAGTCCACCCCCTATATTGCGTAGTGATAATCACCCTTATCCATCTGAGAAAGCACTGAACCAGCAGCCAGCTGACTAGAGTCAACAGCTAAATAAATCCTACCAGCTCCTTCACCATAATCTAACTTATGAAGAATAATATCTTAACCAACCACCTTCTTCAACTTAACAAAAGCTTCTTCACAAGCTTCATCCCAATCCCAATCAGTATCCTTCCTAGTTAACCTTCTCAATGGAGCAGCCAATAATGAGAAATCCCTAATAAACATCCTAACATAAACACATACTCCCAAAAATCCTCTAACTTCAGTAGTGTTTCTAGGTCTCGGCCAAGATTTAATTTTGTTGACTTTCTTCTTTGACATATTTCAGCCTTCCATAAACACCACATGACCAAGAATCTCTAAAGCTGGAACACAACAAGAAAATTTAGAACCCAAAATAGTTAAACCAGCTTCTTTAATCCTAAACAACATCCTTTCCAAAGTTACTGCATACTCCCAAATAAACCTCCTAATACCTGGATTCTCCTCCAGCACTTCTTTATCATAATCAGTTGAAGGACTTTTCATTCCACCATCATCAATAAATATACCAGCATACTGTGGAATTTCATCTTGAAGAATCTAAGCCATTTGTGCTTAATAAACAGCAACAGAATTAGTAGCACCTTGAGGTAATCTAGTCAGCTGTAACCATCCAAGAGAAGTATCAAAAGTTGTCAGAGGTCTTGAATTGGGATGTAATTCTCTTTAATCATAGCCCCCCATAATATCACCCAAACCATAACATACCCTTCCAGAAAAAGCATCAACAAATTCCTCTGCACTTGGAGGAATACCAGCATCTTTTATAGTCACACTATTCAATTTCCTAAGATCATGAACCACTCTAAGCTTTCCATTAGGCTTCTTAATACAGAAAACTGAACTTGAATAACTTGATGACGATTGTTCATAAAGTCCAGTCCTAATCCTTTCCCTAAAAACTTCAATATAATCATCTTTAAGAGCAGCAGGAATTAAAATTGGCTTGAGTTGCCAAGGTTCATGACAAACAACTTGAATCTTGTAAGGTTCACCATAAGAATGCTTTAAAACACCCCTCTCTTCTTCCACAAATACAATAGCCTTCTCCCTCAACACCATCACATCCAACAACAAATTCATCTCCTCACCAAATAACCAACCCTCTGGCCCAAAATTTATAACACCAATCCTATCAAAAGTAATTCTTGAAGTTTCAGAAAATTCAGGCAGATTCTTTCTTAAAGGAGTTTCATATGGATCTCTTGACAAAAGTGGTCTCTTCAACGGCAGATTCAATCCAGTTGGCAGCGTTTCATTGATTGGTTTAACTTTCACAGCAACCTTCTTATATTTTTCCGCTTCCACTTCCACATTTACTTGAGGAATTGAGCTCCTTTCATCAACACAATCTTCATCTTCATAAGAATTAAGAGTAACAGAATTTTTACAAAAAGAATTTAAGAATCAGATAAAGAAATTTTATTTGTTTTATTTTTATTTTTATTTTTTGAAAAAGAATAATTAAAGTTTTTAGAAACAGAATTATTGGAATTTCCAAAAATATTGTTATCTAGTTTTTCATTATGCAGACAAGTTTTAATTTGATTTTTATTTTTAGAAATAAGAAAAGAATAATCAAAGTTATGAAAAGTTGGCAGTCTATCCTCATGCAGGAGGTTACCAACATGCCAAGAAGGCTCAGCCCTATTGAAAATATCTTTACATAAATAATTTTTTTGTTGATTTTCACTTATCTTGAGATTTTTTTCTTGATTTTCGTCCAATTTTTTCTTGCTATTCTTAGAAAAACAATCAGGGGTGTCCCCAATGCTCACATGTGTGGCCATGGTAATGTTTTTGAAAGGTGTAGAAGAAACCCTAGCGGTGCACAATTGGGAGGACTTACTTTTAGACCCATTTGCCACCACTCCAAAACTTTTCCATACCAAATTCTGCTCATCCACTTCACCAGTACCCAAATCACCAACCAAATCAAAAATACCTCTAGGGCAATAAACATCATCATTAGGTTCAGGATTCTCATCACAGAGACCGTCCACATTACCTTCAGATAGGTCCTGCACTGAAGTGACCACCCCACCAGAAGCTAGAAAGTCATGCCTTTTATCCTCATTCTGGAGTAACTCTCTTCTGCAACTGGACACAGACACACCAGTGTTGCCAACAAAACTACCAACCAAATCATCACCACACATCACAGAGCCCAAATCAACAAACACCTTTTCTTGCTCTTTGTTATTCAGACAATTTTTTTGCATTTTCAATTTTTCTTGAGAGAAATCAAAATGAGACATTAGTTGAGAATTATTGTGCAGTTTATAATCATGCTGGAGGCCACCAGTAAACCAAATAGGCTCCTTCCTACTGACAACATCTTTACATAAATAATTTTTTTGCTGATTTTCAGTTATCTTGAGATTTTTTTCTTGATTTTTGTCTAATGGTTTCTTGCTATATCTAGAAAAACAACCAGGGGTGTCTTTAATGCTCACATGTGTGGCCATGGTAATGTTTTTGAAAGGTGTAGAGGAAACCCTAGCGGTGCACAATTGGGAGGACTAACTTTTAGACCCATTTGCCAACACTCCAAAACTTTTCTGCTCCAACAAAATTTTCCCTAAAACATTTTCAGAACTTGAAATAAACTTGAGAAAAAAACTTGAAGAAAAACTGAAACCAGACAAATAATTTGACGAAAATTGACATAATAAAGTAATATTATCTACAAAAAGTTGAGATTCCACTTGATATATCTCCACTTGAGCTGATCTACTGCAATCTGGGATTTCTTCTTGTAAAGGGATTACAGCACTAGACTGATCAGCCCTATCTACCTTAAAAAAGAAGGGTCACCAACAAAATGATCACCACTATCCTCAAATACACCAGAAAAGGACTTAAAATCTTTTCTCTTCCTAGTGAAAGTGCAACACTGACAAGATGCAGAAACACCAGGCCTAGTTTCCCAACCTTCATCACCTGGGGGTGCCAACCTCATATGTAACCGCCTCATATCCTCCCCAGTAATCTCAAAACTAATCCCAAAACCAGACTGATAACCAATCTTGGCCTCAAAATCCATCAAAAATGGCCCTCCTAAAACTGTCTTCACAGCTCCTCTAGCCACATAAAAATGAACTTTTCCAACAGCTCCACCTACACCTAACTTTACATGCTCCGCTGTACCAATCAACTCAGTAGAATGCCCACCTATCCCTCTGAGATTTCCACCAACACCAGCTTTAATTGGAAAATCCAGACTAGTTTCTTGATCCAATAAAATTAAATTTATTTGTGAGCCTTAATCAACCAATGCCTTCACATCTTTTCCATTTAAAGAAACCACCAAATATCCCAAAGGAGCAGAAAAATGAGTCTCCACATCATTACCAAACTTCTCCACATTTTCACACATATACTCCACCTCACCAGTAGCCACTCTTCTCCTAGCCAAATGCTTCTTCTGCTTTTCAGAAAGGGCTGGACTAATAGTGAACAATTCACCCAAAGATAATGGAATCTGAAGCTGATTCCCCCTTCCCAAAACAACATCCATAGCATTCTCTTGACCAGAAACCACTGGCCTCTCCTAATGAGCCTTACTCCTAGCAACCTTTGCCCTATAAGACTCCTGAGGCCCCACATTACCAACAACATCACGCATCTCCACGTCAGAATTATCCCCATGAACCTTTCCATCCACAGAGACCAAACCAGAACCATCAACAGTAGTTCTAACTCCCTCCATTGTCCCACTAGAACTTGAACTAGGCAAAGAAGCCAAAGGCACATTCTCCTCTGTATCTGAACCATCATTGAAAGGCATAGGATCACCATTAAGATCAAAAGCACCAAAACTAGGGGGACCCATATCAGCTATCCCCATCTGCATCTGACAAATCTCTTCAGGCGTTGTGGCATTCCAAATCTGGGTAGGCTACTTAGGTGAAAATTTGATTGGACCTTGGTTGGAAGAAAATCATGGTGTTAGCGGGTGTTAATTTGGTTGAAGGGAGTTAACTGGAGTTTTTTTTTTGAGTGGATTTATGGTGATTTTTGGAGTATTTATGGTGATTTTTTGGTGGCTTTATGGTGTTTTTGAATGGATTTATGTTGGTATTCCTATTGTTATTTGATGGTTTCATGGATTGGGTATTGGTTTTACTGGATTTTCTA
This sequence comes from Hemileia vastatrix, assembly GCA_030280995.1. Taxonomy (NCBI): domain Eukaryota; kingdom Fungi; phylum Basidiomycota; class Pucciniomycetes; order Pucciniales; family Zaghouaniaceae; genus Hemileia; species Hemileia vastatrix. Next base: position 62,757,710 of record JASXTE010000001.1, read on the forward strand.
GGGCTCTCTTGGTATTTTTGGTGGATGCAGTGTTCTCATGGAGTAGCCATTTTTTTCCAGTGTGCTCTGGTGCGCTCTGGTTTGCTCCGGTGATTTTCCAGTGCAAAAGCAAAGTGTACTGGAAAAATTCTGTAATTGTGGAAAAGTTTGGTTATGGTGAAAAGATTAACTCACTCTGGCCAAATTAGCTCATTATGGCAAAAAGAGTTAATTGTGGCAAAATTTGCTCACAATGGGAAAGTCTGATCACCAGTGCAAAGTTTGGTCACTGCAGAAAAGTCTGGGCACTGTGGTAAAGTTTGGTCACTGTAGAAAAGTCTGATCACCAGTGCAAAGTTTGGTCACTGCAGAAAAGTTTGGCTATTGTGGCGAAATTTGGTTAGAACTTATCATGCTTGTTAGATCAATAGTTTATTGTAGATCCTATGCATGTAGGGTATTGTTGGAAAGGTCTGGAGGAGGAGAATCAGATAGAAGAGGAGAATATTAGTCTTCTCCATGTTTTTTTGTCTTTTAGTTTCGATAATAAGGGTTTTTTTTGATAATTAACAATATTTAACATATAACAACAATTATAATAAAAAATATCAACATATAGGGTACCATTGGATAGCTCTCATCCTTGGTGACTAGAATTTATTTCTTTTCTTATAAAATTTATAAAATTAAAATATAATAAAGAACACTCTTTAATTTTGGTGGGAAACTGGGTAAATATGGGGCAGACCTTTAATAAGGCACCTTTGAACATATCATCCCAAGGGTAGTTTCTGGGGTGCTTTACTGTAATTTTCAGTCTCTGGGGCAAGTGTTGCGTCTTGTTCTAAGTATTTTCTGTGACTAGAATCAGTGTAATCTGGTATTAGGTATTTGTTTTGGAGGTGTAATCATTTATTACACTTATTTTTTTCTATATTATAGGTTTCCAACACTTTCAAAGTCTTTCTCTCAGATTTTCAACTTATCCAACTCTTCAAGCAGATCTTAAATCTTACTTAATTGAATCTTACGTTTACTTAGAGGGACAGGGATTTCTTTTTGTTTTTCCAACTCCCTTGGATTCTGCCTGCAGCAAGGTGACTGTAGGAGTCTACTCTACATTTTTGGTGCCCAACGTCGGGTTTGAATTCTTTATCTTCTGAAGAAACTTACTTGTTGGACTTCTGGATTTTGGTTTTCTGGTTGTTGGATTTTGATTGGTTGGTTATTTGGTGATTCTGGTAGCTGGCTGAACCAGTACAGGATCTGTGGTAGTAGGGATCTAGGTATAGGGCTGAACCCTTGCTAGATCTGTTGTTTTTGTTTTTGTTTGTTGTTTTATCCTAGTAAAGGGCTGAACCCTTGTAGGATATTGTCGGTTGTCTGGTAAAGGGCTGAGCCCTTGCAGATTTTATTGGTTTCTGGTGCTATTTGGGATGTCTTCTCCATCTGGTGCTGGTGTTATTGCTGCTGCTGCTGATGGTGTCAGGCCTTCACTAAGGATTCAAACTTGGGATGGGCCCAAGTTTGTTGGTAATGACGTAAAGTGGTTTTTAGGCAGATATGAGGCTGCTTCTGGAATTGATGAGGCTTCTCATTGAGATATGGTGAAGCAGGTAATCTTTTTCATTGGTGATAGGGAAGTTGAGAAGAAGATTACTGGTATGGAGGGTTATAAGACTAGGGATTGGAAAAGGCTTAGTAGGGAAATGGTGGACAGATGGGGAGTCAGATATTCAATGGTGGATTTAAATAAGGTTGTTGGAGAATGGCAAGTGCAGGTTGGAATAACTTCTTTGGTGAGTTATAGGAAGTTTGTTGGTAGTTTTGAAACTGTGGTGGAATATCTGGTGGAGGTAGAGGAATTGGCTCATGAAAATTCAGTCAAAGATTTATTTTGGTCCGCTTTTGGGAGGGATGTTAGGATGGATGTGTTGAAGGAGTTGTCTAGGAAGGTTTTGATGAAAACCTTACCTAATGGAGAGCAGAAGTTTCCTGCTTATAAGGTGGTTAAAGAATTGGTGGAGTCTCACCTCAGGCTTTTTGCTGTGGACAGTTATCAAGAAACCTGTACACAGTATGTCAGCAAAATTAATGAATTTTTGGCTGATAATAACAGTATTATGAAGAAGGCTCAGGAGGCAAGAAAAGCTCAGTTGGGGAAACTGGTTTCTAAGGTGGATAAGAATGTGGATAAGGAGATGGTGGATCAATTGGCTGACTTAACGAAGCAATTGAAAATTTTTGTTCAAGAAACTCAGAAGGCTAGCAGGGTTTCAGCTTCTTCTTCTTCATCTTATTCAAGTAGAGGTTATGATAGGAGGAATGGTGGTACTGTTGATGTTTGGATTTGTTTCTACTTTAACTTGAAGGGACATAAGTCTAATGATTGTTGGACTTTGAATAGGGATCAGGCTGCTGGTAGAGTAAATTTTGATAGAAAGGTATTTAGTTTTCCTGATGGTTTTTTTTAAGCCCAGTGAAGGTCAGGATCCTTAGGATTTGGTGAGGAGGAATAGTATGGGTGAAAAGAGAGCTAGGTTTGAGGAATTGCCTAATGAGGCTTCTTCTAGTACTGGAAATAATTCTGGAGATAAGGGGAAGGAAAAAGAGGTTAGTAAGGCTACTTTATCTACTTCATATGGTAATTTGGAGCTAGTAAAGGTTGTTAAGGCAGATGGTGAGTGTATGGCTGGTGTATATAATGTGGAGGCTGCTAGGAGGGGGGCTGCTTCTAAAGCTAGAAGCAGTATTTCTAATCAGTTAAGGTCAAGAGGTGGAAAGGCAGATTTGAAGAAGGCTGTAAATCCCAAGAAGATTTATATGCCTGAAGAGATTCTTCAGATGCAGAAGGGGATAGCTGATATGGGTCCCCCTAGTTTTGGTGCTTTTGATATTTATGGTGATCCTATGCCTTTCAATGATGGTTCAGATACAGAGGAGGATGTGCCTTTGGCTTCTTTGCCTAGGCCAAGTTCTAGTGGGCCAATGGAGGGAGTTAGAACTACTTTTGATGGTTCTGGTTTGGTCTCTGTAGATGGAAAGGTTCATGGGGATAATTCTGAGGTGGAGATGTGTGATGTTGTTGGTAATGTGGGACTTAGGATTCTTATAGGGCAAAGTTTGCTAGGAGTAAGGCTCATTATGAGAGGCTAGTGGTTTCTGGTCAAGAGAATGCTATGGATTTTGCTTTGGGAAGGGTGAATCAGCTTCAGATTTCATTATCTTTGGGTGAATTGTTCACTATTAGTCCAGCCCTTGCTGAAAAGCAGAAGAAGCAATTGACTAGGAGAAGAGTGGCTACAGGTGAGGTGGAGTATATGTGTGAAAATGTGGAGAAGTTTGGTAATGAGGTGGAGACTCATTTTTCTGCTCCTTTGGGATATTTTCTGGTTTCTTTAAATGGCAAAGATGTGAAGGCATTGTTTGATTCAGGCTCACAAATAAATTTTATTTTATTGGATCAAGAAACTAGTCTGGATTTTCCAATTAAAGCTGGTGTTGGAGGAAATCTCAGAGGGATAGGTGGGCATGATACTAAGTTGATTGGTATAGCGGAGCATGCATTGCTGGTTAAAATACTATCTTTGGATGGGTTAGTTTGGATGCTGTTCAAATCAAAGAAGGTAAATATAAGTACTTGATTGTGGCAAGGGATGATTTGTCTGGTTGGGTTGAGGCTTTCCCTCTTATTAGTTTATCTGCTAAAAATGTAGCAGAATTTGTGATGAAGGAATGGGTGTGTAGGTACGGTGTTATGAAGTTGGTAACTAATGATGGTGGCTCCGAGTTTGGTGCAGACTTCAAGGAAGCTGTTTCAAAAATTGGCTCAAAGGTTAGGGTGGCGACCCCATACTATCCTGAAGCAGAAGAAATGGTTGAAAGGGGGCATCAAGTTATTAAGGATGCTTTGGTTAAAATGTGTGGAAAAAGTGCTGGAAAGTAGAGGCATTATTTATCCCTAGTTTTATTTGCTGACAAAATTACCACCAAGAGGACAACTGGTTATTCTCCTTATGAATTAGTTTTTGGTCAGAAATCTGTTTTACCGGTTGATCTTGAAGCTGAATCTTATCTTGATGTTGATTGGGATGTAGTCAAAACTACTGAATATTTTCTCTGTGTTAGAATGCAACAGTTAGAAAAGAAGGAGGAATATTTGGAGAAGGCATACAATAGGATGATCAAGATCAGGGATCAGTCTGTCAGGTATTGGGATCAAAGGTAGGCTCATAGACTCAGGAAGCCTTTGAGGCCTGGTGATATGGTGTTGGTGTATAATAGGAGTTTGGAAAGTCAGTGGGGGAAAATGTTTGCTGATAGATTGAATGGACCATATAGGATTAGAGAACAGCTTTCTGGTGGTTCATGTGTTTTGGAAGAACTGGATGGTGTTTTCTTATAGAAGAGGGTAGCTGCTGATCAAGTGAAGAAGTTTTACCCTAGGGGCACAAAGAGTGCTGAAGTTTGACTCCGAAATGAGGATAAACTACAACATCAATTTTTTAAGGAATCTCACTGTCTTTTGAAAAATCAATCATTAATTCAATTTTAAAATTATATTATGTGGTGAAAATATGAGGGGGAAGCAAATTTTGTTAGGAGTGTTCACAGGGGAGCCTTCTAGAATTTATATTGGCAAGTTTGGGGGTGATTGATGAGTTGGCAGCTCTATTCACAATTACCCCATAATGTTTGTTTCCAACCCTTCTCTGTTTCTAGTTGAATCCTGGCTTTGTTTTTTGTTATATAGGTAGTCCTCTATGACTATAAACTGGAACCTTACGTCAACACAGCACAATTTTTTGGAAGACTGGATTCAAGAATTTTGTTTTGTTTTATTTTTTTTGTTGTATTGGGGTGGATGATCACTTGTGGTCTCCAATCATTTTTACAAATTAGAGGGAGCCCACCCAGTGATCATTAGTTTGTTTCCTTGATTTTCATTAAATTATCATTTTTCAAATCTTCAAATTTTCTAAATTTAATTTAAAATAAAAAAAATTATTTTCAAAATTTAATTTTCAAAAAAAAAATTATTATTTTCAAAAATTATTTGTATTCAAAAATTTCATTTTATGTTATATTTTTAATTTTGCTTTCCTGCGTATCAACAATCAAGGTGCACTTCGATGTGGGTATGATGTCAGGGGTTAGGCTCATCCAAATGGCTGGGGGACATCTTTTTTTTTATTTATCTTTTATTTTATTTCTCTGTTTCTATTATTATATATTTATTTAATTTATTATGCTAGTCCATCAAGACTTAAAACTGAAATTCTTTTCAAGATCATTTATGATTGGTCCTAAACTTCAAGACCGTGGAAAACTGAAGATGTCAATAAAACTAGGAATTATAATGGTCAAGATTTGAGGAGGATTTCTTTTAGTTAGAAGTGTTCATTGGGGAGCCTTCTAGATTTTATATTGGCAAGTTTGGGGGTAATTGATGAGTTGGCAACTCTATACACAATTACCCCCACAAAGTTCGTTTATATGCTTTATTGTTTTAAGATTGATCTCTAGCATTGGTTTTGTGATGCAGGTGGAAGTCCTCTAAGACTATAAACTGGTGATTTTTTGCGCTTGATGACTTAAGAAAATTCAAGTGGAGGTCGTTTTTGGAAATTGGAGCACCTCATGGCAATGTCCAGATTATTGCAGTTCTGGCTCAGTGGAGATGAAATCCCACTCTCTAAATTTTATTTTCTGTAGTTGCTGATTTTGGAAATTGAAGGACATCATGGCAATGTCCAGATCATTGCAGTTCTAGCTCAGTGGAGATGAAAGCCCACTCTCTTAATTTTCTTTTTTTTGTTGGAGGTGAATGGTAGAGGAGTTTGGAGGACCTCATGGTGGTGTCTAGATCATTGCAGTTCTAGCTCAATAGGGTTTAAAGCCTACTCTTTCATACTCAGCGGATTGAAGCATCAAAAATCAAGTGGAGTCAACTTTAGAAGCAAAATTTTTATTGAAATGATGGTGGAAAAGTTTTTTATGTGATTCAGAATGGAATGGGGACATTCCATATTTGAGGGAGGATGTGGCATTTCAAATCTGGGTAGGCTACTTAGGTGAAAATTTGATTGGACCTTGGTTGGAAGAAAATCATGATGTTAGCGGGTGTTAATATGGTTGAAGGGAGTTAACTGGAGTACTTTTTTTTGGGTGGATTTATGGTGATTTTTTTGGTTGATTTATGGTGTTTTGTAATGGATATATGTTGGTATTCCTATTTTTATTTTATGGTTTCATGGATTGGGTATTGGTTTTACTGGATTTTTTAGGGCTCTCTTGGTATTTTTGGTGGATGCAGTGTGCTCATGGAGTAGCCATTTTTTTCCGGTGTGCTCCGGTGTGCTCCGGTTTGCTCCGGTGATTTTCCAGTGCAAAAGCTGTCACGCGCCACATGACACTCGAGGCAAAAGCAGCTCATTAAATCAATAATAAGGGGCTCAAATCCATACTCAAAGTGCAGAAAGCATTTTTCCATAGCAACTGCAACTTTCCTTTGTGTACTCGCTATTCAACCGCACTAGTCTAAACTCTAAATCTAAATTAGTCAATTTCTCAATAGTGTGTCTTAGTCTTTTTCTCAATAAGCGACGCACAGAGCAATAATCAATATAATAGTACATTAAAAGGTTTATGAAATGTCTGTGGGTTATTAAGGGGTAGTGAGCATGGACAGAATGGTTAGTGAGAGATTAAGGGGTTAACGGATGTTAGTGAGGAGGGTCCAGGTGTAACGGATATATTTTAAATGGTTTGTGGTGTGCAGAATAGTGGATGGGTATGAGGTCAATGCAAGGAGGAGTAAAGGATATAAAAAGGGTTGGGTTTTTGGTTCGATATTCCTTAGAATTAAACTATAAAACATATTTATTGTTAATAGTGGTAAAACTCTAAAGTGAAAATCATTATTATTGTATCTTTCTTTATTTTCTCAATAATCATTTCTAAATCCTAAATCTATGATTGTTGAGTTTCCAACCCTTCCTGAGATCTTAAGAATTTTAATATTACCTTTCATTTATATTAGAATCCTTCTCAAACATAACTGGAGGCAGTAGTTCTTCCTTTGAGTCATATTCAAATCACTTTCTCAAACCATCTCTCTGTGCTTCAAAGAAGTATCTGAACCTTTCATCTCACTTGCAGGAACATCCTCGACCTTGTGCATAGGCCGTCCGGTGACAGTATAATTTAATTCTCTGTAGTTCTCATTCTTTGCACTACTACGTTCCTTTTCAGGTGTTTTCTCTAAATCCTCAAAATGGAACCTGTTCAACTCAATCCTCCTACAGGCGCTACTACAAGAGCTTGCGCCAGAGGCAGGCCAACAGCCACATGGCCTGTGTCACGCACTCACTCCTTAGAGCCACTCAACCTTAGGGAACGGCAACATTCAGTTCAATCTGTAGAAGACAACCCACAAGATTTTGATGATTCTAGTGATGATGAAGAAGGAGAGGATACAATGCACGAGGCACCATCTGCCTCTGCTAATCACCCTTCTGGTCAACCTTCAGAACCTGGACCATCCAATTCTCTGGAAGATTTCATCAGACTTTTCATGAAGACCCTTTCAACTTCAACGTCTTCAGAGGGATCTAAATTCAAAACTCATTCTATGAAATCTCCTGATAAATTTGATGGAGAACATTCAGACAGATTGCGACCCTTCTTGCAAACCTGAAAGCTCCTGTTCCATAATTACCCTTGAACCTTCAATAACAACCGATTGAAGGTTGTTTATGCTTCTTCATTCCTGGCTGGAAAAGCAGCAAGATGGTTCAAACCTTATCTTCTCATGCTCTTTTCGACCGAAACCTACTTACTTATTAATAACTGGGAAAATTTTGAAGACCAACTCTTCACATTGTTTGGTGACCCTAACAAGACTGACAACGCAGAAATTGAACTTGATTTTCTTCGCATGAGTGATAATGGGAAAGCCTCTGAATATATCTCGAACTTCAGAGTGCTTCAAACTCAAGTAGGTTGGAATGATGCTGCCCTTAAGTATCATTTCAAAAAAGGACTTCCTTTGAGGATTCTGGATCAGTTAAATCTTCACGGTCAGAAGATGACTACTTTAACAGATTTAATGGATCAAACCCTCGAACTTGACGGTGTTTACCAAGGACAACTTCAACATCGTCGATACGCCAACAAATCTCAAGGCTTAAATTTCAAATTGGGACCTTCTTCTCACCCACGAACAACTCAATCCTCTTTGACTCAATCCAAACCCAACAAGGGAAAGGACAAACCTCGACCAAAAAGCTCGACCCCAGGTGATATCAGCAAAGTACTGGATCCTAAATGGGAACTAAAAGAAGCTGAGAGGAAGAGGCAAGCAGATAATGGGTTATGTATGTATTGTGGGGGTAAGCACAAGCTGGAAGATTGTGTAAAATTGAAGGAAAGAGAAGGTACTAGTTTGAAGTCAAAAAACTAGTAGGTAGTTTACTTGTGTGCAAAGCAAACTATCTTATCTCTCCCAGCGCACAGAACCTCCATGTCTTAAGGACTGGAGTTGCCTTAAATCGCTTGAGATTCATTATTTTTAAGGAGGATATCCCCTTCAGTTGTCTTATAGACTCTGGAGCTACAATCTCTTTTGTCAGTTTATCTTTTTCCGAGAAGTTACAGCTGACATTTACAGATATTGATTGAACTCCAATTTACTTGGTCGAATCAGAGGAACCCAGATATTGGGTCAGTAAGAAAGTTTTATGGGTTTTCAACTTTCCGAATTTCCCCCCCTTCGAGTGAGAATTATCAGTCTTGGACGCCCCAAGGATGGACGATACCATTCCTGGCCATGAATTTTTAACGCATTGGAATCCTGAAATTGATTGGACACGGGGATTGATCACCCCACGGACTAAGTATATTTCTGATTCCTCAATGCATGTCAATAGGGAATCAAACAACCCGCCTGAAAATTTCCTGCTAGAGGACAAATCTCTGCCAGATGACTTGCAAGCATCTGATCTTTCTTTAAATGAGCAATTGGCTAACCCTTCTAGCTCAATGACTTCACTCAAAAAGGATTTAAATTTCCTCGAAGTAATCAAATTATGCTCTCTAAATTGTGGTCTTCCCTCAACAGATTTTCTCGAAGATGATGAGGACGACCAAGTTGACGTTGAAGCCATTAAATCAACTCTACCAGAAATCTATCATGATTTCCTCAATGTTTTTTCAATCCGCAAGGCCTATAATTTACCAGCTCATTGACCCTACTACTATCAGATAGAGTTAATAGGTCCAGTACCTCTGGCAGGTCCTTTCTATTCCTTGTCAAAGGACAAATCTAAAGTTCTTCAAGACTACATTGCAGAGAATGTAGCCAAAGGTTTCATCAGAGCCAGTAAATCTCCAATGGCTCCCCTGTCCTCTTTGTAAAAAAGAAGGATGGTAGTCTTAGGTTGTGTGTTGACTATAGAAAGCTCAACACAGTCACTAAGAAGAATGCATATCCTGTTCCTCCTATGTCATTGCTTCTTACCCTTTTTAATGGTGATAATTTCTTTTCTAAAATTGATCTTAGAGGCACTTACAATCTTATTTGCATTGCGAAGGTCATGAACCACTGACTGCAATGCGCACTAGATTTGGTAGTTTTGAATATTTAGTTATGCCTTTTGGATTGTGTAACGCACCATATACTTTTCAAACTTTTGTCAATGACATCTTTCAAGATGTTGTCAAACAATTTGTTGTCTTCTATTTAGATGATATTTTAATTTTCTCGAAGACACTTTATGAACACATTCATCATGTTCAACAGGTTCTAAATTGACCTCGAGATCACGGTCTCTACGCCAAGCATAATAAATGCAAATTCCATCTTAAATCTATTGATTTTTTGGGTTTTACATTATCCACTGATGGTTTAGTTATGGACGACAAAAAAGTTCAAAAGGTCCTGAAATGGCCTGAGCCCAAATCCGTTAAATCCCTCCAGGGATTTTTGGGTTTTGCAAATTTCTATAGAAGGTTTATTAAAGATTACTCTAAAACTATTTCCAATCTTACTTCTCTTCTTAGAAAAGATATTCCTTTTGTTTTTACTTCTACAGCACAAAAGGAATTTGAAGCATAGAAGACGGCATTCACCACAGCTCCAATTCTTTGACACTTTGATCCTACTGCTTTGACGATAGTCAAGACGGATGCGAGTGATTATGCTATCGCAGGGGTCATTTCTCAATTGAATCTAGAACGAAAACTGTTTCATCCTGTTGCTTTTGAGTCACCCAAACTCATTGCAGCAGAATTAAATGATAAAATTCATGACAAAGAGCTTTTAGCCATTATTCATTGTCTTAAAAAATGGTGCTCTTTTCTTCTCAGCTTAGATAGTCCTTTTCAAATTTTAACAGACCATAATGCTTTGAAATACTTTATGTCTTCCAAAGTGTTAACCAGGCTTCAAGCCAGATGGGCTGAATTTCTGTCTGAATTTCCTTTTTCTATTTCCTATCGCCCAGGTAAGAACTGCATTGTCCCAGATATCTTGTCACGTCGGGACGTCGTTTACCCACAGCGGGGGTACGCATTTGCTGACAAAAACCCAGCAAATGTGAAATCAATCTTCAACGAATCAATGTTAACAACTCATCAACTTAATTCAATGAAAATTCAATCGTTTCAAAATCCACTATCCAACATCCTCGAAGCTCAGTTGAAGGACAATTATTTTTTAGGGTTAAAAGACAAAATACTCTCAAAGCAAGGGGCCAAAAGATTAAGTATTGAATCAGGTCTATTAGTCTTCAAAGGTATAGTAGTCATACCCAAAAACAATGAGATAAAATTATGGATTTTCAATAGTCAACATGATTCTCCATTAGCTGGTCATTTTGGGGTTGATAAATCCTACCAGTTAATAGCAAGGGATTTCTTCTGGCCAGGTATGACCAAAGAAATCAAGGCCTATATAAAAGCTTGTTATGAATATAATAGGAATAAGGCTCCGCGTCACCGGAAGCATGGGTTGCTTCAACCACTTCCTATTCCCTCTAAACCTTGGGAATCTTTATTGATGGATTTTATTTCTCAACTTCCTCTTTCTAATAATTTTGATGCTAAATTAGTAATAGTAGATAGATTTTCAAAAATTTCTGTTTTCATTAAAACCACTACTACTGATACAGCAGAAGATTTTTCAAAATTGTTTCTAGAATATGTATTTTCCAAACACGGCTTACCTAATGATATTATTTCAGATAGAGGCTCATTGTTTGTATCCACATTCTGGACTCAACTGTGTTGAAAACTCAATATCACAAGGAATCTATCCACGGCCTATCATCCTGAAACCAATGGGAAAATGGAAAGGGTCAACCAATTCCTTGAACAATACCTTCAAATGTATGTCAGTTACCAACAAGGCGATTGGACCACATGGTTACAATTGGCTGAATTCGCTTATAATAACTTGACTCATTCTTTGACACAACAATCTCCTTTCGAAACTGTTTATGGAAGACATCCTCGATTCAATTCAATCCATGTAGGAACTAATCATCCTGCAGAACATTATATTCGAGCCATATTGCGACTCCAAGAGGAACTTAAATCAAATTTGGAATTAGCGGTTTGAAGGTACAAGGAACAGGCCAACAAACATCGACAAACAGCTCCTTCTTTTAAACCATGCAACAAGGTATGGCTCGACGCACAAAATATTTGAACGACTCGACCATCAAAGAAACTAGCTGAAAAGAGCTTGGGGCCATTCGAAATTGACTCTGAAGTCTCTAAAACTGCATTTCGTCTCAAGCTACCTCCTAAATGGCAGGCTATTCAACCTGTTTTTCACGTATCTCTCCTGGAACTGGCTTGAGAAACATACCTGGGCAAGAACCAACCTCCTCCGGAACCGGTTGAATTATAAGACCATCTAGAGTGGGAAGTAAGCCGTATCCTTGATTCAAGAATGCGCAAGGGGAAACTTCAATACCTTGTGAAATGGGAAGGCTTCCTCGATGACTCAGATAAAACATCCTGGGAACCAGCCATCAATGTTTCTAATGCCCCTGAACTCTTAAAATCTTTTCATCTTAAATATCCTTTAAAACCAAACCCTTAAAACTCTCTTTTACTTTCTCTTCTTTCTTTCTCTTTTTTTTATTTCTTTCTTTTTTCTCTGTTTTTTACTTTTAAAATCTAAAACATCTTCACTTCTAAAAAAAAAAAAAAATTCTTTTGTTTTCTTCTTAATTCTTTTTCTTTTCAAAAATTTTCATTTTTCTTTAAAAAAAAAAATAATAAAATTAAATTAAAATTAAAATAAAATAAAATAAAATAAAATAAAAGTAAAATAAACTAAAATAAAATAAGAATAAGATAAAATTAAAATAAAATAAAGTAAAAGTAAGAATAAAATTAAATTAAATTAAATTAAAATAAAATAAAATAAAACAAATAAAAAATAAAAATAAAATTTCTTCTCAATTTTCTATATACATTCTTTCTTTAAAATTTTCTTTTCCTTCAACTATCAAAATTCTTCACGAACATTACACGACCATCTTTTTCGAACTTCACTTTAACTTCTAAATCACTCTTTTAAATTCTTTGAAACAAATAACTTCTTTCTTTCAAAATCCTCTTAAAAATTTTTATTTCTTCTTTTTCTTTTCTTTCTTTTCTTTTTTCAAATAACTAAAATCCCTCAAATCTTCAATTAACAAACTTAAATAACAAATTTTTTTCTTTTCATTAAATTTTCTTTACAACAAAATTTTCAATAAACTATTTTTTTCTCTTCTTCTTATTTCTTCTCTCATTCAAATCTTATAAAAAAATAAATATTAAAATTCTAAATAAAATAAAAAAACAAAATAACTAAAATACAAATTGTTTCTACATTCCTTTTTTCTTCTTTTCTCTTTTCATTTTAAATTTTACCTTTTATCTTCTCCCAAACCATTCCCTTCATCTTCTCCAAAATTTCCCTTATCTCCTTTCTACATTTTTCAAAATTCTCTCCCTCTCCTACCGGAATCAATTCCCCAAGTTCAAGTAGCTCCTTGGCTACGTCGAAGGAAGCCGCATTGACAATTTTATCAATCTCGCCGCTCAAGTCTTCAATAAATTTTGCTCGTCGAACCACCACAGAAAAAATGGGGGGGTATTGCTAGCAATACCCCTCATTTAAAAATGTTGGGAAGTGGTTGGAAAGCTGTTGGAAGGCTGTTGGGAGTTCATTGTGAAACCAGATTTAAATTAATTGGACAAAGATTTGGTAATCAGTTAGACCTAGGTTCAACAGAAATCAATCACAGGTTTCTTGGAGCTTGATGATTACTTTGATTTTGATCTGAGCACAGATTGAGCAAAGCTATAACATATCACTTAACATATCATAATATTCACTTTCCCATCTTGTGGAAAGCAAAATTTGATATTCGTTCTAAGAATATCTACATATATTTTCTTGCCAAGTTGGTAACAGAAGGTTAAACTGTAGTATCTCAATTATTACACTAGACTACATAGATATTTGATAAAACATACAATTCAAATCAATTTTAATATTATTGAGATTACCATAAGTGTCTGTCCAAAGACTTACAAAAAGTATGTTAGTATCAAGACATCGTTCTAGGTAGTAGTTTCAATTTGGATTTTGAACTGACATCTAAAGCATTTTACTATTAGACAGAAACATAAATAAGTGTAATAAGAGTGAAATTATTCTATTTTGTGATTATAATGTAACAATAAAGCACATTTTTATTGAGAAAATTTTTCTTCCTCCACAAACCAAAATTTACACTATAGGCTCAAGATTTATTTTTAAGCCATATTATTCATTTCAGTTATCATTGATTTACTTCCAATATTTATTAAAAAGATAATAATAATACATGTGAAAGAATTATGAGCTTAGCATAGCATATTCTAAAAAGTTATTTTGTAGTTTTATTCAAAACTGATTATTCATTTTTTGCTTCAATTCATCTTTTAACAACCACTATCTTCAGATACTATTATTAATTATTATGTCAAGTCTCAGATGTGTTGGAAAGTTCTCAATAACAATTGATCAAATTTATATGAATGTAATTTCAAGATTTCAAAACTCACCAACCCCCACAATTTTACAGCGAGGCCATTTGAATGTTCATATTTTTGGACTATTTGAAGAAAGAAAACCAACCCTTGTCGGTAATCTTTCTCAAGTGCAGAGTCAGCACATTGGACCGCTATTGGGTGACATTGGGTCTGGATCTCACCATTTAAACCAAAGAAGTGCCTTGAATCCTATGAAGCCTTTCTATTTTCATGCTTACTTGGTTCCAGTTTTTGGTAATCAGTATCAACTTTGGGGATGCCTCTTTTCTTCAAGTACACTAATCAGTCTTGCTAAAGAAGCATCTTCTTCTGCTCAAATCAATTTATGTCCGATCCTGAACTACGACTCCACTATCTTTTTTAATATCCCGCATTTAATTTTTGAAGGCTCTTTCCAAATATCTCAGAGTACTCAAGATTGGAAAGCTGATCAAATTATCCAAGGAATCAAAACAGTTCTCAAAACACATCAACTTCAAGCAATAAATTTTATGATTGACAATGAATGAATGTTAAAGGAAAGTTGGATATCATGTGGAGGCACCAGGACAACCATTGGCTTAGAACTGGATTCGATGACTATAAAGATCAGTTTCCTAACAATCAATCAACCCCTGAAGGAAATGGGTCAATACTTGCTGATGATATGGGTTTGGGAAAGACGCTTTCAACTCTTTCTCTTATAAGTGCAACTCAAAGTGAAGCAAGACAATTCCAGGTATCGGAAAATCAAAAAGGTATTAATCAGAGTTCAGCCACACTGATTATATGCCCCCTGGCAACACTATCAAATTGGATCAATGAAATAAGTGTGCACTTTTAAGATAATGCGCTTCCTTTCAAGGTTCTTTATGGGAAGGATTGTAAAAATACTAATGTCAATGAGCTACAAGACACTGCTATTGTTTTAATGACCTATGAAACAGCTAGCCCAACAATGTCAAAAAATCAAAGCCAAAAAAAGATACCGGTGACTCAAAATCTCCTTTGGTATAGAGTTGTTTTAGATGAAGCTCAGTTAGTGCCCATTTTTATATCTAAAACTTAAAACTTAATTTTTATAATCAATTTTTATAAATATTCTTTTAGTTAAATTATAAATCCTTACTCGCAGAGGGCTCAAACAATATTTGACTTGGAATCCCAACACCAACTATGCTTGACTGGAACTCCACTTTAGAACAGGCCCACTGACCTTCAAAGTCTCATATTTTTTCTTAGAATCAAAAAGTGGCAAGAAGACTGGTTATGAAAAAATTTCCTTTTTCCAGGTTTGCAAAAAGGAAAGGCTAATTCTATTAAATCAATCAATCACTTAATGAAAGTCATAAGCCTACATAGAACAAAGGATGCAATTTTGTCTCTTCCAAAAAAGATTCAAAGGGGGATATCGGTTCAATTAGCAGATCTATGGAGGTCCAAACTTGATGTGCTTCAAGAAGGATTCACTGAGCGATATGGGCCCTCCAGAAGCACTGACATCCCTTGGGACTCATCTGAGTTTCTAAGAGAGCTGATGATTTTAAGAAAATTCTGCAACCATCCAATCTACGGAAATCTGGATGAAACTCCAACTTTTGATTTCACCTGGAAGCATTCCACAAATATTTGTCATCTTATAGGCCACTTAAAAAATTTTTTGTCTGGTGAAAGGGGTATAAATTTTCCAAAAGCTGTTATATTCTTTAACTTTGCAGACTTTTTGCAGATGTAAGTGATTCTATAATGAATTGTTTTACAAAATTGTGTTGGCTTATTAAAAAAATTTTTCTAATATTTCAAAATAGAATAAAAATGGCTTTAGATGACCACAATATTAGGTATAGCCAGCTTACGGGTGAACTCAGCAGGACAAAGCAAGACAAAAATATGCATGAATTCCATTTTAATAAAAATTGCCAAGTTTTGGTTGGAACGATTCAGGCTGCAGGAGTGGGTATAGATCTCAGGTGTGCTCAAAATGTATATATAATGGTGAGCTCAATGTCTTTTATTTCATATTAAGAACAAAAATATTAAATTTTTTATATGTTCAATGTTGAAATAGGAGCCAAATTGGAATCCAGCAGTTGAGCAGCAGGCTGTTGATTGGCTGTATAGAATCGGGCAGCAAACGGAAGTAAATGTTTTGAATTATTTTGTACAAGGAAGTATAGAATTCAGCATGTATAAGATTCAAAGGAAAAAAATGGAGCTAACAATGTAAGCCAAATTTCATTTCTATAAATTTTAATGATAATAGTAATCATTAAAATTGTGTTTTTGTTTTCAAGGCTAAGTGTCCCAAACAGTGGAAATGAGGAGTATGAGTGTGCAAACCTATTATTAAGGGAGTTTGTCAATCACTCACATTAGAGGAAGAAAGAATTTCAAGGAGAGCAGGTAAATTTATGGGATTTTGAGGATTTAAATGTCTGAGTTGTAGAGGATTTAGAGATACAAGATATAAGGGAGAATAACAGTCATTCAGCAAACCCTGGGGGACATGAGAAGGATTAAGGTTAGGGGATAATGTTGAAACCAAACTGATTCTTTTGTACAAGGCTAAGTCCTTTAGCACACTTCCAGAGTAGGTTGAAGTATCTCGAATATCAAAGTGTTGTTGGTCAAGATATTGTGCAACTTTAGAAAAATCTTCAGACCTCCATTGCAATAAGATACGTCTTAACAATCCATCATTATCAATTTCGGTGTCTGAACAACACTTGATGTTTTTGAAAAGGTTGTGATAAGTTTTGCAATGTGGAATTTGTTTAAGAAGTTTAGTTTGGTTAACTGAATTCTAAGAATCTTTGTTATTTGAAATAAAGGTCTTAAATAAAAACGGTTGAAAAAAAGGGGATTTTCATACTTTTTTTTATTCTATATTTATGCTTTCTCACTTTGAATATTTCTTGAGAGCTATGAGAATCCTTCCCAAGTCTTAATTTATCAGCATGACCTAAAAACCAATGGTGAAGAACTCCCATTTGATTTGAGAAGCTAATTTGAGTTGAGTCAATTGGATATGCAATCAAATTATTGGTTTTTAAGGCATTGTCCCAGTGTTTAATGAGAATATTTGCCAAGACCTGGTTCCATTTGTCAAACCAATCTAGGTTCCAAGCGAAAGTTGATCCTGGGAAACCGCACATGCAAAGGTTCTCAATAAAAGATTCAGGGAAAATTGGTGGAAACTTTTCCGAAACCGCTGAATTTGATTCTGGATGAGGTAGTTCAAAGGCGATGTTGCAAGAATTCATGTTGAATGATGAAAATCTGTCTGATTTCTCTTCAGTAGGGTTTTGTTTCCATCCATTTGATTCTGGTGACATATCCAAAAGTGAAAGACAAAAATTGTGTATATATCTACAAAAGTGAGAATTGAATGGAGGCAAAGTCTCATTAAAAATTCTATTAAGTGTTTGTGTGTTTGTGGGCAGGTTTCCATGAGGAAAGTAAGAGCTACTAGGTTTCATAAAGAATTAGATTAAGAAAGTGTTCAATTAAATTAAACAAAGAGGAAGGATAAATTGTTGAGCTCCAAAACTTTATAATCAAAGTTGATTTAAGGAGAAATATCACAAAAATTAAGAATAAGAAATATTTCAACTTTATGGCATTATAATATGCCTAAATTATATTTTTATATGCAATTTGAACTCAAAAGGAATGGTATAAAATGAAGAGAATGATTATGTGATAAAAGCAGACTCATTTGAGAAACAGATTTTTTTTCTTTTCAAAAAATTCTTCCACAAAAATAGTTTGATAAATGTGAGGCTATGTTCATTTTTTGATTACCAAAAAATTATTTTTGGTCCAATGTGATAGTAATACATATTCCATTGAGTAATTTTTGTTCAACCTGAATAAATAGACTAGAGTGTCACCTCATCACATTTATGTATGAAAATTTATACAAGTTTTCAGCTTTTTTGTAATGCTTTAATGTTTACACTTTTGTAGCATCTATTATTTGATTATTTTTGATTTTTTCTTTATGGAAAATTCTACCTAGTACAGACCAATTTTCAAAGTGAAAGAAATATGTTTGTGATTGTTTTTTACAAAATATTAACCTTATTTTTGGGTTTAACTTTGATTTTTGGGGTAATTTTTTAAATAATTATGTTAAAAATATGGATTACTTTTTTTATAGTCCATAACTAAGAATTTTTATCAAAATCAAATAATTATAGGGTAGTTAGATATAACTCAGAAGTCATTTGATAGAAAAATAATAAAGATGCTTGTGCGTACAATAGAATTTTTTCTATGATAGAAAATATTCTGATAAACATGCATGCATTGTTGTACAAATGCAGAGAGTATACAGAATACAAATAAAGTAGACTGCATAAATTTTAATTAATATATAAATTATCTGATTAAAAATTAAACATTTAAACTTAAATAATTTCAACACATATTCCATCATATTCTTTTGATAAAAAAATGTAGCTTATATTAGCTAGTGCCTTTCAAAAAAAGGAGTACCTTCAATCGGTAACTTCCAATAGCTAACTTATTCCTACAATTATCACAATTACAATGCCTCCATTTTTTCATGTATGTCAATGTCAAGATCTTGGATGTGTCAATAGAAAGTATCAAACTTCTTCTGGGTCCTTTGAAGTTGGTATGGCTTTCAAAAGCTCTAATTCTTACGCAAAACATCAAGAGGAAAGAAATAGGAAGGCCCAGATGGTAATTTCTTCCAACAATCCACTTAACATTGGAAGTTCCCGCTCCACAGAAACAGTAAGCTGTATATCTATAGTTCAATGTGAGAATTAAAGTCTTTATGATGTTTCAATGATTTATTACATAGGGGCAGTTGCTATTGGGGGCAGAAGTATCTTCAACAGTCTCTAGAGACTCAAATCTTGGGGAACGGTATAGCCAAATAATTATTTGGCAGGCAGCAAAGCTTTCTCTGATTCATCATTTGAGCAAAGAAGGTTGTACTCAATTTTTGGATGAATAAATTAAGAAGCTCAAACTTCTAGGTGATAGTGGAAAACTGGATTCTGATAGAATTGTCCGCCTGATCCCACGCTTGATAGATACAGTTTTTAGTCGATTAAAGCTCAATCAATCATTTTTCACTAAAACATGCTGTCCTAAATGCTTTGCTCTTTACAAGTATAACTCTGAATCTCAACCATCTATACTATGTTGCAATCAACCGTTTCTTTCATCTTCAAAGCGCTATTTAAAAACTTTTGGAGCAGGACAAATTGCAGTTAAAGGTGATGAAAGGCTGTATTTGATGGAGGAACATCAAGAACATGTAAAATACTTATCTCTTAAAACATTTCATCACCATTTTTTTATCGACTGGCTTAAGAAAAAGATAAAACTGTTCAAATTTGAGCTTCTGATTGAGAAGAAAACCCCTGTGGCAGAACATGTAGAGTGTGATTTGATGAAGGATGTTTGTGATGGTTCAATTTGGAAGAACTTTCCCATTACCACTCCAGCTCTGGATAGCAATGATGATGAATATACAATAACTTCAGGCAACTTAATGTTTACTTTATATGTCTACTGGTTTAGTCCTGGTGGAAATAGGATTGGAGGTCATCAGAAGTCTGTAGGAAATATTATGATGGTGTGTATGAACCTACCTCAAGAAGATAGATACAAAATGGAAAATCTTTTTTTGTATGCTATTATACCTGGACCAACAGAACCCACAAGTGAACAGCTTAATCACCTTTTAAAACCACTTGTTAATGATCTACAAACTCTATGGGATGGTATATTGATTGAAAAGACGCATCTTTATCCACGAGGCCGGAAAGTAAGAGTTGCATTGTTCTCTTTGATAGGTGACATTCCTGCAATACAAAAATTGGCTGACTTTTCGAGTCACTCTGCAAAAATGTTCTGCTCTTTCTGTAATATCTCTAAAGATGAAATTAGTGAAAAGAATGCGGGAAATTTTTCATTACGGAATCATGAGGATCATATGTGCTGGGCAACAAAGTGGAAAATTCTAAGTCACATTGGGAGCGTGTATCAATTGTTCAGAATCATGGGGTACAATGGAGTGAGCTGAATAACCTTGAATATTGGCGTCCAACTGAATATTGCTCAATTGATGTTATGCATTCACATATGCTTGGCAACTTAAAAGATCACAGTCTAAGCTATTTTCAAATCCAAAATGCAGCAAAAGATCTAGAAAGAAAGCTGGAAAAGGATAAAAATTGGCATGTAAGAGAAGAAGATGACAATTTCTTTTCTGATACTTCACTGCAAAAACATTCGAAAAAACGTAGAAGTAGCTTAAGCACCACAAATAATGATGATGATGATACAGGACACACGAGACAGCACAAGCGGCAAAGACGTACGAGTTCAAGACAGTCATCAAGTCATCATGGACTAGATAATGAAGGATTGGGAACAAATCAATCAAGAAGCCAGAGTAGGTCATCCAGCTCCAAATTTATTCCTCCATATAGCGATTTGGCCTCAATACAGTCTCACAGCAGTGACAGTAGGAATTCATTGTAAAACTTAAGGCAAAGGAGCATTAGCATATCACAGAGTGAAGGATCTCACTCATCAAATGAGACAGCTAGAGATAGAGATAATAAAAGGTAAGGTAAGGAGAAAGAAAATAAAGGTAGTAGTAATCCACAAATCACGGCAGAAGAGCTACAGGTTGTATGGAAGATGATTGATCAAGTAAGAAGACCTTCCTGGCTAACACGAGTTCCAAAATCAGTAGGATCTAAAAAGGAAGGATCCCTCAAGGCAGAAGAATGGCACATGCTGTATACTCTCTACTTCCCTTTGTCACTTATACCCCTTTGGTTTGAAAAATTTAAAGAATCTGAATCTTCAGCTTCCTCAGCTGAAAAACCAAGAGAATATTATCTTCTCAAGTCACTTGTAACATTATGCTCGATCACCAATTTTTTGAAATTAAAAAATATACAGACTAATGAGCTTAAAGATCTATATCAATTTCTGTTAGAGTATTGTGAGTGCCTGGAAGAGGGTTGGAAGAATATTAATGCAAAGCCAAATCTGCATATCACTCAACATTATCCTGAAATGATAAAGCGTCTTGGTCCACCATCAGGTACAGCTACTTGGTCTGGAGAGCGGGTGAATCATATATTATCTGAAATTCCAAACAATCACCATCCACATATGTAATGTTTGTAAGCAATGATTTAAAAACTCAGCTGTGCTAATTTATTAATATTTACCACAGGAGAGATACGGCTAAAAATGCTCAAACATTGGTATCGGAAGTCTAGGGTATTAGATCTTGGTGAAGCTGAAGATAATGATCAATGTGAGACTAAAAAAATACATATTGATCTCGATAAACAAAACAAATGGATCCATCTAAGTATGGCATTATTTACTAAATGGGTAAGGGCACGAATGGGAAAAGAAACTTCAAAACGGGCTTTGACACCATCCGAGAAAAGTGGGGATAGGTAGTTGAAAATGTAGCAAGCATATTGATACATGGAAAGAGGTTTACTAGTTACCATAGACACATTGCTAATTCAACTATTGAATTCTACTATGGAAAAGATAGCCAGTTTGGGCGAATTGATGATCTTTTCAGGTCGAAGGAAGAGAATGATCAAATATATTTAATAGTAAGTCCTTTCAAAGAGCTCCGTCCAGAAGAAACATCAAAGGATCCCTATGAGATTTTCCCACAAGTGCATTGTTGGTTAGTAAGAGTAGCCAAAGCAACTCAAATTGTGATTAAGAAAGATGCAATAATTGGACATGCAGCTACTGTCGAGCACAAAAAAGGAATATTTGGAATTAAAGACAAGGTTGTCACTGCCATTGGACTGCAGACAGTAGTGAGTGAAAAAATTGATCAAATTTATTTTCTGTTGACTAACATCTTTGTGTTAATTTGGGATTCGGGAAATTTGTAGGATTGGTGATGTTTGTAAATGGTGAAAGAAATAATTCAATGCTCAATTAAAAAATGCAATGCATCCAACTTACCTTATCATAAATCAGTGAACAATTATTTTGGTTGCTTTTATTGCAAGAGAACCCATGCTTTCAATGAGTCATTTTTATCTTAAATGTAAGAATTAAAGAAAGAAAATCATGATAATGAGAAATATGATAAAATTTTTACTTAATGAATGATCTTCTTGCTCATTCATCTACTATAAATAGTTTGACCTTCCAACTTTAGCTGATAGCTATATATTATTCACTTTATTTTTTGACAAGAGAACATACACGTTAACAAGACTATATACATAGTATCTTTTTTTACTTTAGCTTTGATAGGTAAAAATTTTAACAACTGATTATTTTTATTTTATTTATTTTATTACAGTTCATTATGGATGATAATTTTGAAGGGATGTCTGTTGACCCAACTGATTCTGATTTTTTTCCACCTCAACATACTAATACTGGAAATACTCCACCACCACCCGCTGCTGATCCACCTCCAGATGCATCTCAATCTGTACCGCCTAATCCTAACCCACCACCTAATCCCAATCCAGGCCAAGAGTCTCATTCAGAACCAAGAAATTTTAATCCCAATCATCCTTCTGCTCCTGAAAGTGCTTATCAGCAAGCTGATCAGCTAGGAAGAGATTGGGCTAGTGAAGTATTGAGGGAATTTTTTGGAGACCAATCATCATCTGCTCAGCCTAACCAAGGAGCAAGCACAAGTGGAGCTGGTAAGTCAAATTTGTAGTGTATTCTTTTATTGAAAAATAACCAATTTAATTAACTTTAATTAACTTATTTGAATTGTTAGTGAATCCCTCAATCATTATGGGTATCAGTGATTACCACAGACTCAATTCAGAAGAGTCTCATGAACGAGAACGGGGGTTAAGGGCTGTAAGAGGCTTAGTTAGAAGGAATGATGTTCCCAGGAGCTCGGACAGTCTAAATAGAAATATTTACCACTTTCTGAAGTATTTTCTTGGGGGACCAACACAAATATCAAAATATTCTGCGAGCCCAACACCTTGGGAGAGTGAAAATTGGAAGGCTTGGAGCCAATTCAAACTAAAAACCATTCAAACTGTCCTAACCCAAGTCAAATCTTCTAACCGTGCCAATTCTGCAGCTGATCGACAATTTCTGATAACCAATTCTATAGCCTTCTTGAAATCCAAAATTTGACTACCCAAATTTTTTCCAGCACCTGAGCCTTGAGGACTAAAAGGAGGAGCACCGATCCCACTTTCTGTCAAAAGAAACTTAGAGCGTGAATTGCAAGAAAAATTTTTTCAGAAATTTGCCTTTGATTGGACTTGCCGTGATTTTTCGGAATCAACTTGGAATCAAGTCATGGGAAGCATAGTATGCAACCACTGTACCAGGTGGCTCACCACCTTGAATACAATCAATCAGTAAAAGCTTCAGTTCACTCAATGTGTTATGGAGAAATGAGTAGTTAATAAGGGGAAGGAGACGATAAGGTTGTTTGGGCAAGAAGAGGAAAGGGTAGCAAGAGAAAAGATTGAAAAGAGGGCAAGGGCACAAGTAAAACGTTATTGGACCAAGGTAAGTTTTTTATTTTACTTTGCTTTTTGTTATTATGAAACTGATTTAGTTGGAATTCAGATTGCTAGTGCACGCTACAAGTTAGCAAGAGATCTCTGCAGTGATGTGCCAGGTTTTGTTGTGCTTTTTCATGATACTAGGTGCATCTCTGATATCGAGGAAGGCCCAGCACCAGCCCCAACTGCACCTATCCGAGCTATTCCTGGATGGAGAAATCCTGAACTCAATGATTTGTTTAAAAAGATGGATAAGGTGACAAAGGACTTAGCCCATACACTAGCTCAAAGAAAATCAGCATTAAAAACATATTCACGGTCATCAGAAAGGACAGTTGCACAAAATGGTATATTCAATGTTCCCAAATACCTCCCCAAGAATTGCTATTAAGCAACAATTTTGCAAGGATTATCTGTGAATGAACGTGAGTCACTTGGGGTTGGAGCTGATATTGATCTGGTAAAGATTCAGGAATCAATCAATAGAGCATCAACATAATCATAACTTAGGTATAACGGTGATCTTCTGTGTAATATAGCTATCTTATATTGAATTTTATGTATTCTGTTTTTTTTCAAAGCAGCTTGGTAAATGTTATAAAGTGATATTGAGAGAGAGTAACATTTTATTTAAGAAAAACAATAATGTATGAGATATAAAAATTTTTTTTCATCAAATTGATGGTCCATACCTCTTTATGTCACATTTATGTATCCATATTAATTTCAATCAAATTTAATGTTGACCAATACATAGTGAATACACGTTATGCCACTTATACTTGCCAGGCATAGCTACCATTAAATATGCCAGTATCAAAAATTAAATTCGATCGAAATTAATGAGCATGATAATCATGAATTTCTGGAGTCAACTGCTTATTTTTATGCATGGTGCCTTGCCAACATTAATTTCAATCAAAATTACTTTTGATACTGGCATATTGCATGGTGTCTATTCCTGGAAAGTGTAAGTGGCATAGTGTGTATTCATTACGTATTGGTCAACATTAATTTCAATAGAATTTAATATTGACATTTGCATATTGAACCCAAACCAGTAAACGACCCAAAAAATTCTTCATAAAACTGCTCATTAATTTCGATCGAAATTAGTGTTGACCATATACATATTGAATGGTAGTTATATCTGGTGTGTGTAAGTTGTAAAGCTTGTGTTCAATGTTTATTGGTCAACATTAATTTTTATTGAAATTAATATTAATGTGTAAATGATATATACATGCTCAATATGCATTGTAATGTGTTTACTTAAGAATAGAGGGCCCTACTTTTCATCTTACAGAAAAATGCTTGGTGGCATGTCAAATTCAATTTTTATTAAAATTAATGTTGACATGTTACCATGCATAACAGTAAGCAACTGACTGCATAAATTGATGATAATCATGAACCTTAATTTTGATTGAAATTAATGTTGCCAAGTGCAGATTGAAAAAAAGCTATGCCACTTACACTAGCCAGGCATATTTACTATTTATTATGTATTGGTCAACATTAATTTTTATAGAAATTAATATGGATATGTAAATTTTATATTTACCCTGAACATGTATAGTAAATTTCAATACTTAAAAATACTTGCTGTCCATTACATGTCATGCAAAAAAGCATTATATCACTTCAACATTAATTTTGATCAAAATTAATGTTGGCATGCCATTATGCATTGAAACAACTAACTGACTGAAAAAGTTCATCATCAAAATGCTCATTAATTTTGATCAAAATTAATGTTGACCAATACATATTGAATATAAGTAATCTCCGCTTACTCAGACTAGATATAACTACCATTCAATATGTATATGGTCAGCCTTAATTTTGATCGAAATTAATGGGCAGTTTTATGAAGAATCTTTTGGGTTGTTTGCTGGCTTGGGTTCAATATGCAAATGTCAATATTAAATTTGATCGAAATTAATGTTGACCAATACTTAATGAATACACACTATGCCACTTACACTTTCCAGGCATAGCTACATGCAATATGCCAGTATCAAAAGTAATTTCAATTGAAATTAATGTTGGCAAGGCACCATGCATAAAAATAAGCAGTTGACTCCAGAAATTCATGATTATCATGCTCATTAATTTCGATAAAAATTAATTTTTGATACTGGCATATTTAATGGTAGCTATGCCTGGCAAGTGTAAGTGGCATAGCATGTATTCATTATGTATTAGTCAACATTAATTTCGATCGAAATTAATATGGACATGGACTATGCATAAAATTCCTATAAGTATAGGTAAGCTAAGCAGTTAGATTAACTGGTTTGATCAAGTACACCATATAAAAATTGATGTTTTAATGCCTTGGTTAATTTCAATCAAAATTAATTTTAAGCCATGCATGTTGAATTTTATCTATGTCTGTGTAGTCCATGTGAAATGGCTTGTATTCAATATGCAGGGGTCTACATTAATTTCGATCGAAATTATGAGGTTCATTGCCTCATAAATTTGGTGGTTTCTGTCAGGGTTTCATGCATGGTGCCATATGATACTTGTTGATTCCTATCAAAATTAATTTCAACACCAATATATTGAATACAAACCATGGCACTTACAGTACTTGGTCATAGCTAAAATTCAATATTCCAGTCTCAAAATTAATTTCGATAGAAATTAGTCAGGATCCATGAAGTTTATCAATAGTTTATGAGTTAAGTTTCAAGTCATATGTTTCATCATTTTCTTGCACCCATTTCTAGGTTATCTCAACAATTTTTTTCAAGTTTTATTATATTAATCAAAACTGTGGTAAGTTGTGAAAATTAGCTAATCCAAATCTCAAATTGAATATTATTATTTTAATAATTTTGAATGTTTCTTAAGTTATTCCATTGGGTGATTCATAATAATATTTTATCAACTTAGTAGTCCTATAACTTTTGAAAAGTAACAATATTGGTATAGTTAGGGACAACAATGCAATATCTTGTGCAGACTAAGATATATTGTAAAATAAAACTATTCAATTTTTTTCCCTTAGTTGTATCCAAGTTTATCAATGGTTTGGTCAAGGTGCCCACACCCTAGCCTGACACTCCTCCTGTCACTTAAAAAACAAATTCTTATCTTAAATTTTAATGTTACCAATTTTATATTTATAATTCATTTCTTGTTTGATGAGGCATATCAGTATATATGTGAATCTCGCATTGTCATCTGAAAGTAAATTTAACAAATATTCATAAAGGATTATCCTTTTTTTTCATATAATATACTAATTAAGTGTATCTCCACTGTTTAGGAGTAAATTCTAATTTAAAAAATTAGGGGGTGTCAGTTCTGGCAAATCCGCACTTACAAATCCGCACTTAAATTTGACCAAATCCGCACTTAAATAAGTGCGGATTTCCAAAACACACTAGCCCCAATACTGGTGGATTTCAAAATGAAATAAGTCACTTATTTCACTCAAATCCGCACTTTCTCAACCAAAAGTGCTGATTTCACCATCAAGTCCCATTTCACTGATTTGTCAGCATCATCCCATTCATACGCAGCACTCCGCAGCATAACACTTCATAACTCAAAACATCGTACATCACTTACATCTTCATATCATATCATATAAGAGTCATGCCTTCCTCACTTTCAAATCGTGATAAATTACATAAAGCAATGAATTTCATGGCGCTTGAACTGCTCTTGGACTCTGATTCCGATTCTGATCTAGAAGAAGATTTTGTCGTTTTATCAAAAATGGCCAGGAAACGTTACCTTCTTCCCAGAAAGCCTCAAGTACTTCATACCCCCAAGTACACCATCCAAACACTTCTTAACCTATCTACACCCAGTTTTAGACAGCTGTTCAGGACTTCTCAGGAATGTTTCCTTAAATTGCTTGAGCTTATTCAGGATCATCCCATATTTCACAATAATTCTCAAAAAGAACAACGACATCCTTCAATTCAATTGGCCATCACACTATGTTGTTTGGGTTCAAATGGTAATGGAGCCGCTTTGAAACGTTTAGAAAATGTCTTTGATTTAGGGTATGGTTCAGTTAACACTTATACCAAACAATGTATCACTGCCATCAACTCCTTGGAATCTCAACTTCTCACCTGGCCAACAAAAGAAGAGCGACTTGAATCATCTCAGGTTATGCAAGCAGAGGGCTTTCCAGGATGTATTGGTTTTGTTGATGGTACTACTATTCCTTTGATCCAGAAACCTGGTCAAGGTGGAAACAATTACTTTGACCATAAAAAGAGGTAGATTATTTTTAACTCCTTTCATCCTCCTTGAAACTAACACAAACAAATATATCTTCTTTATAGATATTCAATTAACGTTCAGCTTATATGTGACGTAAACAAAAAATTTATATCATTCTTCGCTGGCTATCCTGGCTCATGTCATGACTCCTACGTCTTCCAAAGAATGCATATTTCAAATGAACCTGAAAAATTCTTTGATGAAAATCAGTATCTTCTTGCAGATTCTGCTTATGTGAATGGAAAGTATGTACTTCCTGCTTTTCGGGGAGCAGCTTCAGAAGACAGTCAAAATGCCAAATTCAACAATCATTTGGCAAAGTCAAGAGTCCGTATTGAACATTCTATTGGAATCTTGAAAGGCCGTTTTTCTAGTTTAAGGGAATTAAGAAGTCCTCTTAGAAATAAATCTGAAATGGAGGCGGTGATCAACTGGATTCTGTGTTGCACTATACTTCATAACCTACTTGCTGACCTCAAAGATCAATGGTTAGAGCTGTATGAAGATGAACAAGTTGATTCACCTCCGACTATATCCAACACTTCTATTTCTCAATCAACTAGTATAAGGGCGAAAATCCTTCCAATAGCACTCCAACATTTTTCAACGCAATTTTAATTTTTTTCTCTTTCTCTTCAAATTATCAATTTGCATGTATTATTCACTGAGAATGGTAAATTTTTTTGCATATTTTTTTGGTTTTTGAATTTGCTGTTAAAGTCTTATTTTTTTTTCTCTCTGTGTTTTCTTTCATCAACTCAACATGAAATCGCATATTTTCAGCAAATGCATATTTTTCAGTCACTCAAAGGCTGGGAAAGAGTTGGAAGGGAAGATTAAGGGTTCCGAGGCATTTTAAATGAAGAAAAGGGTCTGGGAGAGGTTGAGAGAGGTGAAATGGGGATCAAAAGAGGATGGCATACAATGGGGCTGGGAGGATAGCGAAAGGCATGGGGAGGGAAGACAAGCATGTGTTGATAGAATTGAAAGGGATGGAGATTGGTGCAAACAGAGTGTGAAAATAGGAGGATGAACTCTGTTCTTCGGGCGAAGAACAGAGTTCACTTCCATAAAATATTAGCTGAAACATAGTTTTCAATTCTGTAAAAACAGTTGTAAGTAATAGAAAAAGTCACTGATTTTTTTATATGTAATCCTTGCTTTACGAGGAGACTTTTGTGACGAAGCAGATTTTTGAGTTACCTTTAAAAGAGGATGGCATACAATGGGGCTGGGAGGATAGCGAAAGGCATGGGGAGGGAAGACAAGCATGTGTTGATAGAATTGAAAGGGATGGAGATTGGTGCAAACAGAGTGTGAAAATAGGAGGATGAACTCTGTTCTTTGGGCGAAGAACAGAGTTCACTTCCATAAAATATTAGCTGAAACATAGTTTTCAATTCTGTAAAAACAGTTGTAAGTAATAGAAAAAGTCACTGATTTTTTTTATATGTAATCCTTGCTTTACGAGGAGACTTTTGTGACGAAGCAGATTTTTGAGTTACCTTTAAAAGAGGATGGCATACAATGGGGCTGGGAGGATAGCGAAAGGCATGGGGAGGGAAGACAAGCATGTGTTGATAGAATTGAAAGGGATGGAGATTGGTGCAAACAGAGTGTGAAAATAGGAGGATGAACTCTGTTCTTCGGGCGAAGAACAGAGTTCACTTCCATAAAATATTAGCTGAAACATAGTTTTCAATTATGTAAAAACAGTTGTAAGTAATAGAAAAAGTCACTGATTTTTTTTATATGTAATCCTTGCTTTACGAGGAGACTTTTGTGATGAAGCAGATTTTTGAGTTACCTTTTGAGATTTGGAATGTCTGGGAGGCATTATGAAACTGGCACATAACAAGAAAAAAGATTAAAAAGTAGAAGAAATAAGTAAAAAAGAATGTAAACATGCCTGGTCAAAATATTGAAAATGTCAGGAAGGGGTGTGTGCCGAGGATTGATGGGTAGGTAGCGAGGAAGGTCAGTGTGTCACATGTGACAGGGATGGGGTAAGAAAGGAAGGGATGTTTTGTGGCCAAAATGTGGTTGTGAAAAAAATGGGAAAAAAGTGCTGATTTGAGGTCATAACTGACACCCTTTTTTGAAATAAGTGACTTTTTTGCAAAATTTAAGTGCTGATTTGTAAGTGCTGATTTGGTTTGAAATCCGCACTTAATTTAAGTGCGGATTTGCCAGAACTGACACCCCCTATTTTGTATTTACCCGTGGCAATTTGCATATGGGATATACATTTTTTATTATTTGTTTTTCACACTAAAAGTCCCC
Source organism: Hemileia vastatrix (assembly GCA_030280995.1). NCBI lineage: Eukaryota > Fungi > Basidiomycota > Pucciniomycetes > Pucciniales > Zaghouaniaceae > Hemileia > Hemileia vastatrix. The sequence continues at coordinate 62,787,844 of JASXTE010000001.1, forward strand.
AAAGAATTACTAGTATTTTCTGTTAGCTACATCAAATTTTGCTTCAATATAAACAGATTGTGATTTAGCATGTTACTCAGTTTACCCCACTATGAATAATACATGTTAAAAAAAGCTCAAATAATATAAAATCCCCCTCTTTATGTTTTCTGTTTCTTTTATCCTCACTTTAATTTTAATCTTATTCAATTTTTTATCCTATTAAATTATAAACTTCAATTTTCTAGAATAGAGTTTCTTATAATTATTCATCATATTACATCATAATTTTTTGATATCAAATACTTTTTTTTAATATTCATTAATCAATATGTCTAGTATACAAAATCCTACACCTCCACTTTGTATGTATATCATGTTCTTCTCTCTTTATTTATATATTTCACTTATGTTCTATATCTTTTTTTTCAAAAAATTGATTTTCCAGAACCCAAATGTGTTTCATCCCACTCTCTGATTGATACTCGCTTTGAAGCTTTTGAGCTTGCACCATGTCTGCCACATGGCATGGCACCTAACCCTCCTGTACTTAGCAATGAGAGGCATGAAATAACGAGAGTTCAGTATTGCAATTTACTTGAATTGGCTAGAGATAAAACAGAAGAACTTGTCAAGATCCTTAACAATAATCCTTCTCCTTCATGTCTATCTAACCCTTGTAATGACTTACTCCAATATGTGAAAAGCCTTGAAAAATGTATGTTCTTCACCTTTTTTGTCTCCTTTTAAATTAGTAGATAAGACTATTAATATTTTTTTTCTTCATATATATTTGTAGCTTGAGGAGGGTATGATTCCTCCTGATGAAATAATTGTCATTAGGGATGATGATGAGACAGATGAACCATCAGATTTAACTCATGCTTCAACTTCTAAGGAAAATCTTGAAACACCTGTTATCCGCTCCAAGAAAAAGAGATTATCCCAAGGCTCCTCTTTTGTTTGACGTATTAAACCGGCTTCTGCTAATGAATTTTACGATGTATCAAATAATAAATCTCAAAAAAAAAGCAAAGGCTTTGATAATGAGTATTTTCTTGTTTCATTTTTTTTTGTTATTCTTTTATCTTTAAAATTCAATCATATATCTCTTTTATTGCTTACATATTGTACTTTTTATCTTTCTTTTGATATTTTGTACCAGAAACTCACCTGCTGTAGATTGTTCCATTCACAAACGCCCTCTCCCTGATGAAGATGATGAAAAGAGCGATGAAAATAGCGATGATGAACTGTCAGAATATGAAGCTATGCTTGTTCATCAAAAAAAGAAAAATTTAAAATCTTCTTCAAGACATGACGATATGTTTGATAAAGATGATGATTCAAACAGCTCATCACCGAGTTCCTTCATTTCTAAGAAGCAATACCCATCACCTCCTAAATTACCAACTTTGACCACTTTGAAAGCTTCTCTACCAATGAAATCAACTCCAATCAAGATATCTAAAAAACCTCTAACTTATTCACCCTCAATTCTAAAAGACTCTGATTTGCAGGAGGAATTCTGTAAAATTCATAATTTTTATAAAGGTAGAATCAGCATGGAAAAGGTCCTCAGGTCGTGGTTGGAAATTGTTACTCTCCTCGAATTATGCTCTTCTACTTCTTCCCAAGAACCCATGTTAAATATTCCAATGTTTACTTTTCATTGGGAAAAATCTTGTGGAGAAGATTGGATTTCAAAACTTACTGAGTTATGTAAGTTACCATAATTTTTAGTCTTGACTTTTGTTCTTTTACTTATTTTTTTTCCTTTTGTAGCAAATATTTTTTTAGAGATTGATAGCTCACAGCTATGGGTACTAGATAATATTGATTTCAAAAAAATGGAAGATTTATGTGATCCTGATGGTTTAAATACTGAAATTCTTTCCTCAACAAAGAAAAAAGATCACCCTGAATACAATCTTATTCAAACACTCATGAGATTAATGATCCCAAGTGACCACTGCCGTTCTTCATGGGTATCTCTTATATCATCTTCACTTTATCTGACCGCACATGAATTCAGCCAGCTTCCATCACATCAAAACATTAACTCAGATTGTCCAATTGAACTTGGTCTTCATCTTCTAGCTCACCTTTCAAATCTGAAGAGTGCAATTGCTGATGGATTAGAAGTTGTTCCCACTGCACTTCAAACCCGTGATATATCAATGTCAACTCTTCTTCAAATCAGCAAAATTATCATTGATATAATTATGTCAATTATCATTCTTAAATCAAAATATTATGCTGCAACAATATCAAGTGGCAAGACTAGCAAAGCTCAACAATCAAGTGATAAAAACAAAAATACTGAACTGACTATAATGAGACAGAAACAAAAGGCTGCACTAAACAAAATAAATTCTGAATACTCCCACCACCGATATCAATCTTTCACATTCTATATAATCGATGGTGTCCATGGTTTATTTCTGAGCTCTCAAGATCATAGATTGGCTTCAGAAGCTGATTTCTTGGAGGTAATATCAGAAGTTAAGTTTCTTAATTTACATGAAAAAAAAATCATTTGATGGAAGAAATAATTTGGAAAAATTTAAATAACTATATTTTAACATTAATAAAACCTTTTATAAGCAAGTGTGATCCATTTCCTTTAAAATTTGATACCCCAAGTTCTCCGGGAATTTCTAGGGCTATTTCTGCAGATTTTCTTAATCACTGGAGCTCCATTCAGCCAGTATCACCTTTTTTTGCTAAACATAGCCTTTCAATAAATTAATATTCCAACATGTAAATAGATAAAGTTCTGTCTATATGACTTATCTTGTATAATTCAAGTTATTTTCCTTCAAATACATCAAAAATGTGACCATCTTTGAAATTTATTAAGTAACCTTTGACATGATTTTCTAAATTAATTATTAAAAAAAATTATTTTAAGTCCAGCAATTGCAAATATTTTAAAATCTACTTATATGATTTCAAATACTTGTATTAATTTCTTAAATATTTTATTGTTTATATAAAATTATGATAACTGCTCTTGTTTTGTTACTTTACCTTTAATATTAAATAATCTATTAATTATTACAAATATTTTTGTTGAGTGTAACATTTTTAATCAGAAGTAGAACAATTTAAATAATTAAATGAGTACATTCTTAAAAAAATACAATTTAATCTATTATTGATTCAAAATTCTTTCATCAACTCTTTATTATTAACTTTTTTATTAATAAGCCTGTTTGACCTAAAATAATATACAGTTAATTTGTTAGCATTAAAAGCACATTTTTATGGCTAATATATTTCAAATTCTTTATTATAGTTTTTTTATTTTAGAACCTTTGCTACCAATTTAATAAAAATGACATTTAAAGATTTCACAACTTATATATTTCCTCAAAAGGAAAGCAAATTTTCTTATAATATTATGAAAAAAAATTATTTTATTTCACAAATAAAAAAATAGATAATACTATAATTATCAAAACTGAAAATGTTACAGCTACTCCCAGTATTTATCATGTTTAATTTTGCATTAAGTTGTGTATATATAATATAAATTTTTAATATTTAAATATCTTGATTTTTTAGATTTGTCTTAACATTAGATAAATAATACTTTGCTGAATTTATTTCTTCCTCTATTAAGTCATCTCTTTTCAAAAAAACTCTCAAAGCACTAATCAAATATTTATACCTATTTTTTTCTTCTTTAATTTCCAAGTACTCTGAAATATCAATATCAAAAACATTAAGCTTTTCTATAGCATGAAAAAGTCTAGTTCTGATTTGAATAGAAGAACCTATACTAGTGAAGCCAGGAATTTCGTGACATCTTGAGGTAAAATGCCTTAGTTGATTGGCAGGCCATAATGTCACTGTTATTCCATTAGTTGCTTCAAAGTTGATTTTACTTCGAATTTCGGGAAACATAAGTTCTCCACCTGTTTGTTGTGGTTGGGTCTTATCATACTTAATATGAATGGTATTGTTTTCTGTATCTTTAGGAAAAAATATTCCTAAAGTATACTCACTTGCATCCTTATCGAGATGAACCTCATTGGAGAACCCATTACCATTCGCTCCAGATGTCCAAGTTAAATTACTAGCAAATGGTACACCCTCTTCTTCACTAGAAACTTTTGAAAATCCAGGAATACCAAGTTTTTCACAAAGATTAGTTGCCTCGTTGTACTTTACATATGATATTTTTTTTAAAAAATATTCAAAGTACATTTCAATCCTCTTCATTCGTTTTTATATTCATCCGTTTTGTCAGGCCTGAGTCACTGTAAGAGGTATAAATAAGTCTTATCAGCAGCACTAAGGTCTGAATAGAACTAAACCAAGGTTAGGTATAATAATATACTATAAAATCCCACACTATTTATAACTTTGATTATATGTTATAAACCAGGTACTGTTTATATAATACTATAAATCACTCAATCTAGTGTTATAACAATATTTAAATACTATATATAGTTATTCCCACGTCTGTTTATATACAATATAAACCAGGTTCCAAACTAAAGTATATAAATAAGTTACCCGGACTAGTAAGTTATTAATTCAATATATTAATAAGATATAGTACTTATGCTTCTGTAATTCTTACTTGGACTACTCAACAAGTTGGGAACCAGGAATAAGATATCAATATTTATAATCTACTGAGAAATAGAGCTTACCTATTTAAGATACAATATCAATAATATAATATTGAATTTATATTAAATGATAAGGGGAAACTAATAATAAATATATTACCCTATGCAGTGGACCTCACTCAATATAGCTGTAATGATATTTAATTATTAAGACTCAAGAGACTACACCAGTAGTAACTTCAATAATACTAAAAGTATCAAGTTTAAGTTGTGGTAAAAGCAGATGGTGATTTCTAGGGGAAATCACCTCCTTATATCTTATTTCATCCATACTATTTACATGTATTTTCTTATCTGTATTTTAATAAGCCCTGCATTTAATTTATCTGTACCCCTGACTCCTTATCTGCTTGCATTCATGTTTCTGCATTTATTCCTGCATCTTTTCCTACCTGCATGCTGTTTCTGCTTCTTTATTCCCCTGCATCTGTTCCTGCATCTGCATTTCTTCCTGCATGCTTTTCCAGTTTCCTGCATCTTTATCTCCTTGCATCTACTCTTGCATCTGCTCCTGCATCTACTCCTGCATCTACTCCTGCATCTACTCCTGCATCTGCTCCTGCATCTACTCCTGCATCTGTTCCTGTGTCTGCATGCATTTCACCTGATGTCTGATATTCCTGCATTGTATACATATTCTGCATTTATCCTTTACTCCTGTCTTCTTATATATATTCTTTATTTAGTTAATTTATTCTTTACTTTACTTATTTGATACTTACTCTTTTGTCAGCTATTCTACTGATCCTAGCTGACACGTTTGTACAATATCGTCAGTGTATTCATCTGCAAAGAAAAGCATTCAAAAATTCAGTATTTAAATTAAAAAAAGTGATACTTACGAATATATAAAGATTTCTTCTTATCTAAAATAAAGCCACCACCAAACATTTTTCCAAAACCACCAGCTCTTCAATGATAACCATTATTTTTAATTTCATGTTCGCAGTAAGAAAGATCCTTAATGCATTGCACCGTAGCTTCTAACATATCTAGTTCTTTGAGCTCATGAATTTCAAAAGTCTGCACAAGAACATTAGGTATTAAGACACCTTTTGGTTTATAAATACTACATCCAGGAAAAAAATTGTAATAATTATTGCAATCTGTCATATTATTTGCATAAGATCGTGCATAGAAATGTGGCTTCTTCCCATTTGTATCCATTCCAAGAGCGTTTACAAGTTTCATTCCAGTAGCAATGTCTTTTGCCCATCTATTGTTAGAGTTCTTCCCTGGCCATTTTTTTTTCAAATTGTTACTCATTGATGGTTCAATCCTAAGAGAATTCAATTTTGATTTAAAATAGAAAAAAATCAAAAATTAGAAAATAGTAACATAATTTCAATTATCAGTCAATGATACCTTTAACTTTATCATATCTTCAATATTAGAAATACAAAAGTTAGCATATCTACATATTAGTAAATTTATATACTTTTTCTTTATTTCAAATATTAAGAAAGTGTTTCAAAGGTATACTTTATTAAATTATACATATAAAGAGTATAGCTTTATCCTGTATGCATTCAGCAAGTACAAGATTTGGCTCTACACTTAATATTAATAATATAATGAAAGTATAACTCCAATACACTAGTAATATTAAAAAATTTACAGAATTATTATATCCACATATATAAAATGAAAAATCTTGCTCTGACCAATATATTGACTTAGAAAGGTATACTTCAATAAATTATTAATTTTTAAATTGTAGCATTGTCCTGTATGCTTTCAGCAAGTACGAGACTTTGAAACAACTTAAAAATCAATAAATTATAGGTAAAGTACAAACAATCTAATTATTATTATGAAAAGCAAAACATTATCCTGTATGCTTTCAGAAAGTACAAGATGATGTTTTACTTTTCATATTAATAATATAATGGTTGAGAAAGTATTAAAGAAATATAGTAAAATGATAAGCAAAAAATGAACTTACATGTCTATAAAATCTTCTTCCATTTGTAGCTGATTGATCAAAATTAATTATAAAGTTTATTTTATAATCACTGTTTTAAAAAATAAATGGTTAGATAAATAAATTGAACATTTTTGATAAGGAATAAAGAAAAGTAAATTGACAAACAAATAAAAAAACTTTAAGTTAACTGAAAAAGAATTTTTTTATAATGAATCAAAAGGGTACAGTAAAAGATACCATAAAAATAAATTCATAATTAGAATCATTAGATTAACTTGTCAAAAGTGTAAAAAAGAGTAACAAACCAAAATGATATGAAATGCAATAGCAAGAAAAATTTGCTTTCCGGTAATCAGATAAGGTCAATAAAATAGTACCAATAACTCAAAATGATAAAAAAAAAATATGATGGATAATTTTTGAAAAAGGTAAGTGAGAAAGAGAAAGGAAAAAGAAATTGGGTGGCAAAAAGATGTAGATATCATGAATTTTCACTGATCTCATTTTCAAAAAAATGCAGCTCTCCAAGTCATATGATAAACTTCATCTAAATTCCAAGAATGATGTTGCCAAGGCACTGTACACAGCACGATCATTTTTTCCTATGCATATACTAATTTCAGCTAGAATTTACTTGGCTGCATGTTGTACAGATGAACATTTGTGGAACGCTGAATTTCACATCTAAAAAAAATTGACACCACATAATTCTAGCTACCATGTTTCACGTAGCTAAAAAACATACACTCATCACATTTAAATTTACATTGCGTCAAAATTAATTCATTTTTGAATTTTTTTAAGGGAACTATAATGTGCACCACCTATTTCTAAAATATGAACCTCCCCACCATATTAAATTGGGAGACTTATAATTATGCAATTTTTTTGCCGTGACCTTTTTCCTGATATTACTTGGTTCAAAATATTGAAACATGACCAATGTTGCTGAAAGAAACATTTGATTTTGTTTCTATGTGTAACAATGGAAGGCTGTTTCTTACCGGCTGAAGAGTGTTGTATATTTTATTTAAACACATTTTTATTTTTTTATGTATTTTATTTAAAAAATTTACTTTTTATTGCAGCCAGATTTATACTGGCTGCTTTTTAGAAACCTTAATTTATGACCCAAGCCTTTGAAATTGGCTTGGGTCCCTTACATTGCAATTTAGTACTTCCAGCCAGGTTTCCCCTGGCTGGGAGGTGGCCAAAATTGTGTGCAACGCGCATTGCTTCTGCAAGTAAAGCGCGTTTCACAATTGCTTCCATATCTCATGCAGCTGATATCAAGTCAGCTGCATGCAGTGCATTGCACAGCCAGTTTTTTTCTGGCTGTGCAATGCACACAGAGAAACCAAAGTCCCTGCAAGGGACTTTGGTCTCTAAAATGGAAGCGACTTTCCCTACCAGGTGCAATATGGTGGGAAAGTGAGAGATAAGTTAGACTGAAGTTGTTTGAAAGCAACTTCAGTCTTAAAAACCTTAAAAATTATTAAAAAAATGAGAAATCTAGAAAAAAAAAATTAAAAATTAAAATGTGAGTATAAGAAAAAAAATAAGTGCTAGTGATACCAAAAACCCAAGCCAATTTCATTTGGCTTGGTTATTTAATAATTATTTTTTAATAGATTAAATTTAAAATTCAAACACCATAAAATATATGAAATTTTTTATATGAATATTATAAATTGAATCTACCACTTTCTCATAATTATATTTATAATTTTTTTTAAAAATTTTTGACATTTAAGTTTATTTTTTGGAAATACAAAATTAAATTTTCAACTAAATTTTTTAATAAAGTAAAATAAATTATAAATTTGACATATTTTAATTGAATAATGAAAAAAAAATTTAAATTTATTTAAAAAATATTTTTGTTAGAAGAATACCAATATTTTAAGGGTAGAAATTTGGTGCAAATTGTAAGTAAAAAAAATTATATTTTTTTTTGTGAGGGGTTATTTCTATTTTTAAAAATATTTTTTAAAAACATTCATTAAATACTGAATTAAATTACTTTGTAACTCAAATTTTTTGTAAAATAATTAAAAATGAAATAATAATATTGTTATATTTGATATAAAATTTGAATTGGTAATATTAATTTCTCTTTAAGTAAATTTGAAAATCATTTAAAAAGATTATGTTGATAAGTACTTCATTTTTGATATACAATGGTTATATATATATCTTATATATATTTCTTGAGTGTTATTTTTATATACATTCAATAAAATTTGTAATATACAATGCCATTTAATCATTAATTATTGTTCAACTTAGTTATAACAACTTCATATTTAATACCAGCCACTAGTATTTACTTTTTAATTTAAAACTCCAATATAATATGAGAGTATCCTTATTTTGTCTGTATTTAATTAACAACAATAACATACCATAATTGAGTGGGTAATTAATTACAATAAGTAGTGGAAGAATAACCTATAAGAAATGATAAGTTTATCAAAAATATTACATTAAAAAAATATACTTTTGAAATTTTTTTGATACAATTTGGGTAGTTAAATGAAAATTTAAATTATCAGACATCAAAATGGAAAAAATCAAAAAGTGGTGTTTATATAATAAGCCTCATATAAAAAAAGGACAAAAAAATCTACTATGTAACTAAATTATTAAATATTAAGGTATTATTAAAATTATTGAAAAACTTATTTTACAGTTATAATGAAATATAAATGTGAAAATTATGGTGGGATAATAGTAAGACTATGTTGAAACACTTTAATTTATACATACTTTCAACTATGTTCAGATAAAAAAATTGTTAAAATTGTATAATAACATCTAGTTAATAGCGATGCAATTTTATTTAGATCAAGAATAATTTTTTCTGAGGAAAAACTAATTAAATTGAGATATGGCCATCTCCTTTCAAGAGATAGAATAATAATAAAAATTTAAAAAATTATAAAAATAATTCTTAATCACTATTTTTGAAAAGTCTCTAGTAATATTCATTATAATATATCATTCATTTATTACATTATATGGAGTTTCATCTTGAAGTAGTGATGTGCAGCTTTGAACTCATGTTATGAAAAACAAAAAAGTTAAAAAATATATAGTTATACTAATGAAAAAGCCAAAAATAAAAATACTATTATAAATTAATAAATTATAACTACATAAATTTTATTCTGCTCTACTGATGGAAGGGTACTATGTATGAATTTCCACATGTTAAATCTAAACCTGTTTTAAGGCTAGTTTACAGGTAGAGCTATTAAGTTTCCTTAAATTCTAAAAATAACTTATGCATTTTAAAAATTATATTTTTCTTGTTTTCTTTCCAAAGTTGTTAGAGTTGCTTAATTTATACTATTATCTTAATATTAAGATATATAATTTTTTTTGAATACATGATTTATTGTTTCAAAAATTATATTATAAAGTTAAATCATTTATTTCATTTTCTAAAGCTTCATTGTCAAAGACACAACTCCATTTTCTATTACTTAATAAATATATAAAATGTGATAGTAAAATTTTAGGAATTTTCTTTTTGAGAGGGTCAAACTATATTGTCAAGATTTTTATCTAGAAATTCTTGTACTCTAAAACCAAATAATTTTCTCCCTTAAGTAAGCCATTTCAAAAATATGAGAATATAAACAAGAATATTGACTTATCTTATTTTTATTTTCTTTACTGAAATTTTTAGTTCAATCCCTTTTTTTATATGACATTAGTATAAAACCATGGTTAAATGCTACTATATTATTAATTTTTATTATACATATATATATATATATATATATATATATATATATATGAAATATTTAGAAGGTCATCCTTATTTATTTACTTGAATAAATGGCTCAATTATAATACCCAACACTTATTAATGTTTCCCAAACTCAATAACAAATTTCTCATATGAAATATTAGCTTCTAATATAAGAAGTTTATCTATAGATGATATTCAACATGTGATTTTACTTTTTAGATTCAGCTAAAATTAAACAAAAGGAGAAATCATGCATATGTGTATAAATGGTAACCATATGTTACTTAGAGGATTGTGAAATTCACTCATCAGAATGGTTTAAGTATTAAAATAAATTGAGGTCATTATTTTCTAGTATTTGAAACTAATTAGGAAATTATTCTAAAAATATATTTCAATGTGTATCATGTTTAAAAAGTTGGAAATATGATTTTTGAAAATTGTGAGTTTCTTATGAGATACCAAGCTTTAGTTTACATTGTTTCAAGTAGAATAGAATTTTAGTATTAGAAATTGAAAGCAATGTCCCATTATCAGATTTTACTTGTGTTCTACTTATAGAATGATTACATAACATTAAACATTATTTAAATCAAAAAGGTTTAAAAGATATTTAGAATTTTACAAAATTTCACCATTTATTAATCTTTGATTTGAAAACCAACTATGATGTACACTCACTAGAAATAAGCAATCCCAATTTTAACATAATTTATCAATCCAAAAATAATGAGTCAATTAACATAAAAATATATATTATTTCAAAACCAAATCTCTAGATTTAAAATATGATGCTTTAATGAAAAATTAATAAAAAACTTTAATGCGATGAACTCTCTTAAAAAATTCAAAAATAGAATATCAAATCAAGTAATTTCTGCAAAAAAACTACTAACTATGGTAGATAAAGCATAAAAATAAGTCATATTTTTTAAAAAAATGATCTAACAATATTTATTTTTGTTAAAAAAATCAAAACATTGTTAAGTTTGCTTGTTATAATAATGTTAAAATCCACTAAACATTATCTAAAGGTGGTAAAATATGTTAAAAATATGTTGAATTTTGTGAGCCAAAAATCAACAATTTTGTATGATTTCATGTTGTGCTACGACTTTATTCCACCCTTTTTATCTGATTCTTCCAGTATTACTTTGCTATGATCACTAGTTTTCAAGTTAAAATTTACAAATGTTCATTATACTTGATAATATGAAAAATAACTCAAAATTTTATACCTACAAAATAAGATTTTGTAACTCCTTCTTTCAATCAATATTTGAAGAATTTTTTAGTTTATTTGAGTAATGATTTTAAAAATAGCAAAAAATTTGAAATTCACAAGGAATTATTTCCAGAGACTATAATTATTTTCTTATGTAATGCATGAGCTACTTATCAATGATGTAAAACATCAGAAAAGTAAGTTATAGTTATAAATCTACAGATTATACTGTTTCTGGTATATATATCTTCAATAAATCTTTTAAACTTATCTTAACCTACATACCACAAAATAGAAAATCATTATATTAAAAAAGGAAAAAATTCTATGATAATATCATAAAGAATGATAACCATGGATTGATATTCCATAAAAGTGGTTAATAAAATTTTAAGATAACCTAAATCAGTATTCTTTCATCAAAATATATCCTTTTTGTCTTTGTAATTTATTCCAAACAATTTTTTTGAAAGTTGAATCTATATATCTAATGCCAAAACCACTATTAAGTTCCCTCTTAGACTTTTTAAGAAATTATATATATATATATATATATATATTATTTATCAAAAATTGAAATAAAGAATAAAAACATAATTTTATTTACCTTTAATTATTTAAATATAGAGTATTTTCAGAATGCATTGTGGTTACTTGTGAAGGTTAGAAGATTTGAAGTTGGATTTATGAGTTTTTAGAAGGGCGAATATTGTAAAATTCTTTCATAAATATTTATTTCATAGTTTCAAATGTTGAAATCTACAAACTAATGGGATTTAAAATTATATTGATATTTAAAATCTGTTTTCTAATCAAGTAAAATAATATAAAATGATGATATCAAAATTGAAATTAAGTTTAAACTTTTGATATGCTCTATCTTCAATTTTATTGATAGTGCATCAAAAATTTAATAATATTTTTTTCCTTCATCAATTTTTACATAAAAGATAGTTTTATCATTTTATGCATTAAAGATTGCTTATATAAAGTTAACATCTATGTCAACTGTTTATGACTATTAATCTATATAATAAATTTTTTTAGAAGAAACATCAGTATATACTGACTTTGAAATTATTTAATTTAAAATAGTTTACAGGTAGATAATGAAGGGTGATTTCATTTTTGAATATGAATTATAGATGTCTTATTTTGTCAATTTTAATTCTTTTTGAGCTCAAATGTATCCACCGCAACTTATGTAAGAATAAAAATTATTTTTATTGAAATTTACATGAGAAAGTATGCCTATTATTCAAAATCAAACTTTCTCTAATGGTGTTTTTCAATCATTATTTCCATTCATATCAATAAAAAACATTTCAATTTGCTGATGTTTTAGTTTTTGATATCCCAAAGTTTATATCTCAGGTGTACTATTCACAAAATTATTAAAAATATAATTTTTGAAATACATGATAAACTTGAAAGTGAGGGGGCATTAAATTTTTAAAAATGAATTCTAAATTCAGGATGGATAGTATTTTTTCTATTTTCACAAATGAACAATTTTTTGTTTCAATTAATCCAGAAAGAAAATTTTGTTGTAAGCATATTATATTATACTTATTTTGATTTTAAATACTATATTTTCAAGATTTTTGTTTAATATTTCCTGTGAAAGTTAATGTTAATGTGAATTTTAAGTAAGCTTGAAGAAATTTAATAAATAGGCATATTGGATATTTAAAATAATATTTTGCTCCAATCTTGAATCATCCTGGGCTAAAAAATATCCCGAATAAGGTTTTTGTGGGTCAATTTAGATTTAAGTAGGACTAAGTGAGGTTTAATAAAGGACAGATAAAAGGCTAAATTCATTACTAGTGACTTTTTTCTCAAAATAGTTATAAAATATGTATCATTCTGGAATCAAGCTTCAATAAAGTTGAATTGAAACAGAGATAATTTCTAGCAGCACATCACCATATTTACAAAGGTGTAAAATACCACAAATATTACTCATAATATAGGAAGGCAAGGAATCTACAAAATTCACATTTGAAATGAGGATTTATATTTTGAATTTGAAATTGAGAAATGGAATATTATTTTCCAATTTAAATATCTATTAGTCATTTTACCAAAAGTTTTCAGTAATCAGATTGAATTTTGATGGTATTTTGTTGTAGATTAAACATTTTGATGAGCCATTTACTCAAAATTACTGGTTTTGGTTCTAATATTCCATGTGAAATTCATTACGAATCTTTTTGAAAGTGAATAGTTGACATATTGGATATGCAAAAGCTTATGTTAGATCAAAGTGAGATCAAAGGGAGTTCAACTCATGATCAAATTAGGATTTTTAAAGATCAAACGGTGATCAATGTAGGTTCATCTTGAGCTCAATTTGTGACAAATCTCTGACCAAATGTAAGGCCCAAAAATTTCCTACATGGTGATGATGTGTGCATAATTCAGGCATAGATTTTTGGCTCAACGGAGTTCAAGCAAGGGGTATTGCTAGTAATACCTCCCCATTTTTTCTGTGGTGAACCTGACAAGGCTTCTTCGACCATACTTGATTGAGAGTTTCTTTGTTTTCCTCCCTCGAGGTAACAGTCGGTAACCTATCCTCCACCGACACTGCCACTTCCACAGCTGTGGGTTCCACAAGGGTCGCTTCCACATTTGAAGCTTCCGCCGTAGGGACTTCGATGATGATGTCTGAATTCTAAAACAGGATCATCAGTAATTAAATTTATGAATTATAAAAAGTGAACTTACTTCAAAGATTGGGTCAACCTCCAAAAATAATTTAGGAGTGACCTTCTCTGCCACCTCCCTCTCCTCTTTGTCATCTTCGATGACCACCCGTCGTTTTTTCAGGGTTTTCCTCAAGATGGGAATTTCTTCTTCCTCCTCGACCAATTCGTCGACCTCCTCTTTGATAACCCGCCTCTTGATGGCATCCCTAGTCACCCAGGTTGTCACATCATCCTCAACTTCTCCTCATTCTCCCCCACCAATTGATTTTCCCCAATGGACACATCCCAAATTTCCTTGACTACTTCTTTTGTTTTGGGGATCACCCAATACTTTGTCTTAGTAAACCAACTCTCAATGTCGCCATTCTTTGCTAAGGCGTCACACGCCACCCTTCTCCATTGGCAAAACTCGCACTTCTGGCGAGGCCCTTGTGTTGCCATGCTCTCCACGCAAAATACTCCATCAACTTGCAGGCGGTGCAAGTCTTCGAAAATTGTCGTGTAACAACACCCCCATCCGCTTTAGGGTGTGGAGGCGTGGGAGTTGGTGTAGGGAAATCCGTCATAGTGAGTTAAAAATAAAAATAATAATAATTAAATAAAGAGAAGGAAAAATTAGTGTGGGAAATATGTCTTATGCTCAACGGAGCTTGCGTTCTTATACCCGGGCATCTGTCACGCGCCACGTGACACTCAAGGCAAAAGCAGCTCATTAAATCAATAATAAGGGGCTCAAATCCATACTCGAAGCGCAGAAAGCAATTTTTCATAGCAACTGCAACTTTCCTTTGTGTACTCGCTATTCAACCACACTATTCTAAACTCTAAATCTAAATTAGTCAGTTTCTCAATAGTGTGTCTTAGTCTTTTTCTCAATAAGCGACGCACAGCGCAATAATCAATATAATAGTACATTAAAAGGTTTATGAAATGTCTGTGGGTTATTAAGGGGTAGTGAGCATGGACAGAATGGTTAGTGAGGGATTAAGGGGTTAACGGATGTTAGTGAGGAGGGTCCAGGTGTAACGGATATATTTTAAATGGTTTGTGGTGTGCGGAATAGTGGATGGGTATGAGGTCAATGCGAGGAGGAGTAAAGGATATAAAATAAGTTGGGTTTTTGGTTTGATATTCCTTAGAATTAAATTATAAAATGCATTTATAGTTAATAGTGGTAAAACTCTAAAGTTAAAATCATTATTATTGTATCTTTCTTTATTTTCTCAATAATCATTTCTAAATCCTAAATCTTTGATTGTTGAGTTTCCAAACCTTCGTGAGATCTTAAGAATTTTAATGTTACCTTTCAATTATATTAGAATCCTTCTCAAACATAACTCAACACAGTAGTTCTTCCTTCGAGTCATATTCGAATCACTTTCTCAAACCATCCCTCTGTGCTTTGTAGAAGTATCTAAACCTTTCATCTCACTTGCAGGAACATCCTCGACCTTGTGCGTAGGTTGTCGGGTGACAAAAGTAAAGTGTACTGGAAAAATTCTGTCATTGTGGAAAAGTTTGGTTATGGTGAAAAGATTAACTCACTCTGGCAAAAAGAGCTAATTGTGGCAAACTTTACTCACAATGGGAAAGTCTGATCACCAGTGCAAAGTTTGGTCACTGCAGAAAAGTCTGGGCACTCTGGTAAAGTTTAGTCACTGTAGAAAAGTCTGATCACCAGTTCAAAGTTTGGTCACTGCAGAAAGTTTGGCTATTGTGGAAAAATTTGGTTAGAACTTATCATGCTTGTTAGATCAATAGTTTATTGTAGATCCTATGCATGTAAGGTATTGTTGGAAAGGTCTGGAGGAGGAGAATCAGATAGAAGAGGAGAATATTAGTCTTCTACATGTTTTTTTGTCTTTTAGTTTCAATAATAAGGGTCTTTTTTGATTATTAACAATATTTAACATATAACAACAATTATAATAAAAAATATCAACATATAGGGTACCATTGGATAGCTCTCATTCTTGGTGACTAGAATTTGTTTCTTTTCTTATAAAATTTATAAAATAAAAATATAATAAAGAACACTCTTTAATTTTGGTGGGAAACTGGGTAAATCTGGGGCAAACCTTTAATAAGGCACCTTTGAACATATCATCCCAAGGGTAGTTTCTGGGGTACTTTACTGTACTTTTCAGTCTCTGGGGCAAGTTTTGCGGCTTGTTCTAAGTATTTGCTATGACTAGTATCAGTTTAATCTGGTATTAGGTATTTGTTTTGGGGGTGTAACCATTTATTGCACTTATTTTTTTTCTATATTATAGGTTTCAAATACTTTCAAAGTCTTTCTCTCAGATTTTCAACTTATCCAACTCTTCAAGCAGATCTTCAAGCTTAGTTAATTGAATCTTACGTTTACTTAGAGGGACAGGGATATCTTTTTGTTTTTCCAAATCCCTTGGATTTTGCCAGCAGCAAGGTGACTGTAGGAGTCTACTCTACAGCGTATAACTCTTCTTGCGATCTTCAGCCTTCTTAGAATCTGCCTTTCCACCTTTTGACCTTAACTGATTAGAAATACTACTTCTAACTTTAGAAGCAGCCGCCCTCCTAGCAGCCTCCACATCATATACACCAGCCATACACCCACCATCCGCCTTAACAACCTTTACTGACTCCAAATTACCATATGAAGTAGATAAAGTAGCCTTACTAACCTCTTTTTCCTTCCCCTTATCTCTAGAATTATTTCCAGTACCAGAAGAAGCCTCAGTAGGCAATTCCTCAAACCTAGCTCTCTTTTCACCCATACTATTCCTCCTCACCAAATCCAAAGGAGCCTGACCTTCACTGGGCTTGATAAAAGATCCATCAGGAAACCTAAATACCTTTCCATCAAATTTTACTCTACCAGCAGCCTGATCCTTATTCAAAGTCCAACAATCATTAGACTTATGTACCTTCCAGTTACA
Organism: Hemileia vastatrix; assembly: GCA_030280995.1. Lineage (NCBI taxonomy): Eukaryota > Fungi > Basidiomycota > Pucciniomycetes > Pucciniales > Zaghouaniaceae > Hemileia > Hemileia vastatrix. Next base: position 62,805,019 of record JASXTE010000001.1, read on the forward strand.
GTAGGAACAAATCCAAACATCAACAGTACCACCATTCCTCCTATCATAACCTTTACTTGAATAAGATGATGAAGAAGAAGCTGAAACTCTTCTGGCCTTCTGAGTTTCTTGAACAAAAATTTTCAAGTGCTTTGTTAAGTCAGCTAATTGATCCACCATCTCCTTATCCACATTCTTATCCACCTTAGGAACTGGTTTCCCCAACTGAGATTTTCTTGCCTCCTGAGCCTTCTTCATAATATCGTTATTATCAGCCAAAAATTCATTAATTTTGCTGACATACTGTGTACAGGTTTCTTGATAACCATCCACAGCCAAAAGCTTGAGGTGAGACTCCACCGATTCTTTAACCACCTTATAAGCAGGCAACTTCTGCTCCCCATTAGGTAGGTTTCTCATCAAACCCTTCCTAGACAACTCCTTTAAAACATCCATCCTAACATCCCTCCCAAAAGCGGACCAAAATAAATCTTTGACTGCATTTTCATGAGCCAATTCCTTTACCTCCACCAGATATACCACCACAGTTTCAAAACTACCAACAAACTTCCTATAACTCACCAAAGAAGTTATTCCACCCTGCACTTGCCATTCTCCAACAACCTTATTTAAATCCACCATTGAATATCTGACTCCCCATCTGTCCACCATTTCCCTACTAAGCCTTTTCCAATCCCTAGTCTTATAACCCTCCATACCAGTAATCTTCTTCTCAACTTCCCTATCACCAATGAAAAATATTACCTGCTTCACCATATGTAAATGAGAAGCCCCATCAATTCTAGCAGCAGCCTCATATCTGCCTAAAAACCACTTTACATCATTACCAACAAACTTGGGCCCATCCCAAGTTTGAATCCTTACTGAAGGCCTGACACCATCAGCAGCAGCAGCAATAACACCAGCACCAGATGGAGAAGACATCCCAAATAGCACCAGAAACCAATAAAATCTGCAAGGGCTCAGCCCTTTACCAGACAACCGACAATATCCTACAAGGGTTCAGCCCTTTACTAGGATAAAACAACAAACAAAAACAAAAACAACAGATCTAGCAAGGGTTCAGCCCTATACCTAGATCCCTACTACCACAGATCCTGTACTGGTTCAGCCAGCTACCAGAATCACCAAATAACCAACCAATCAAAATCCAACAACCAGAAAACCAAAATCCAGAAGTCCAACAAGTAAGTTTCTTCAGAAGATAAAGAATTCAAACCCCACGTTGGGCACCAAAAATGTAGAGTAGACTCCTACAGTCACCTTGCTGCAGGCAGAATCCAAGGGAGTTGGAAAAACAAAAAGAAATCCCTGTCCCTCTAAGTAAACGTAAGATTCAATTAAGTAAGATTTAAGATCTGCTTGAAGAGTTGGATAAGTTAAAAATCTGAGAGAAAGACTTTGAAAGTGTTGGAAACCTATAATATAGAAAAAAATAAGTGCAATAAATGATTACACCTCCAAAACAAATACCTAATACCAGATTACACTGATTCTAGTCACAGAAAATACTTAGAACAAGCCGCAACACTTGCCCCAGAGACTGAAAATTACAGTAAAGCACCCCAGAAACTACCCTTGGGATGATCTGTTCAAAGGTGCCTTATTAAAGGTCTGCCCCATATTTACCCAGTTTCCCACCAAAATTAAATAGTGTTCTTTATTATATTTTAATTTTATAAATTTTATAAGAAAAGAAATAAATTCTAGTCACCAAGGATGAGAGCTATCCAATGGTACCCTATATGTTGATATTTTTTATTATAATTGTTGTTATATGTTAAATATTGTTAATTATCAAAAAAAACCCTTATTATCGAAACTAAAAGACAAAAAAACATGGAGAAGACTAATATTCTCCTCTTCTATCTGATTCTCCTCCTCCAGACCTTTCCAACAACACCCTACATGCATAGGATCTACAATAAACTATTGATCTAACAAGCATGATAAGTTCTAACCAAATTTTGCCACAATAGCCAAACTTTTCTGCAGTGACCAAACTTTGCACTGGTGATCAGACTTTTCTACAGTGACCAAACTTTACCAGAGTACCCAGACTTTTCTGCAGTGACCAAGCTTTTCACTGGTGATCAGACTTTTTTACAGTGACCAAACTTTGCCACAGTGCCCAGACTTTTCTGCAGTGACCAAACTTTGCACTGGTTATCAGACTTTTCTACAGTGACCAAACTTTGCCACAGTGCCCAGACTTTTCTGCAGTGACCAAAATTTGACACAATGACCAACTTTGCCACAGTGATTTTGCATTTGCACCGGAAAATCACTGGAGCACACCAGAAAAAAAATGGCTACTCCATGAGCACACTGCATCCACCAAAAATACCAAGAGAGGCCTAGAAAATCCAGTAAAACCAATACCCAATCCATGAAACCATCAAATAACAATAGGAATACCAACATATATCCATTCCAAAACACCATAAATCCTCCAAAAAAAATCCAGTTAACTTCCTTCAACCAAATTAACACCTGCTAACACCATGATTTTCTTCCAACCAAGGTCCAATCAAATTTTCACCTAAGTAGCCTACCCAGGTTTGGAATGCCACAGCGTATGGAAATATGAGGAGTTAGAAATTACCTGGTGACAGAGATGGAGCAAACAGGGATAGCAAAAATGGACTGATGTAACTATCCTTATAAGCTCAATCTCTATCACCAGATTATAGGAAAACAAACTAGGGTATGGACTAAAATATTAATGTGGTGAATTAATGAACATTTAATATATCTGAATTGAAATATAAATGTATATATATGTAACTTTGTGTAAATTTATATATCAAGGGAAATAGAAATGAACAAGTGTCATGAAATTTTCAGTATATTATAATGACTGGTAAGATATGAGAAAGTAATAAAAATATAAGGAATAGACAGATAGCAAAGTGAGCAAAGGAGCCCGATAGCCCTCAAATTCTGACACTCTGCTTCCCACTTCCATGCATCTACTCCATCTTCTTAATCCTCTACCTCCAATAATCCTGCTTGTTTCACACCTTCTTCCTTCTTGAACATTCTTTCTGACTCTTAATTCCTGGGTCCTCCTCTATAATTTTCTTCTATTTCTTCTCCTTCTCTTCAATCAAGGATCTCTTCTGACATCCCCAGAACTCTTACTTCTCCTAGAGCTATGCTGAATCCACCTCTTTCTAAACTTATTCTATATGTTTCTACTTCTACATCTACTGTCTCTTCTCCTCCTATATCTGAGCCTATACCTTCTCAACCTACTTTTAGCAGCCCCCATGACTCTTGTTACTCTACTTCTCTAAAGAGACCCAGATCTCCCAGTCCTCCAGTTTTAAGCCATAAGAAAAGGAATATTCCAATTGTAAAAAGTCCCCCTGTTCCTACTTAACCTTCCAACTCTTTAAACTTTCTCAAAAAACCTTCATATCACAAAATGAAAACCCCTATTCATCCCTCCTAGATGAAAAATTTCTAACATGTCTGCCTTTAAATTTTTATCTTGACACTTTTGACTCTAGTAAGTATTTTAAATTCTTCTTTTCTTCTTTTAATTTTTAATTCTTGATTTTTTATTGTTGACCTAATTCAGATTCTTCTGGATTCCACTATTCTCCATCTGCTTATTATATCCCTGATGCAGAACCCACTACAGCCATTTTTTAATGTAATGAGGTTTCCTAACAACTATATTCAATTTTCAACATTAAAATCGCCTATTATAAAGAATATGTTTCTAAAGATCAAGCTGAAGTTTTTTATAGAGAGAAAGTTTTGAAATTTCACTTTAAGATGGCCACTTGGTTAAAGCATAAGCAATTTTGTCGATTTAAAGTATTAGAAAAATTCACTAGAACAACTCATGAAATGTTTACCATGCCTTTAATTTCAAGAGAAAATCTTCCTTATTTCTGCTGGATCATTCTGGAAATTTTCAAAGAAACTAAAATAAATTATTTATATAAAATTATAATAATCTACTACTATTTGTTTTTACAATTATTATAATTGTTTTTTAAAAAAATTATAGGAAAGATGAAAATAAAATTTATAATGAAACATTGGTTTTGAGAAAATCAATATTCTTAAATGAATTTGAAATTTGAAATCAAATTGTTAAATAAAATTATTTAAATAAATTAATAATTTTGAAAATTTGAAAAAAAAGATTTCCCCCAGCCATTTGATGAGCCATACCCCTGACATTATACCCACATTCAAGTGCACCTTAATTGTGGGATACACAGGAAAGAAATTGAAAATAAATATAAAGAGTTTTAGAGAAATTTGAAAAACATAAAAAAAAGTATAGAGAAATTATCACTGGGTAGGCTCCCTCCAATTTGAAAAAATGATTGGAGACCACCAGTGAGCATTATCCCTGAACAAATTAATTTTTATTAAAATCTAAAATGAAAATAAAATTCAAACATAAAAACATTAAACATAAAATTTCAATAACAAAAATTAAACATAAATAAATAAATCTTGAATCCAGATTTTGAAGGTGTTATTGATTTGATGTTGTAGTGATCCAGTTTATAGTCTTAGAGGACTACCTATATAACAAAAACAAAGCCAGAATTCAACTAGAAAAAGGGAAACTATGGTAACAAACATTGTGAGGTAATTGTGTATAGAGCTGCCAGCCCATCAATTACCCCTAAACTTGCAAATATTTAATTTGGAAGGTTCCCCTATGAACACTTCTACCAAAAATGATTACATCCCAACATATCTCTTCTCCATAGAAATTTTGACATTGAATTTAAACAATTTATTTCTTCATAATTTATCCTCATTCTGGAGGAAATCTTAATAAATGTTAGTAGATAGTTTATCCTCATTTCAGAGTTATTCTTTATATCAATAAATAAGTAGTTTACCCTTATTTCAGGGCTAGAGTTAAGAACTCCTTGTGCCCCTAGGATAGGAATTCTTGACCTGATCAGCAGCTACCCTCTTCTGTAACACAACACCATCCAACTTCACTAAAACATATGAACCACCAGATACTTGATCTCTGACTCTACATGGTTTATTCCACCTATCTGCAAACATCTTCCCCCACTGACTTTCCAAACTCTTATTATACACTAAAGCCATATCTCCACCTTTCAAAGGTCTCCTTAGTCTATGAGCCAATCTCTTATCCCAATATCTAACTGACTGATTTTGGATTTTCATCATCCTTGAATATGCCTTCTTCAGGGGTTCTTCTCTCTTTTCTAGCTGAATCATTCTTTCACATAATAATTCTTCAGTATAGTTGACTGTATCCAAGTCTACTCCAAGATATGATTCAGCCTCTAGATAAGCTAGTAGAACTGCTTTTTGACCAAAAAATAGTTTGTATGGTAAAAATTCAGTTTTCCTTTAGGCAGTTATTCTGTCAGCAAATAGAACTAATGATAAATAGTGCCTCCACTTTTCAGCACTTGTTCCACACATTTTAACCAAAGAATCCTTAATAACTTGATTCCCTCTTTCTACCATTACTTAAGCTTCAGAATACAAAGGGGTTTCTACCCTAACCTTTGATCAAACTTTTTATATAGATTTCCTAAACTCTTTCCCAAATTCAGGACCTCCATCAACAGTCACCAATTTCATCACTCCATACCAATACACCCAATCCTTCATCAAAAATTCTACCACATTTTTGGCATTCAAATTAATAAGAGGTGCTGCCTCTACTCAACCAGAAAAATTATCTCTGGTTACAATTTAATATTTATACCTTCCCTCCTCTATATGAACAGCATCCAAAATAACCCTACCAAAAAGAGTTTTTTCACTGGTTGCTTGTCCAGGTTCTTTTGGCCTTAAATAGCTCCTTCTTTAGGATTCATCACATTACTAGACCCACTGTTTCACAGCCAACTTCATGCCAGGCCAGAAAAATCTATCAGAAATTTGTCTATAAGATTCTCCAACTCCTCTATGTCCAAGATATTTATGAAGTGATTTCATAACCAACTCTTGCCCTTTTCTCTGAGTAATAAAAACTTGGGGATTTGGATACCTCCTCTTTATTAATCTTCTACCATATAGATAAAATGCTGGTGACTTCCTTTTGATAGCCACCCATTCATTATTATCACAATTCTCTGGCCTTTCCAAGGTTAATAAATATACACCCATCTTAAAATAAAATTCTGTCTGCCCCCCAGACTTCATCTTGAAATTCCATCAACACCAGATCTAAGTGCACTTCCCTATCACCAAAATCACCTGCACATGAATGAGCCATTAATTTCAATCCTTGTCTTTTCCTGCTTATCATAAAAGAATTTGAATTTTCCACCTCTGAACCTTCCAGACTTTCTGTAACTGAATTTTCTTCTATCTTTTTTACAGCCCTTTCATCATCAACTACTTCTTCTTCATCCAACCTCCTTTTAACCAAATTTTCACAATCACCCATCTTCTCTTTAACCAAATTTTCTAAAATTCCAACATATACACCACAGGGGGAAAAAGTGTGAACTAGATGTCAATTTCAGTTTTTGGTCACAGGGCACACTTCTGGATCTTTTCTATGAATTAACCCTGTTTCAACACAATGAGAGTGATCCTGGTTGTGCTCACATTTTTTTGGTTTTTCTAATGCTGGAAACCTTCTTTCTGGTGTCTTTACCCCCTCTTCTCTAATCCATGGTGAGTTTTTTCCATACTCAATTCTCCTCTTCCTGACTTCCCTAATATCCTACTCTCACTCCTTCTCTCCCCCTCCTGATTCCTCTGTCTTTCTCCCTCTTGCTTTACCACCCTTCATCCATCTTACCACCTTCTTTCACTGCTTTTTTGCTCTACACCATCCTTCTCTTTATCTTGAACAATTCTCATCTCTCCTCTGCACATTCCTAAATCTGCCTTTGGTAAGAAAAAAAAATCAAAAAACATTTACATCAAAAATAATAGCAAGGAATATGCCTAAAAAACAATAGACAACACACCATAAGCTACATGATTATTTGAAATGTAAAATTGCACAAATAGTTCTGGTTCATGAGATTTGAACATTCACCAGTATACTTTGCTAAACAAATGGAGTACAGCAAAAACTGAACTATGTCATGCTCACTTCAAATTTGTTTAACAAAAAAATGCTATTCCCTTATATGTTTGGCAAAAGAAAGGCTATTTTCTATAACAAAACATGAGATAATCAATGTATGTTAAGAAACCAATTGTTTACTGCATTTATGATTTACATGTTTAATGACAGAGAGGAGCAACTTGTAACAACCAAGCCACTCACTGAAAACTCATTAATGATTAAATGTTACATCATTTTTGTCCCCCCGTGTAATAATCAAAAGTCAAAATTTACAAGGGCAAATGTACATTTCTCTTGCCCATCATATCTATGCAATATGCAACATGATATTGAATATCCAACTTTAGCCCTTCAGGTGTATTCAAAAATAATGTATCAACTTGAAGAAAACCAATCAATATAAAAAAAATCATTAAATAAGTATAAAGGAAATTGAATAAAAAAAATTATAAAATTCTGAAAATCATAGTCTTCATCAAATACATCAAATTCAAAAAAATCAAAAAGGTCAAAAATAATTTTTAAAAACTAAAAAAAAAAATAATAAAAATAATAAAAATAAAAAATAATAATAATAATCATAAAAATCATAAAAAAATTAAAAAAAAGGCAAAAAAATTGTTGAAATCAAGAAAAAAAAATCATAAAAATCATAAAAATTAAAAAATTAAAAAAATCAATGCAAAAAGTTAAAAAATTTTAAATAAAAATTAAAGACAAAAAAATTAAAACAAAAAAATTAAAAAAATAATCAAAATTTGAAAAAATTGCAAAAAATTGCAAAAAATCACAAAAATTAAAAATAATAATAAAAAATTAAAAAATATAAATATAAAAATTTAAAAATAAATCAAAAAATCAAAAAATCAGAATATCAAAAAATCAAAAAATCAAAAAATAAAAAAATCAAAAAATCAAAAAATCAAAAAATCAAAAAATCAAAAAATCAAAAAATCAAAAAATCAAAAAATCAAAAAATCAAAAAATCAAAAAATCAAAAAATCAAAAAATCAAAAAATCAAAAAATCAAAAAATCAAAAAATCAAAAAATCAAAAAATCAAAAAATCAAAAAATCAAAAAATCAAAAAATCAAAAAATCAAAAAATCAAAGAATCAAAAAATCAAAAAAAATCAAAAAAAAAAAATTTAAAAATCAAAAAATCAAAAAGATCAAAGAAAAATTATAATTATAAAAATTATAAAAGCAATAAAGTCAATAAAATTAAAACAATCAAAACATTTAAAATAATTAAAAAAAATCAAAGATTATTAAAAATTAATTAAATTAATTAAAAAATTATAAAGATCAAGAAAATGAAAATAAATTGAAAAAATCTAAAAAATCTTATGAAACAAAAATATCATAAAGATTATAAAATATTTAATAAATCATAAAGATCATAAAAATAAAAAAATTTTAAAAAAATCAAAAAAGGATAATAATTAAAATATTTAAAAAAATCAAAAAATCATGAAAATCATAAAAATTAAAAATTTTAAAAAATAATATAAATACAAAAATTAAAAAATTTCAAAAAAATTTCAAAATCATAAATTTCCAAAATAAAATTAGAAAAATACTGAAATAAAATAATAAAAGACTGTATGAATCATATAGTTCTTAAAATTTATGAAAATATTATTAATTGGAAAAATCTTGAAAGCTATATGGCTACCACAATTTATTTTGTTTTTTGTTGAAGCAAATTATAAGGTGGTAAAAATTTCAGAATCTTTAAACTTGGTTTTTTGTGTTGTCTGGAATTATGTGAATTGGTATTCATATAAAAGAAGAGTTTACAAGTTTATCTTTAAATATTCTTTACATTCTTGTATTTTTCTATAATTCATTATAAAGACAGTTTATATTCTCATTTTTTTGAGGAGCCTGTATTATTACTAAAGGTCATTATTTTTCTTTAATCAGAATATATCACAAATTTTTTTTAGTTTTATGTGTAAGTAAGATGCACAATAATTCTTAAGATTTTTATTTAGTAATTATTAAGGTCTCATGAATAAGTTCATTCTTATTTATTATATTTTCATAAGAACTTTTTACATGCCATTTTTCTTAATATGAAACTGATTCATATATGTCTATTACTATCAAATATTATTTGGATTTGGACTTCAATTAATTTTTAATAAACACATATTTGGAATATCATGTGACTAAAATTTTTTAAATATAAGAAACTGAAATTATGATAACGCAGTGAAAAAAAAATTTCTTTTAAATGTTTTAGGTAGCTCTAATTCATGCTCTCTTGATAATCCTGTGTAAAATTGACAATTTGATGATGCTTACTTGGTGAAAAAAATTATTTATGATAAAATTTCTTTACTTTTAAGGACTGTCATATGTTTTAGATTTAGTTGTCTTAGTATATTTAGTGCATGTTTTTAATTTTTTATTTCTTTTGAATGTATCTATTCAGATTTAGGTTTATTTTTTTGGAAGTTTTAATTTTTTATTTCATTTACCTTGTAAAATTAGTTTATTTATGGATTATTTGATTTTTTTATTCAATCCACATTTTTACTTTTTCCCATTTTTAAATAGATTTAATAAGGGTTATAAAATTTATGCAATCCACTAATTAATTACTAGAAGATTAAAGTAAAAATAAGCCTACTTTATTCCATCATTATTTTGTCAATAAATGGCTTCTTTGGTTTAGGAAATTTTATAGTTTGAGTTTAATCAGTCTTTTGTTCTCTTGAGGGATCCTCCATTATTACTGAAAATTAGGGTATTAAAATTAAATAAATGATTTTTTTATTTTATTATCCACCAGCCCATGATCTAGTAGATATGAAGCTTCTGCCACTAATAATGTCAGATCTGGTCAAGAATAAGGGTGTATCTCCTGTTCTGAAAGGAGATTTTTTAATTCCACTCATTTTTTAAATTTATGTATTATTCTTATTCCATAAGTTATACTACACAATATAGGGGGTGTACTTGCTAGAAAGTCGCCAACCTGAACTCAGATAGAACTCAGACTGAACTCATACTGAACCCCTACTGAAATCCACTTGAACACCCACCTAAAAATGTTCTTCTGAGTGGTGTTCTTCCCTTATTGTATGACTCCTTTGTCAATAGCTTAATGTGTGTTCAATCTGTGATGAGTTTGAGTTAAAGGTTGTGGACTTGCTAGCAAGTCTTCCCCCAATATTTTGTGGTGTTATTTTCATTTTTTATTTTAGTTTTTCAGCTTTATTTTTGGGTTCTTTTTGTGAGTCACATTTTTTTATTGGGTTTTTGATCAAATTTAATTATCATCCTAGGGTTTCCCAAAACTTAGTGAATATGCACCATGATTACAACAAAAATATGCATAAGACATACACCATAAAAAACATCTGTAGCCTGCTAGCAGATAAAATTTCCTCAATTCATTTTTGATTCAAGAATAACCCATATTTGATGCCATGTGAGCTGGAATTGTCAGTGATCAGTGTGCAGTCTTCTAAGAAGAATCACAGCTGATCCAAAACTAAATTAAATCAAAGATAGGTATTGAAACCTGCTTTCAGGTGCTCACATTTTTTTCTGGTGATATTATAATAGTTAAACACATAAAATGAGTGTATCCAAGTAATACTGGTATATGTGCATTTTATAGATTTTGTAATGCATACAGTGGGTAGAAAATAGTACTGTAAATTTTATTTTCCCATATAAAAAACACATAACTAAATTTTTTACAATAATTTAACTCACAATCTGCACCAAAAGCCTGTAGGTTAGTTTTATGATGGCACAAATTTCATTCACCACAAAATATGCAAGGTGGAATTGCTAGAAATCAAGAAACCTTGAACTCTCAGTAACCCATAAGTGAAACACAATTTGAGTTATTAATGAAAAAAATTGATAGTAAGGGTCAAAACTTACCAAAAATACATAAATTTGAATCAAAAATCAATTGAAGTTACATTTTGTTTCAAGTATAAGTCTTTCATTAGTAGTCTCTGAGACAATTCTCAGTCAATTTTCAGCCAATTCTCAGTAATTTCTGAGCTAATTTTAAGTCATTTCTAAGCCATTTTTCAGTAATTTTTGAGACAAATCTCAATAATATTAAAAAAAATTCTCAGTAGTCACTGAAACTACTTTCACTCATTGATAAGAAGCTTCTCAGTATTTGATGGGAAATTTCTTAGTGACTTCTAAGACAATTCTCATTGATTTCTGAGACAATGCTAATTAATTTCTGAGATAGTTTTCAGTGATTTCCGAACCAATAATTGGTCATTTCTTAGCCAATTATCAGTCATAGCTGAGCCTACTCTCTCTCATACACCACGGGAAATCTAGGGGTGAATCGCTAGCAATCCCCTCTCTTGAAATTTAGAGTGTCCCTTAACTATGCCAGGTTTATGAATACTTTATAAACATAAGTAAATTAAAGTTAGATTTACATTTATTCTCAGATTGATTATAGACAGAATATCAACTGATTCCAAATTATGCACAAGTTGATCCTCCAGAACTTGGTTTTGGTCCTCTTTTGAGCACAAATTGATCTAACCTAAGCTTATGCATATATAATAATTCAGGATACTTGCTCTATTAAATTTGATAATAAAATAAAATATTGATGAATTTATATAAAAAAAATTATTATGTAAGATATTAAATTATAAATTTAGGCATCATAGGAGGGCACTTAATAGAACTTAATTATACTATGTGACACCTTAATACTGTATCACACAGTTTGAAACATTTAAAACAAAATTTTTCATGATGGGCAATGAAATCGCTTGGACAGACACTTTCAAAATTAATACTGACCATAATACACAAATATGAAACCTTGGCATCTATCCAATAAAAGATTTTCCTTCTGATAAATGGATTTTTCTCAGTTACTCCTTGCTAAAAAGTGTCCTTGTGAGGTTTGTCTGACCTTCAGGGGGGCAATTTGGCCACATCAAACTACTTCTATATCCATGATTGACCAAAACATCATCCTCATTTCCATCTAAAGAGTTGATCTCATCTCACTGTGGCTGATCAAAGGGGTCCACCACAAGTTTAGCCAAAATTTTGGTGAAAACTCTTTTGATGGATAGTGAATAACTGGTGCTTTCCAAAACTTTCCACCAGAAGTTAGGCTAAAGTTCAGGAGGATAAATTTATTATGAATACCAAATTAACTGAAGAATACTTTTGCCCTAGCTACTCTGCATCATAAAAGTTTCCAACTGAGGTTTAGCCATAATTCAGGTAGACACTTTTGGAAAGGCACAGCCTGATGGGTTTAATATCTATATATGGCAATAAGTATCAGTTTTTTATCAACATGGAACTAGAATTAATTTAATAGGGGGTGTCAGTTCTGGCAAATTCACACTTAAATTAAGTGCGGATTTCAAACCAAATCAGCACTTACAAATCAGCACTTAAATTTTGCAAAAAAGTCACTTATTTCAAAAAAGGGTGTCAGTTATGACCTCAAATCAGCACTTTTTTCCCGTTTTTTTTCACAACCACATTTTGGTCACAAAACATCCCTTCCTTTCTTACCCCATCCCTGTCACATGTGACACACTGACCTTCCTCGCTACCTACCCATCAATCCTCGGCACACACCCCTTCCTGACATTTTCAATATTTTGACCAGGCATGTTTACATTCTTTTTTACTTATTTCTTCTACTTTTTAATCTTTTTTCTTGTTATGTGCCAGTTTCATAATGCCTCCCAGACATTCCAAATCTCAAAAGGTAACTCAAAAATCTGCTTCTTCACAAAAGTCTCCTCGTAAAGCAAGGATTACATATAAAAAAAATCAGTGACTTTTTCTATTACTTACAACTGTTTTTACAGAATTGAAAACTATGTTTCAGCTAATATTTTATGGAAGTGAACTCTGTTCTTCGCCCGAAGAACAGAGTTCATCCTCCTATTTTCACACTCTGTTTGCACCAATCTCCATCCCTTTCAATTCTATCAACACATGCTTGTCTTCCCTCCCCATGCCTTTCGCTATCCTCCCAGCCCCATTGTATGCCATCCTCTTTTAAAGGTAACTCAAAATTTCTGCTTCGTCACAAAAGTCTCCTCGTAAAGCAAGGATTACATATAAAAAAAATCAGTGACTTTTTCTATTACTTACAACTGTTTTTACAGAATTGAAAACTATGTTTCAGCTAATATTTTATGGAAGTGAACTCTGTTCTTCGCCCGAAGAACAGAGTTCATCCTCCTATTTTCACACTCTGTTTGCACCAATCTCCATCCCTTTCAATTCTATCAACACATGCTTGTCTTCCCTCCCCATGCCTTTCGCTATCCTCCCAGCCCCATTGTATGCCATCCTCTTTTGATCCCCATTTCACCCCTCTCAACCTCTCCCAGACCCTTTTCTTCATTTAAAATGCCTCGGAACCCTTAATCTTCCCTTCCAACTCTTTCCCAACCTTTGAGTGACTGAAAAAATATGTGTTTGCTGAAAATATGCAATTTCATGTTGAGTTGATGAAAGAAAACACAGAGAGAAAAAAAAAATAAGACTTTAACAGCAAATTCAAAAACCAAAAAAATATGCAAAAAAATTTACCATTCTCAGTGAATAATACATGCAAATTGATAATTTGAAGAGAAAGAGAAAAAAATTAAAATTGCGTTGAAAAATGTTGGAGTGTTATTGGAAGGATTTTCGCCCTTATACTAGTTGATTGAGAAATAGAAGTGTTGGATATAGTTGGAGGTGAATCAACTTGTTCATCTTCATACAGCTCTAACCATTGATCTTTGAGGTCAGCAAGTAGGTTATGAAGTATAGTGCAACACAGAATCCAGTTGATCACCGCCTCCATTTCAGATTTATTTCTAAGAGGACTTCTTAATTCCCTTAAACTAGAAAAACGGCCTTTCAAGATTCCAATAGAATGTTCAATACGGACTCTTGACTTTGCCAAATGATTGTTGAATTTGGCATTTTGACTGTCTTCTGAAGCTGCTCCCCGAAAAGCAGGAAGTACATACTTTCCATTCACATAAGCAGAATCTGCAAGAAGATACTGATTTTCATCAAAGAATTTTTCAGGTTCATTTGAAATATGCATTCTTTGGAAGACGTAGGAGTCATGACATGAGCCAGGATAGCCAGCGAAGAATGATATAAATTTTTTGTTTACGTCACATATAAACTGAACGTTAATTGAATATCTATAAAGAAGATATATTTGTTTGTGTTAGTTTCAAGTAGGATGAAAGGAGTTAAAAATAATCTACCTCTTTTTACGGTCAAAGTAATTGTTTCCACCTTGAGCAGGTTTCTGGCTCAAAGGAATAGTAGTACCATCAACAAAACCAATACATCCTGGAAAGCCCTCTGCTTGCATAACCTGAGATGATTCAAGTCGCTCTTCTTTTGTTGGCCAGGTGAGAAGTTGAGATTCCAAGGAGTTGATGGCAGTGATACATCGTTTGGTATAAGTGTTAACTGAACCATACCCTAAATCAAAGACATTTTCTAAACGTTTCAAAGCGGCTCCATTACCATTTGAACCCAAACGACATAGTGTGATGGCCAATTGAATTGAAGGATGTCGTTGTTCTTTTTGAGAATTATTGTGAAATATGGGATGATCCTGAATAAGCTCAAGCAATTTAAGGAAACATTCCTGAGAAGTCCTGAACAGCTGTCTAAAACTGGGTGTAGATAGGTTAAGAAGTGTTTGGATGGTGTACTTGGGGGTATGAAGTACTTGAGGCTTTCTGGGAAGAAGGTAACGTTTCCTGGCCATTTTTGATAAAACGACAAAATCTTCTTCTAGATCAGAATCGGAATCAGAGTCCAAGAGCAGTTCAAGCGCCATGAAATTCATTGCTTTATGTAATTTATCACGATTTGAAAGTGAGGAAGGCATGACTCTTATATGATATGATATGAAGATGTAAGTGATGTACAATGTTTTGAGTTATGAAGTGTTATGCTGCGGAGTGCTGCGTATGAATGGGATGATGCTGACAAATCAGTGAAATGGGACTTGATGGTGAAATCAGCACTTTTGGTTGAGAAAGTGCGGATTTGAGTGAAATAAGTGACTTATTTCATTTTGAAATCCACCAGTATTGGGGCTAGTGTGTTTTGGAAATCCGCACTTATTTAAGTGCGGATTTGCCAGAACTGACACCCCCTAATATAGCCAAAGTGTTCACCTGAAGTTTGACAAAATACAGGTGGAAATTTTTATGAGGATTACTTGAGGAAATGAAGGAGACTTTCAATTACTTTCCATCATAAAATTTACAAACTTAAGTTTATTAAATATTGTGGTGACACTTTTTCCAGATCCAGTCATATGGGATCAACTATATATATGGCAATGAGAATCAATTTTTAGTCAATAATGGCATTAGAAGTAATTTGATATGGAGAAACCTTCCACCTGATTTTTGGCCAAAAATAAGTTGGAAATGTTTATGAGGAATACTAGATTAACTAAAGAAGACTTGCACCCTACTACTGTCCATCATAAAAGTGTCCACCAGAAGAGTTCTCAAACTTGTTGTTGACACCTTTGGCCTGGTCCAGCCATTGTCACGCGCCACGTGACACTCGAGGCAAAAGCAGCTCATTAAATCAATAATATCAAGTCCTAAATCTATACTCAAAGCGCAGAAAGCAATTCTCCATAGCAACTGCGATTCCCCTTTGTGTACTTACTATTTAACTGTGCTAGCCTAAACTCTAAATCTAAATTAGTCAATCTCCCAATAGGGTGCCTTAGTCTCCTTTTCAATAAGCGACGCACAGGGCTAGGATCAACGTAATAGTACAGTAGTAGTTTTCATTAAAGGTTTTGTTAATTAATTAAAAAGGGGTAAATTGAGCATGGACGGATATTTAGCGAAGAGGGTCTAAGTGTATGTTAGTAATGGTCAACTGTATGGGCATGGTGCGATGAAAGGGAGGTCAATGCAAGGAGGAATAAAGGATATAAAAGGGTTGGGTATTTGGTTCGATATTCCTTAGAATTAAATTATAAAACGTTTTACATTAATAGTGGTAAAATCTTTAAGTTAAATCATTGTTATTGTATCTTTCTTTTATTTTCTCAATATTCATTTCTAAATCCTAAATCTTTGATTATTGAGTTTCCAACCCTTTGTGAGATCTTAAGAATTCCTATTACCTTTGAAACTATCTTATAATTCTTCTCAAATCTACCTTGAACCTGTAGCTCTTACTTCGAGTGACCTTTGAATCACTTCCTCGAATCATTCCTCTGTGCTTCAAAGAAGTTTCTAAATCTCTCATCTCACTTTCAGGAACATCCTCGACCTTGTGCATGGGTCGTCCGGTGGCAGTATAATTTAATTCTCCGTAGTTCTCATTCTTTGCACTACTACATCCTTTTAGGTGTTTTTAAAGTCTTAAAATGGCACCTGTTCAAGGCACTCCTCCTCCGGGCGCTACTACTAGAGCTCGCACTAGGGGCAGGCCAACAGCCACAAGGTCTGTTTCCCGCACTCACTCTTTGGAACCACTCGACCTTAGGGAACGGCAACATTCAGTTCAATCTGTAGAAGACTTCCCACAAGATTTTGAGGATTCTAGTGATGAAGAAGAAGGAGAGGATACAATGGACGAGGCACCATCAGCCCCAGCCAATCACCCTTCTGGTCAATCCTCAGAACCTGGACCATCTAACTCTCTGGAAGATTTCATGAGACTTTTCATGAAAACCCTTTCAAATCCAACGTCTTCAGAGGGATCTAAGTTCAAAACTCCTTCTATGAAATCTCCTGACAAATTCAATGGAGATCACCCCAACAGATTGCGACCCTTCTTGCAAACCTGCAAGCTACTGTTCCATAATGACCCTCGAACCTTTAACAGCAACCGATCAAAGGTTGTTTACGCTTCTTCATTCCTAGCCGGGAAAGCAGCAAGATGGTTTGAACCTTATCTGCTCATGCTTTCTTCAACAGAAAGCCACTTTCTTATCAATAATTGGGAAAAATTCGAAGACCAACTTTTTACGTTGTTTGGGGACCCTAATGAAACTGACAACGCAGAAATTGAACTTGATTTTCTTCGCATGAGTGATAATGGTAAAGCCTCTGAATATATCTCAAACTTCAGAGCACTTCAAACTCGAGTAGGTTGGAATGATGCTGCCCTTAAGTATCATTTCAAGAAAGGACTTCCTTTGAGGATTCTGGATCAATTAAATCTTCACGGTCAGAAGATGACTACTTTAACGGATTTAATGGATCGAACCCTCGAACTTGATGGCGTTTATCAAGGACAACTTCAACATTGTCGATATGCCAACAAATCTCAAGGCCTAAATTTTAAATCGGGAACTTCCTCACACCCACCACCAAATCAATCCTCCTCCACTCAATCCAAACCCAATAAGGGAAAGGATAAACCTCGACCAAAAGGCTTGACCCCAGGCAATATCAGCAAAGTACTGGATCCTAAAGGGGAACTTAAAGAAGCTGAGAGGAAGAGACGAGCAGATAATGGATTATGTATGTATTGTGGGGGTAAGCACAAGTTGGAAGACTGTGTAAAGTTGAAGGAAAGAGAAGGTACTAGTTTGAAGTCAAAAAACTAGTAGATAGTTTACTTGTGTGCAAAGCAAACTATCTTATCTCTCCCAGTGCACAGAACCTCCATGTCTTAAGGACTGGAGTTGCCTTAAACCGCTTGAGATTCATTCTTTTTAAGGAGGATATCCCCTTCAGTTGTCTTATAGACTCTGGAGCTTCAATTTCTTTTGTTAGTTTATCTTTTGCCGAGAAGCTTCAACTAACATTTACAGATATTGATCGAACTCCAATCTATTTGGTCGAATCAGAGGAACCCAAATATCGGGTAAGTAAGAAAGTTTTATGGGTTTTCAACTTTCCGAACTTTCCCCCCTTTGAGTGGGAATTATCAGTTTTGGACGCCCCAAGGATGGACGATACCATTCTTGGCCATGACTTTTTAAAGCATTGGAATCCCGAAATTGATTGGACTAAGGGATTGATCACCCCACGCTCTAAGTATATTTCTGATTCTTCAATGCAGGTCAATAGGGAGTTAAACAACCCGCCTGGCAACGTCCTGCTAGAGGACAAGTCTCTGCCAGATGAATTGCAAGCATCTGATCTTTCTCTAAATGAGAAATTGGCTAACCCTTCTAGCTCGATGACTTCACTTGAAGAGGATTTAAATTGCCTTGAAGTAATCGAATTCTGCTCTCTCAATACAGGTATCCCCTCGACAGATTCTCTCGAAGATGAAGAGGACGACTAAATCAACATTGAAGCCATTAAATCAACTCTACCAGAAATCTATCACAATTTCCTCAATGTTTTCTCAATCCGCAAGGCCAATAAGTTACCACCTCATCGACCCTATGACCATCAAATAGAGTTAATAGGCCCAGTACCTCTGGCAGGTCCCGTCTATTCTTTGTCGAAGGACGAATCTCAAGTTCTTCGAGACTACATTGCAGAGAATGTAGCCAAAGGTTTCATCAGAGCCAGTAAATCTCCAACCGGCTCCCCTGTCCTCTTTGTAAAAAAGAAGGACGGTAGTCTTAGGTTGTGTGTTGACTATAGAAAGCTCAACACAGTCACTAAGAAAAATGCATATCCTGTTCCTCCTATGTCATTACTTCTTACCCTTTTCAATGGTGCTAATTTCTTTTCTAAAATTGATCTCAGAGGGGCTTACAATCTGATTCGCATTGCAGAAGGTCATGAACCACTGACTGCAATGCGCACTAGATTTGGTAGTTTTGAATATTTAGTTATGCCTTTTGGATTATGTAACGCACCTTCAACTTTTCAAACTTTTGTTAATGACATCTTTCAAGATGTTGTTGAACAATTTGTAGTTGTCTATTTAGATGATATTTCAATTTTCTCGAAGACACTGGATGAACATATTCATCATGTTCGACAGGTCCTAAATCATCTTCGAGATCATGGTCTCTACGCCAAGCATAATAAATGCGAATTCCACCTCAAATCAATTGATTTTTTGGGTTTTACGTTGTCCACTGACGGTTTAGTCATGGATGACAAAAAAGTCCAGAAAATCCTGGAATGGCCTGAGCCCAAAAACATTAAATCGCTCCAAGGATTTTTGGGTTTTGCAAAGTTCTATAGAAGATTTATTAAAGATTACTCTAAAACTATTTCTAATCTTACTTCTCTTCTTAGAAAAGACATTCCTTTTTTTTTTACTTCTACAGCTCGAAAGGAATTCAAAGCACTAAAAACGGCGTTCACCACAGCCCCAATTCTTCGACATTTTGATCCTTCTGCTTCGACAATAGTTGAGACAGATGCAAGCAATTATGCTATTGCAGGGGTCATCTCCCAATTAAATCCTGAAACAAAATCGTTTCATCCTGTTGCTTTTGAGTCACGCAAACTCATTGCAGCAGAATTAAATTATGAAATTCATGACAAAGAGCTTTAAGCTATTATCCATTGTCTTAAAAAATGGTGCTCTCTTCTTCTCAGCCTAGATAGTCCTTTTCAAATTTTAACAGATCATAATGCTTTAAAATACTTCATGTCTTCCAAAGTGTTAACTAGGCGTCAAGCCAGGTGGGCTGAATTTTTGTCTGAATTTTCCTTCTCTATTTCCTATGGCCCAGGTAAAAACTGCATTGTCCCAGATATCTTGTCACGTCGGGACGACGTTTACCCACAGCGGGGGTACGCATTTGCTGACAAAAACCCAGCGAATGTGCAATCAATCTTCAACGAATCAATGTTAACGACTCATCAACTTAATTCAATGACAATTCAATCCTTTCAAAATCCACTATCCAACATCCTCGAAGCTCAGTCGAAGGACGAATATTGTTTAGGGTTAAAAGACAAAATACTCTCGAAGCAAGGGGCCAAAAGATTTAGTATTGAATCAGGTCTATTAGTCTTCGAAGGTAGAGTAGTCATACCCGACAACAATGAGATAAAATTATGGATTTTCAACAGTCGACATGTATCTCCATTAGCTGGTCATTTTGGGGTTGATAAAACCTACCAGTTAATAGCGAGGGATTTCTTCTGGCCAGGTATGACCAGGGAAATCAAGGCCTATATAAAAGCTTGTTACAAATGTAATAGAAATAAGGCTCCCCGTCACCGGAAGCATGGGTTGCTTCAACCACTTCCTATTCCCTCTAAACCTTGGGAATCTTTATCAATGGATTTCATTTCTCAACTTCCTTTTTCTAATGATTTTGATGCTATATTAGTAATAGTAGATAGATTTTCAAAAATGTCTATTTTCATTAAAACCACTACTACTGCTACAGCAGAAGATTTGTCAAAATTGTTTCTTGAATATGTATTTTCCAAACACGGCTTACCAAATGATATTGTTTCAGATAGAGGCTCATTGTTTGTATCCACATTCTGGACCCAACTGTGTCGACAACTCAATATTACGAGGAACCTCTCCACGGCCTATCACCCTGAAACCGATGGTCAAACAGAAAGAGTTAACCAAATCCTCGAACAATATCTTCGAATGTATGTCAGTTACCAACAAGACAATTGGACCACATGGTTACCATTGGCCGAATTTGCTTATAATAACTTGACTCATTCTTCGACACCACAATCTCCCTTCGAAACCATTTATGGACGACATCCTCGATTCAACTCAATCCATGTAGGAACTAATCATCCTGCGGAACATTATCTTGGAACTATATCACGACTCCAAGAAGAACTTAAAACAAATTTGGAATCAGCAATTCGAAGATACAAGGAACAGGCTGACAAACATTGACAATCTGCTCCTTCCTTTAAACCAGGCGACAAAGTATGGCTCGACGCACGAAACATTCAAACAACACGACCATCAAAGAAACTGTCTGAAAAGCGCTTGGGACCATTCGAAATCGACTCTGAAGTCTCTAAAACTGCATTTCAACTCAAGTTACCTCCTAAATGGCAGGCAATTCAACCTGTTTTCCATGTATCTCTCCTGGAACTGGCTTGAGAAATATACCTGGGCAAGAACCAACCCCCTCCGGAACCGGTCGAAGTAGAAGATCATCTAGAGTGGGAAGTAAGTCGTATCCTTGATTCAAGAATGCGCAAGGGGAAACTTCAATACCTCGTGGAATGTGAAGGCTTCCTCAATGACTCAGACAAAACATCCTGGGAACCAGCCATCAATTTTTCTAACGCCCCTGAACTCCTAAAATCTTTTCATTTGAAATATCCTTTAAAACCAAAACCTTAAAATTTCTTTTATTTTAAATTTTCTTTTTCTTTTTCTTTCTTTCTTTTTCTTGTAAAAAATCTAAAACACCTCTTAAATTTCTTAGCCTTGTTTTCTTTTTTCTCTTCTTTTTCTTTCTTCTCCTTCTATAAAATTTCCTCCAAAACCAACTAAAAATAAAATCAAAATTAAAATTAAATAAAATAAAATAAAATAAAATAATAATTAAATAAATAGAATAAATATAAATAATAAAATAAAATAAAATAAATGGAACAAACATAAATAATAAAAATAAAAAAAAAACTCTTAAAGCTCTCTAAAAATTTTCTTTTTTTTCTTTTTCAATTTTCTAAATACATTTGTTTCTTAAATTTAAAATTCTCTGTAAAATTTTCTTTCCTAAAAATTTTTTTCTTGCTTTAAAACTTTCTTTCCTTGGAATCATCAAATCATGTACAACACGACCATTTCCTCAAACTTAACTTCAACCTCTAAATCTCCCTATAAAAATTCTTCGAACAAATGATTCTTCTTTTCAAATTCTCTTTAAATTCTAAATTCTGTTTTTTTTTCTTTTCTTTTTTCTTCCTCTCTTTTCAACTAAAATTTCCTAAAAAAAAAAATCAATCAACAACTTTTCGCAAAAAAAAAAAAAACAAATTCTTCTTTCATTAAATTCTCAATTCAACAAACTCATCTCAATCAGCAACTGTTTCTTTTTCTCCCTCTTTTCTTACATAAATTTTTTCTTTTAAAAAAAACTTAAAACTTCCTTCAATTAAATAACGTCTTTCTTTCTTATTTTAATTTTCTTCTTTCAAATTCTAAAGCAAAATTTTATTTAAAAAAACTTCTTTTTTCTTCTCTCTCTCCTAAATCTTATAAAAATAATAATATTCACCTACAATAATAAAAAAAATAAAATAAAATAAAACTAAAATACAATTCTACTTTTCTACTTCTTTACATCTCTCCTTTTCATTTCAAATTTTTCTCTTTTAATTTTTCTCGAACCAATCTTTTCATCTTCTCCAAAACTACCCTTATCTCCTTCCTTCATTTCTCAAATACCTCCTCCTCTCCTACCGGAACCACCTCTCCAGTCTCCAAGAGTTCCTCTGCCACGTCGAAGGAAGCAGCGTCGATAATTGTGTCGACCTCCCCACACAACTCTTCTGCGAACCTTACTCGTCGACCTTGACGAGGTTTCTTCGACCACACCTGGTCCAGTGTGTTTTCAGGTTCTTCGTTTCCACCTGTGACCGGAGGGTTTGCCTCAGTTGGCAAAAGCGACGCAGGCTCCCCAATTGGGTCTTCGATGGTATTCAATGTCTAAACAAAACTCATCAGTAACCTCATCCTTAAAAAAAAAAAAAAAAAAAAAAAAAAAAAAAAAAAAAAACAACAACTAAAAGCTTACTTCGAAGATGGGGTCAGGTTCTAAGAATAACCTTGGGGCCACCTCTACCTCTGCTTCTCTTTCTTCCTTGTCATCTTCGATGACCACCCGTTGTTTCTTGGGTGCCCACCCTGGAACAGGGACTTCATCTTCATCTTCCTCCACCAATTCGTCGACCTCTTCTTTGACACCCCGCTTCAAACTCGTGGCCTGGGTTACCCAGGTTGTGATCTCGTTGTTGAGCTCCTTATCATTCTCCCCCACCGATTGTTCATCTCCAACCGAGACATCCCAAATGTCTTCGACCACCTCTTTTGTTTTAGGGATTACCCAAAACTTGGTCTTGGTAAACCGTTGTTCGATCTCTGCGTTCTTCATCAACGCATCGCATGCCACTCGTCGCCAACGGCAAAACTCGCATTTCTGGCAAGGGCCTTGAGTCACCGTACTTTTGACACAGAAGTATTCCATGCTTTCACAAGCCGTGCAAGCTTGGGAAAATTGTTGCGTAATCATTCCCCCATCCGCTTTAGGGTGTGGAGGCGTAGGTGTGGGAGTAGGGCAATTCATTATAAAAGGGAAATTAATAAATAAGGAAAAAAATATAGAAGAAGGGAAACTAGTGTGAGAAGATGGCTCAAGCTCAACGGAGTTCACGATTCTTATACCCGGGCATCTGTCACGCGCCACGTGACACTCGAGGCAAAAGCAGCTCATTAAATCAATAATATCAAGTCCTAAATCTATACTTGAAGCGCAGAAAGCAATTCTCCATAGCAACTGCAATTCCCCTTTGTGTACTTACTATTTAACTGTGTTAGCCTAAACTCTAAATCTAAATTAGTCAATCTCCCAATAGGGTGCCTTAGTCTCCTTTTCAATAAGCGACGCACAGGGCTAGGATCAACATAATAGTACAGTAGTAGTTTTCATTAAAAGTTTTGTTAATTAATTAAAAGGGGGTAAATTGAGCATGGACGGATATTTAGCAAAGAGGGTCTAAGTGTATGTTAGTAATGGTCAATGGTATGGGAATGGTGTGATGAAAGGGAAGTCAATGCAAGGAGGAATAAAGGATATAAAAGGGTTGGGTATTTGGTTTGATATTCCTTAGAATTAAATTATAAAACGTATTTACATTAATAGTGGTAAAATCTTTAAGTTAAATCATTGTTATTGTATCTTTCTTTTATTTTCTCAATATTCATTTCTAAATCCTAAATCTTTGATTATTGAGTTTCCAACCCTTCGTGAGATCTTGAGAATTCCTATTACCTTTGAAACTATCTTATAATTCTTCTCAAATCTACCTCGAACCTGTAGCTCTTACTTTGAGTGACCTTCGAATCACTTCCTCAAATCATTCCTCTGTGCTTCAAAGAAGTTTCTAAATCTCTCATCTCACTTTCAGGAACATCCTCGACCTTGTGCGTAGGTCATCCGGTGACAGCCATATGGGATCAATTCTGCATGTGGAAATGAGGATTTAATTTGTTCAATCATGGTACTAGAAGTAATTTGATATAGACAAAGTGTCCAACTAAATATTGGAAAAAAATCAGTTGAAAACTTCATTTAGTTTTTCAAAAAATTAAATTAAGTACAATTTTATTCCTGATGATGCCCATTTAATCCAACACCTCTTCTGAGCCTTGAAAGTAGGCATTTAGCTTGAATTTTTAATTTCATATAAAATCCCTTTTATTCAACCTATTTCTTTTTATCCCTTTTTCTTCTTTTAGATATCAATTAATTTTATGTAAAACAAATCATTTTCTTAATTTTATACCTGTATTTAACTAAATTATTAAAGGCTTAACATCACCCTGTAAGCATTTGGTACATGATTTTTTTCTATACTAATAAAAATAATAATATACTGGTGACAAAAAATTGATCAAATGATAAAATATTAATAAAACAGAAAGATCAATTACCAGTGGATATGTTTTAAGAAAATACCAGTTGCACTGAAGAAGAGCTGCACCCTAGATACTCACCATCAAAAAAGTGTCCAGCACAAGTTCGGCCGAACTTGTGCTGGACACTTTTGGTCAGGTGCAGTCATATGAGATCAATTCTCGCTATGAAAATGAAAAAAATTATTTGATAAAAAACTTCACTAGAAGTAGTTTTACATAGCCAAATTTTCTACCTAGAGCTCATCCAAACCACAGCTGCACAATTTTTTATCTTTAAAAAAAAGTCAATTTAGTACAATTTATCCCTGATGGCTCTCATTTGCTTCAACACCTCTACTGGCCTTTGATAGTAGGAATATTACTTGGATTTCTTTTTTCATATTTGATCCCTTTAACTTAATTTTTTATTCCTAATATTGCTTTTGGATATCAATTAATAATTTTTAAAATAAACTATTTTCATATTTTTATACATTTATTTAATAATATTATAAATGGCATAACATCACCTGGTATGCATTTGGCACATGAGTTTTTTCTATACTTATAAAATTAATAATATAATGGCAACCAAAAATTAATCAAATGATATTAATGAGTGAGGAACAAATATAAAATACCAGTAGACATGTTTGTAAGAAATACTAGGTGAACTGAAGAAAAGATCTACCCTAGCTACTCTCCATCATAAAAGTGTCCAGCAAAAGTTTGGCCAAACTTGTGCTGGACACTTATGGTCAGGTGCAGTCAGATGGGAGCAATTCTCTCTATGGAAATGAAGATAAATTTTTGATAAAAAATTACACTAGAAGTAGTTTGATATGGAAAAATTTTCATGCTGAAGTTTTGGTAAAGCTCAAGTGGATTTTTTTTATTTTTACAAAAAAGAAAATTTAGTGCAAGTTTGGCCCTGATTGTGCTAATTTGATTCAATATCTCTTTTTTCTGTTTATGGCAGGAATTTAACTTGTATTTTAATTTTCATCTTTGATTTCTTTTATTTTAATTTCTTCCTCTCATATTTCTTTTGGATAGAAGTTTATTTTTTGTAACATAAATCATTTTCATATTTTTTTACCTTTATTTAATAATATTATAAAAGGTGTAACATCACCCAGTATTCATTTGGCACACAAGTTTTTGCTATACTGATAATATTAATAATATAATGGTGACAAAAAATTAATCAATTGATAAATATGAGTGAGGCACAAAGATTTAATAACAGTGGACATGTTTATAAGAAATTCCAGATGATTTAAAATGACTTTCACCCTGGCTACTCTCCATGATAAAAGTGTCCAGCACAAGTTTGGCCAAACTTGTGCTGGACACTTTTGGTTGCATGCCATCAGATGCAATCAATTCTTTTTATGGAAATGAGACTGAATGATCACTCCATCATTGCACTGAAAGTAGTTTTATATGGACAAATTGTCCCCCGGAAGTTTGTCAAAACTTAAGGTAGACAATTTTTTACTTTGGTAAAAAGTAAAATTGATCCATGTTAATCTATGATGGTGCCCATTTTTCCTGAAGCCTCTACTGGCTCATGATAGCAGAAATTATACTTAATATCTTTATTTCATGTTTGATCTCTTTAATTTTAATTTTACCCTTTTATTTATCCTTTAGCTTTTAAATATCAATTTTATTTTTGGTAAAACTGATAACTTTCACATTTTTTACATTTATTATATAATATTATTAAAGTTGTAAAATCACACAGTGTACATTCAGTACACATGTTTTTTCTATACTAAAAACATTAATAATATAATGGTGACTAAAAAATAATCAAATAATAAATATGGATTACACAGAAAGATCAAATGCCCATAGACATTTTTAAAATGAATATAAGATTAACTGAAGAAGTCTTGCACCCTAGCTACTCTCCATCATAAAAGTGTCCAGCACAAGTTTGGCTGAGCTTGTTCTGGACACTTTTGTTTGCATGCAGTCAGATGGGATAAATTTACTCAATGGAAGTTAAAATGAATTTTTTCTTAATCATTGCACAAGAAGTAGTTTTATACTGCTATACTATCCTCCTGATTTTTTTGAAAACCTTAGGTGGACACTTTTATTAATTTAAAAAAAATGAAAATATATTCAAAATCTAGAGCTGGTGGTGCAATTTTGGTCTGAAAACTCAAATTTCCTTTGATGGCAGAAATTTTATTTGAATGTTTAATTTCACATTTAATCACTTTTATTTTACTTTTTTATTCCTCTTTTTGCTTTCAAATATTAATTTATTTATTGTAAAACTAATACTTTTCATATTTTTTTTACTTTTATTTAATAAGATTATTAAAGATGTAGCATCTCCCAGTATGCATTTAGCTTATAATTCTTTTAAATACTAATTAAATTAATAGTATAATGGTGAAAAATAATGAATCAAATGATAAATATGAATGACACAGAAAGATCATATACAAGTGGATTTGTTTATAAGGAATACCTGATGAACTGAAGAAGACCTGCACCCTAGATACCCACCATCGTAAAAGTGTCCAGCATAAGTTCGGCTGAAATTGGGCTGGACACTTTTGGTTACATGCAGTCAGATGGGATAAACTTACTCTATGGAAATGAAAATGACATTTTGCTCAATCATTGCACAATAAGTAGTTTGATATTGCCGAAATTTCCTCCTGATTATTTTTCAAAACTCATCAGGACACTTTCTTTGGTTTAACAAAAAAGAAAATTTAGTCCAAGTTTAGCCCTGGTGGTGCACATTTGATCTAACACCTCTACTTGTTATTGATAGTGGGAATTTTCCTTAGATTTTTTTTTCTTATTTTATCCCTTTTATTTTACTTTTTTATTGCTCATATTGCTTTGGATATCAATTTTTAATTTTTAAAATAAATAATTTTCATACTCTTATACCTTTATTTAATAATATATGATTAAAGTGGAACACCACCTGGTATGCATTTTTCACACAAGTTATTACTATAGTAATAACGTTAATAATATAATGATGACAAAAAATTAATCAAATGGTAAATTTAAATGACACAGAAAGATCAAATACCAGTGAAAATTTTTATTAGAAATCCCTTTTGAGTTTAAGAAGATTTTCTGTATGCCTACTCTCAATTATAAGTGTCCAGCACAAGTTCGGCCGAACTTGTGCTGGACACTTTTGGTTGCATGAAGTCATATGAGATAAATTCTCTCTATGGCAATGAAAATGATATTTCACTAAATTATTGAAGTAAATAATGTTTAATATTGTAAAATTGTCCCCTGGAAGTCTGTCAAAACCTCAGCTCAAAATTTTTTAGCTATACATAAAAGTAAGTTTAGATTAAGTCTTGACCTAGGGGTCCCCAACTGTCGCAACACCACTTCTGGCTCTTGATAGTAAAATTTTACTTGTATTTTTTATTTCGTATTTGATCCCATTCATTTTCATTTTACATTTCTATTGCTCTTTTTAATTTTAAATATCAATTTATTTTTTTAAAAACTAAACATATTCATATTTTTTTAACTTTATATAATAATATTATTAAAGGTGTAACATCACCAATTTTGCATTTGGCATGCAGGTTTTTGCTATACTAGAAACATTAATAATATATATGGTGACAAAAAATTAATTATAAGATAAATATGAATGATAAAAAAAAGTTAAAAAACCAATAGAAATGTGAAAAAAAAAAACTGATGTACTGAGAAACACTTCCACCCTAGCTACTCTCCATCATAAAAGTGTCCAGCACAAGTTCAGCCAAACTTGTGCTGGGCACTTTTGTTCAGGTGCAGTCAGATGGGATCAATTCTCTCTGTGGAAATTAAATTAAAAAAATGCTAAACAATTACATTAGAAGTAGTTTGGTATGGCTGGATTATCCACCTTGAGTTTTTCCAAACCTCAGGTGAAAAATTTTTTATCTTTAAAAAAAATTAAATTTTATCAAATTTAGCCTGGATGGCACCCATTTGTTTCAACACCTCTACTGGCTCTTGAAGGCAGGAATTTTCCTTTAATTTTTCTTTTTCATATTTGATTTCTTTTACTTTACTTTTTTATCACTCATGTTACCTTTGGATATTAATTTATAATTTTGGAAAAAAAGTCATTTTCATATTTTTTTAACATTTTTTAATAATATTATAAAAGGTGTAATATAACATGGCATGCATTAGGCGCACAAGTTTTTTCTATACTAATAAAATTAATAATATTCTAATGACAAAAAATTAATCAGATAATAAAATATGAATAACACAGAAAGATCAAATACCAGTTGACATGTTTCAAAAAATAACAGTTGCACTGAAGAAGACCTGCACCCTAGCTACTTTCCATCATAAAAGTGTCCAGCACAAGTTTGGCCGAACTTGTGCTGGACACTTTTGGTCAGGTGCAGTCAGATGGGATCAATTCTCTCTATGGCAATGAAAAAAAAATTTTGATAAGAAAATTCACTAGATGTAGTTTGATATAGCTGAATTATCCACCTAGAGTTCATCCAAACCACAGGTACACAATTTTTTATCTTTAAAAAACAGTCAATTTAGTACAATTTATCCCTGATGGCTCTCATTTGCTTCAACATCTCTACTGGTCTTTGATATTAGGAATAATACTTGGATTTCTTTTTTCATATTTGATCCCTTCAACTTAATTTTTTATTCCTCATATTTCTTTTGGATATCAATTAATAATTTTGAAAATAAATTATTTTAATATTTTTATACATTTATTTAATAATATTATAAAAGGTGTAACATCACTCAGTATGCATTTGGCACACAATTTTTCGCTATACTTATATAATTAATATTATAATTAAGACAAAAAATTAATCAAACAATATGTATGAGTGAGGCACAAAAATAAAATACCAGTAGACATGTTTGTAAGAAATACCAGATGAGCTGAACAAAAATTCTAAACCAGCCACTCTCCATCATAGAAGTGTCCAGCACAAGTTTGGCCAAACTTGTGCTGGAAACTTTTGGTCATGTGCAGTCAGATGGGATCAATTCTCTGTATGGCAACAAAAAATTTTTTTTTATCAAATTTCACTAGAAGTAGTTTGGTTTAGCTGAATCATCCACCTGCTGTTCTGCCCAATATCAGGTGTATAATTTTTTATCTTTAAAGAAAAGTTCACTTATTAAAATTAAGCCCTGATACCTCCCATTTGCTTTAACACCTCTACTGGCTCTTAATAGCAGGAATTTTACTAGTATTTTTTTCATATTTGAACTCTTTAACTTTTATTTTACTCTTTTATTCCTCTTTTTACTTTTAAATTTCTATTTAATTTTTGTAAAACTAATCCTTTCCATATTTATTTACGTCTATTTTATAAAATTATTGAAGGTATAACTTCACATGGTATGCATTTGGCTCACAAGTTTTTGATATACTAATAACATTAATAATATAATGGTGATAAAATATCAATTGGATGATAAATATGAAAGATACAGACTGATCAAATACCAGTAGACATGTTTATGAGAAATACAAGATGAAGGAACTGAAGAAAATTTCCACCCAAGCTACTCTCCATCATAAAAGTGTCCAGCACAAGTTCGGCCGAACTTGTGCTGGACACCTTTGGTCACATGCAGTCAGATGGGATCAATTCTCTCTATGGAAACAAAAAAACATTTTTTTTATTAAACTTCACTACAAGTAGTTTTGTTTAGCTGAATCATCCACCTGCCATTCTTCTCAACCTCAGGTGTATAATTTTTTATCTTTATAAAAAAAGGTCACTTATTAAAATTTAGCCCTGATGGCTCCCATTTGTTTCAACACTTCTACTGGCTCTTGAGAGCAAGAATTTTACTAGTATTTTGTTTTTCATAATTGATCTCTTTGAGATTAATTTTACTTTTTTATTTCTCTTTTTTTTAATATCTATTTAAATTATTGTAAAGCTAATCATTTTCATATTTTTTTACTTTTATTTCATAATATTATAAAAGGTGTAACATCACCTGGTATGCATTTGGCACATGAGTTTTTTCTATAATTATAATATTAATAATTTAATGGTGACAATAAATTAATCAAATGATATATATGAGTGAGGCACAAAGATCAAGTACCAATGGACATGTTTATAAGAAATACCAGATTAACTGAAGAAAAATTCTACCCTTACTACTCTCCATCATAAATGTGTCCAGCACAAGTTCGGCCGAACTTGTGCTGGATACTTTTGGTCACATGCAGTCTGGTGTGATTGATTCTCTCTCAATCATTGCACTAGAGGTTGTTTGATACGGCTAAATGGTTCTGCTGAAGTTTTGTTAAAACTCAGATTGACACTTTTTTGTTTTTCAAAAAATCAATTATAGTCCAAGTTTAGTGCCACTGGTGAGCGTTCACCCCAACATGTCTATTTGCTCTTGATGGCAGTAATTTTATTTTAATTTTTTATTTCATATTTTCTTCCTTTAATTTTACCTTTTTATCCCTCATATTGCTTTTGTATATCAATTTATTTTTCATAAAACAAATCATTTTCATATTTTTTACCTTAATTTAATAATATTATAAAAGGTGTAACATCACCTGGTGTGCGTTGGGCACACAAGTTTTTGCTATACTTATAATATTAATAACATAATGGTGACAAAAAATCAATCAAATGATAAATATGAGTGAGGCACAAAGATCAAATACCAGTGGACATGTTTATAAGAAATACCAGATGAACTGAAGAAAAATTCCACCCTAGCTACTCTCCATCATAAAAGTGTCCAGCACAAGTTTGGCCGAACTTGTGCTGTACACTTTTTGTCACATGCAGTCTGATGTGATCAATTCTCTCAATTGCAATGAAAATGAATTTTTCTTCAATAATTGCTCTAGAAGTTGTTTGATATGGCAAAATTGTCATCCTGAAGTTTTGGTAAAGCTCAAGTGGATTTTTTTTTATTTTTACAAAAAAGAAATTATAGTCCAAGTTTAGTGCCACTGGTGGGCGTTCACCCCATCATGTCTACTTGCTCTTGATGGCAGGAATTTTACTTTAATTTTTTATTTCA
This sequence comes from Hemileia vastatrix, assembly GCA_030280995.1. NCBI lineage: Eukaryota > Fungi > Basidiomycota > Pucciniomycetes > Pucciniales > Zaghouaniaceae > Hemileia > Hemileia vastatrix. The sequence goes on from JASXTE010000001.1 coordinate 62,836,666, forward strand.
TATTTGATCCCTTTAATTTTACCTTTTTATCCCTCATATTGCTTTTGGATATCAATTTATTTTTTGTAAAACAAATCATTTTCATATTTTTTTACCTTTATTTAATAATATTATAAAAGGTGTAACATCACCCGGTATGCGTTGGGCACACAAGTTTTTGCTATACTTATAATATTAATAACATAATGGTGACAAAAAATCAATCAAATGATAAATATGAGTGAGGTACAAAGGTCAAATACCAGTTAATCAATAGTTCTTTTTAATATTATAAATTTTTTGATTAAATAAAATGGTAATAATGAATTATATTTTTCATCCACAATTCCACTCTAATGATTCCCACTGCACAAAAAGGGTTCACTCAGTCCTTTCTTTACTGCTTGTGCATATATTTTATTGCCCACAGTACTACAATTTTTTGTAGTGATTATCCCACGTCTGATTCAGGAATATTTTTGAACAATATAAGTTTTTTTTACAAAAGACCTTATCATATCCAATATCCCACAAAAAATACAACCTGTTTTTGTATTAAAACCCATTAATTAGGGGGTGTCAGTTCTGGAAAATCCGCACTTAAATTAAGTGCGGATTTCAAACCAAATCAGCACTTACAAATCAGCACTTAAATTTTGCAAAAAAGTCACTTATTTCAAAAAAGGGTGTCAGTTATGACCTCAAATCAGCACTTTTTTCCCGTTTTTTTTCACAACCACATTTTGGCCACAAAACATCCCTTCCTTTCTTACCCCATCCCTGTCACATGTGACACACTGACCTTCCTCGCTACCTACCCATCAATCCTCGGCACACACCCCTTCCTGACATTTTCAATATTTTGACCAGGCATGTTTACATTCTTTTTTACTTATTTCTTCTACTTTTTAATCTTTTTTCTTGTTATGTGCCAGTTTCATAATGCCTCCCAGACATTCCAAATCTCAAAAGGTAACTCAAAAATCTTCTTCGTCACAAAAGTCTCCTCGTGAAGCAAGGATTACATATAAAAAAAATCAGTGACTTTTTCTATTACTTACAACTGTTTTTACAGAATTGAAAACTATGTTTCAGCTAATATTTTATGGAAGTGAACTCTGTTCTTCGCCCGAAGAACAGAGTTCATCCTCCTATTTTCACACTCTGTTTGCACCAATCTCCATCCCTTTCAATTCTATCAACACATGCTTGTCTTCCCTCCCCATGCCTTTCGCTATCCTCCCAGCCCCATTGTATGCCATCCTCTTTTAAAGGTAACTCAAAAATCTGCTTCGTCACAAAACTCTCCTCGTAAAGCAAGGATTACATATAAAAAAAATCAGTGACTTTTTCTATTACTTACAACTGTTTTTACAGAATTGAAAACTATGTTTCAGCTAATATTTTATGGAAGTGAACTCTGTTCTTCGCCCGAAGAACAGAGTTCATCCTCCTATTTTCACACTCTGTTTGCACCAATCTCCATCCCTTTCAATTCTATCAACACATGCTTGTCTTCCCTCCCCATGCCTTTTGCTATCCTCCCAGCCCCATTGTATGCCATCCTCTTTTGATCCCCATTTCACCCCTCTCAACCTCTCCCAGACCCTTTTCTTCATTTAAAATGCCTCGGAACCCTTAATCTTCCCTTCCAACTCTTTCCCAACCTTTGAGTGACTGAAAAAATATGTGTTTGCTGAAAATATGCAATTTCATGTTGAGTTGATGAAAGAAAACACAGAGAGAAAAAAAAAATAAGACTTTAACAGCAAATTCAAAAACCAAAAAAATATGCAAAAAAATTTACCATTCTCAGTGAATAATACATGCAAATTGATAATTTGAAGAGAAAGAGAAAAAAATTAAAATTGCGTTGAAAAATGTTGAAGTGTTATTGGAAGGATTTTCGCCCTTATACTAGTGGATTGAGAAATAGAAGTGTTGGATATAGTTGGAGGTGAATCAACTTGTTCATCTTCATACAGCTCTAACCATTGATCTTTGAGGTCAGCAAGTAGGTTATGAAGTATAGTGCAACACAGAATCCAGTTGATCACTGCCTCCATTTCAGATTTATTTCTAAGAGGACTTCTTAATTCCCTTAAACTAGAAAAACGGCCTTTCAAGATTCCAATAGAATGTTCAATACGGACTCTTGACTTTGCCAAATGATTGTTGAATTTGGCATTTTGACTGTCTTCTGAAGCTGCTCCCCGAAAAGCAGGAAGTACATACTTTCCATTCACATAAGCAGAATCTGCAAGAAGATACTGATTTTCATCAAAGAATTTTTCAGGTTCATTTGAAATATTCATTCTTTGGAAGACGTAGGAGTCATGACACAAGCCAGGATAGCCAGCGAAGAATGATATAAATTTTTTGTTTACGTCACATATAAGCTGAACGTTAATTGAATATCTATAAAGAAGATATATTTGTTTGTGTTAGTTTCAAGGAGGATGAAAGGAGTTAAAAATAATCTACCTCTTTTTACGGTCAAAGTAATTGTTTCCACCTTGAGCAGGTTTCTGGCTCAAAGGAATAGTAGTACCATCAACAAAACCAATACATCCTGGAAAGCCCTCTGCTTGCATAACCTGAGATGATTCAAGTCGCTCTTCTTTTGTTGGCCAGGTGAGAAGTTGAGATTCCAAGGAGTTGATGGCAGTGATACATCGTTTGGTATAAGTGTTAACTGAACCATACCCTAAATCAAAGACATTTTCTAAACGTTTCAAAGCGGCTCCATTACCATTTGAAACCAAACGACATAGTGTGATGGCCAATTGAATTGAAGGATGTCGTTGTTCTTTTTGAGAATTATTGTGAAATATGGGATGATCCTGAATAAGCTCAAGCAATTTAAGGAAACATTCCTGAGAAGTCCTGAACAGCTGTCTAAAACTGGGTGTAGATAGGTTAAGAAGTGTTTGGATGGTGTACTTGGGGGTATGAAGTACTTGAGGCTTTCTGGGAAGAAGGTAACGTTTCCTGGCCATTTTTGATAAAACGACAAAATCTTCTTCTAGATCAGAATCGGAATCAGAGTCCAAGAGCAGTTCAAGCGCCATGAAAGTCATTGCTTTATGTAATTTATCACGATTTGAAAGTGAGGAAGGCATGACTCTTATATGATATGATATGAAGATGTAAGTGATGTACAATTTTTTGAGTTATGAAGTGTTATGCTGCGGAGTGCTGCGTATGAATGGGATGATGCTGACAAATCAGTGAAATGGGACTTGATGGTGAAATCAGCACTTTTGGTTGAGAAAGTGCGGATTTGAGTGAAATAAGTGACTTATTTCATTTTGAAATCCACCAGTATTGGGGCTAGTGTGTTTTGGAAATCCGCACTTATTTAAGTGCGGATTTGCCAGAACTGACACCCCCTATTATTAAGAAATTGTTAAAATAATTAGATTAGACCCTGGCACAGGTAGATCCATACCAACCGACCTAAAGTCTTTTCAATATTGAAAACAATTAAATAAAATTATGATATCATACTAAATTATGGGCACCAACCATAATTCAGCACTTCTCATGTGCTCTGCTACAAAATGAGTGCATGTAGCATTTTTCTAACATCGGACTGTTTTTCTTCCTTCCCTCACACCTTTTGTCAGGCTAAGATCAAGTACAAGGACGTGAACTAGCTTTAATAGTCAGTTGTCTAGAAGATTTTAATGGTCCTATATGAATACTGTAGATTTAATCCACTAAGTTGTAAAATATAATCAAATATAAAGGTCTCAGTAATATAATTCTCACTATTCTTATATATGGCTTACAATCTTTATAGTTGGTAGAAAAATAGATTATATAAATTCAGATACTATTCAAAAGTCTTATAAAAGTACTAATTGATATGTATTGTAATTGGTTTGGTTATATTGGTTAAATTGTAATGATAAAGAATGCAGAAACAAGACCCAAAAACCTCCTCCTTTTATACACACTGAGTCCCCCAATAAATCCCTTGATATACCATCCAATACACAGTTAATGACGCCTCAAAACAACTAATAGACCTGCCCATCAACATCCCTAGTGACCCATGACATAATTAGACAAGTAACAACCGCCAAAATACTGTAATAATAAGGGAAATCCATCAAAATTAAAGAAAAAGACAAAAAGAGAGTATATGGGTATAAAACAATAATATTAAAGACTAAAGGAGACTTTTTAAGGTTAATAATAGCTTAATAATAAGGGGGATTGACTGTAGAAATAATGGGGCTAATCCTGACATTATACTACGTGAAATTCCCATTCAAAAATAACCAAAATTGACTGAGAAACCACCCAAAAACTTAAAAAAGAGCATGAGATGTGGGGTAACTACATGCAGTTCTTGGCAGGCTCTTGCACGGGTAAATCCTTGACTAAAATTAGGCGAATTTAAGCGTGGTGATGAAATAAAGTGCCAAGAGTGAGGTTATTAATGAAATTAGTGCATATGAACAAGGTCAATGCATTATTAATTAAGCTAGGACACTAAATAAGCGCCTGTCGCCTATTTTAGTGTGTTTCCCCACAGTGGGCGTAGAATGTGGGGTAATTATAGTGTGAAAAAGCTAACTTTGCTAAAAATGAAGCTATTCACATGGGAAAAAAGCAGGCAGTATGTGGCCAGTACACAGAAGCCATTTCTGGCATAAAAAACACCAAATTTGAAAAGTGTTATTTTTATGCATTTAAATAGCCAAATCAATAGTTCTAAATGAGCCCAATTGATCTGTCAAAGCGCAATTTTGATATTCTCAATTTTATAGCGCATATAGTCAACTTTTAAGTGAAATAAAGCGCATTTCTTGTTTTTTGCATAAAACAATGAATATAACAGCTTTAAGTGTACTTAAAAATTATGTAGCCTTATACTTAAGGTTCTTAAGATTACCCTAACATATTCCAACTTAATATTAAGTACATAAGACCTATAAAAGGTGGATATATGCGTGTATATAAGGTGTTATAATGGCATTTTTTGTGTATTATCATAATTTTACTTATGTATACTATTTGTGTACTCTTATTTATTATTCCCATGTATAGTTCATTTGTTTAACATAACTTATAATTACTTTTTACTCAGTCCTGGAGATATACAGGCTGACACTCGCCCACCCAAAAAAACAATAAAAAAAAATGATAAGTTATACATTTTATTTTATTAATTTGTAATTTTTCAGGTATTCAGAATAATTCTGTAGCATTAAAGATTCAACTTTAAAGAAATAAAACATAATAAAATATTATGAGTACTGGTTTATTAACCCCTCAGCTGGTTGAACAGAAATTTATTTCTGTTTAAATTTTTTAAGAAGGGTGGATAAATTAGAAATTTCTTTTTCAGGTATCCATTTATCAAATTCATTTGATTTCCCTTTAAATCTTAGTAAATACTCAGTTCCTTTTTCTTTAGTAAGGATTCTTTTCTTGAGTATTTTTTCAATCTCTGCTTTTTCCACAATTTCTTCAGGTTGCTTTTTAGGCCTTCCCCTTCTTTTTGGAAATAAGTCAGGATCATTTGCATGGTAAGGTTTCAATAATGAGATAGGGAAAACTGGATGTTTCCTATCATATGGAGCATATAATATGACTTCCACTGCATTATTCCCAACCATTTTATTTACTACAAAAGGTCCTACAAAGGGATCCTTTAATTTAACATTACCTTGTAAGTTAAAATGTAGTGTTGATATGAGGACTTCATCTCCCTTTTTAAATTCAAATTCTTTATGAGATTTGTCCCACCTTTTCTTTTCATATTCAAATGCTTTTTGGATGCATTCTTCTGCATGCTTTCTACACATTTGTTGCATATGAATAAAGGATTTAGTGCCAGGGTGTATATCCAACCTTGGTAGTTTATTTAAAAGATTTACTGGGGTATTTGGTACATATCCCAGCCAGAGTTCAAATGGTTTCTTCTCTGTTACAGAATGAGTTGTGCTGTTATAAGCAAATTCAAGGCCAGGAATTAATGTTACCCAGTCATGTGTGAATTTCTCATTGTCTTTGTATTCTAATCCAAAGGCACAATATCTTCTGATCATGTCTTCTAGAGTTTGTATCATCCTCTCAGCCAGCCCATCAGTTTGTGGATGGTGTGCTGTAGACAATTTTAATTGACAACCTGATACTTCCATCAAAGATGTCCAGAACTCTGAAGTAAATTTAGGATCTCTGTCAGAGATTATGGCTTTGGGGAACCCAGCAGTATTCATCATCTGAGTCCACCATAGTAACGCCAAGTCTTTAGCAGATACCTCTTTATGGGTAGGGATAAACTTACACATTTTTGTTAATCTATCCACTATTACCCAGCAAGAATTGAAACTTTCTTTTCCTGCTAATGGCAAGCCAGTTACAAAATCCATGTTTATAATTTCCCATGGAGCTTTTGGCTGCTCTATTTGTTGTAACAACCCAGCTCTCTTCCCAGTTAATCTTTTAGATTTCTGACAAGAGTCACATGTTTCAATGTATTTTTGTACATCCTCTTTCATGTTTATCCACCAGGCTGTATTTTTAACTCTGGTTAATGTTTTGTTAAAGTCAAAATGACCAGCTAAGATGTCATCATGACAAGTACTCAACATTAACTCTTTCATAGAAGGTGGTATTACTATTACATTGCTTAACTTTTTCCTGTAATATATATATCCATCTTCAATTGATAGTTTACCTTTTTCCAACGCATTTTTATACTTTGGAGGCAAGGTTTTAATTAATGCACTCATGGAGGCATTTGTTGGATCATTAAGAATGGTAGATAGCTTAGACAAATCTTTATCAGATGAATAATTTTCCAATATAGTTTGCATAAACTCTTCTTCTAAATCCACTATATAAATCCCAAATATATGTATAACCTCATTTTCAGGTACATAAGCTGGGTTGTCAGCATCATTTGACAAAGGACTTCTGGATAATAAATCCACATTTGAATGCAATGTTCCTGCTCTGTGAGTGATTGTCATTCTTCCTCTGTACTCTTGTACAGCTAGTTTCCATCTAAAAATGTGCCTATTAGGTGTTTTCATGTTTAGTAATGATTTTACTGCACTGCAATCTGTTATAAGTTCAAACTTCTGGTCTTCCAGATAGTAATGAAGTTTCTCCAAAGCCCACACCACGGCTAAACATTCTAGCTGTGTGGCACCATACCTTAATTCTGTCTTTCTTAAGGTTCTGGATATATAACAGATAACTACTTCAGATAATTTTCCATTTATTATCTGTTTTTGCTGTAAAGCAGCACCCAAACCTATGAAACTTGCATCAGTGTACAAGATAAAAGGTAGGGTGAAATCTGGCAGTCCCAATATTGGAGCTGACATTAAACATTCCTTTAATTTATTAAAGACGTGCTGTCTTTCATTATTCCAAATGAAAGCTTCATTCTTCCTGATTAATGTTGTTAAAGGGGCTGCAATGGATTGGTAATTTTTAATATATTGTCTATAATATCCACACGTACCCAAAAAACTTTGAACCTCTTTTACATTTTTAGGTATCCCAATGTTTTTAATTGCTGCCACTTTATTCTGGTCAACACAAATTTGTAATCCAGATACAACATGTCCAAGTACTTTCAAGGATTGAAATCCAAACTTACATTTCTTTAATGCAATAGTCATATTAATTTCATCCATTTTTTGAAAGACTCTTTTCAGGTGATTTAAATGTTCATCATATGTTTTTGAAAACACTATGATGTCATCAATATAGACCAATAGCCATCCTTCAACCATTTCCTGATGAAAAACACTATCCATCAATTTTTGGAAGACTGAAGGGGCATTCTTTGGGCCAAATGGCATTCTCACATACTTATATATACCCATATGTGTGGTTATTAATAAGTAATTTTGAGAATTTCTTTCCACAGGAATCTGGTGGTAACCCTTGTTCCCATCCAGACAGGAAATATATTTTGCTCCTTGTAAGGTAGCATGGATAGAAGCTATCCTTGGTAGAGGGTAAATATCATCTACTGTATATGTATTCAGAGCTCTATAATCACCGCATAATCTTGCCTTATCTTTTTCATAAGAGATTAATACTGGTGAAATGACACAATACTTAGGTGTTGTGTCCACTTTTTCAACAATACCCATTTCCAACAACAATTTTATATTGTCTTCAATATCTTTCCTTTTTGCAGGAGATGCTGGGTAGGGTTTCTTTTTTAAGCTGCCAGGAATATTATCCAGATCACATCTTAGAGAGATTTTCATCTCATGGTCTTTGACCAATCCTAGTTCTTTTGATCCATGAGCAAATGCCATAGGATATGATTTAATCAATCTCAAAATGTCTTCTTGTTCAATTTTTGAGAGTTGAGGACTGAAAGAGGCTTTTTGGATTTCATTTTCCAATTCACCCACTTCATTGGTGGTTCTTCCACCTTGCAGTTGTTCTTCTCTAGGAGAAATGGCATATACTGAATTTTCAGAACATATTTTGAATTTCCTTTTACCATTCAACCCTATGGTGAAACAACTGTTTGCAGGATCTAGTTTAATGCCAAGTTTTGTTAATAAATCATTGCCAATAATAAACCAATCACTACAATTATTATTATCCATTACTACAAATTCACAAACTGCTCTAACATATCCATTATTATATTTAAAGAATACAGCAGTTTTATATTTGCCAATTGGATTTAATACTGAACCAAAACCTCTCCAGTTCTTTGTCTGAACAGATTCTAGTTTTTCCTGGTACTTACTATCAAGTTTCATTAATGTATTAATTGAAACTACACTACCTGCAGCCCCAGTGTCAAGAATGGCATTCATTTCTTTTCCACATATGATAATAGGTGCTCTGATAGGTGTTATTTTGTAAGTATCATGAGATACATCTTTAATTATTTCAGCTTCCTCTATGGAAGTTAAAGATGTGTCTGTATGAGGTATAGCATCATTCAGGAACATTATATCCTGTTCTAATACAAATATCTCATTTTAATCATCACTGTAAGATATGTTACTTTTGCAATCCTCACTAGATTCCACATTCTCATCTTCATGATTACTAGGTTCAGAATTCTGTGAGGTTTCAATAACATTTATTCCCTTCTTACACGTGTGACCCTTAACCCAAGGTTCATTACATTTGTAACAAGTGTTATTTTCTTGTCTCTTAGGGACAAGGGGAGCTGAAGGTTTTTTCTTCTCCACTGGTAACTTACTTGTAGTAGGTTTTACCACTTCAACACTTTGTCTGTAATTACTATACTTGGTTTCATACTTGTGGTTTAATAATATCTCATTGCATATATTAATGAACCCAGAGGTGTCTCTGACAGTTTCAGTTCTAGCTACAATAATGTCTCTAACTGATATAGGCAACTTGTATATTATTTTTTCTTTCCACTCTTCATAATCCATTTTTGGATCCATAGCTTTCATGATTTTTATTAAATTCATTAAGAAGACCATGGGTTTATCTCCAGCATTTGGATTATATCTGGCCCTTTCATACAGTCTTTGTTGAGTGATTCTAAATTTTGGGCCACCAAATTGCCTTTCAATTAGTGCCTTCAATTCATTCCAGGAGTAATTAATTCCCTCACTCAATACAGATTCAAACCATAATAAGGCCACATCTGTAAATAAAGATATTAACTTTGAAGTAATTTCTTCATCAGGTAATTTATATGAAAATTTTAAGTTATCAATTCTTTGTATGAATTGTTGCCAATCAGACTTTGAATCCCCGTCAAAAGAAGGGTACTGATCTAACTTAGGCCAGTTCTTTTGGCTAGTTTTTGCTTCCCTAACCTGAGGAATATTGAGTAATTCACTCACTTTAGAAAGATGATCATTAATTTCATCTTTTACTGATTTTATATTCTCAGAGCCCATGACACTATGTTCATGTTCCATCATTGGTTTATCATCAGAGTGTTTCATAAAAACTGGTACTCTTTCTACATAAGAGGTATTATCCTTTATTGTTTCAGTATTTTTCAAAATGTTAGCTACTTCAATTTCTACTCTTTGTAACCTATCTTTTATTACAGGTACATGAGTTAAAGTATCATTTACATTTGAAAAAGACAATTTTACACGTCCCTCTATGGTAGCCATAATATTCTGAGAGTGTTCTAATTTACTTTCTAAATTTCTAATCTCAGATTTTAATTTTTTATTCTCATTGATTAATTCATTATTTGAATTTTCAATAATTTTTAATTTATTGGCTGTGGTACTCAATGATTGTGTTAGCTGTAATAATACATTTTCTGTATTAATGTTTGACTCTTTTGAGAACTCTTCCAATTTTTCAATTCTCAATAATAATTTACTTATTATTTTTGATTCCATTGGATTCTCTTTTAAAAAATATTCTATTTTTTCCGTGTCCAATTCAGAAGACTCATTATCAGGGTCAAGATTTAATTCATTTGATTCCATTTTTATATTAATAGTATTTTCCTGGTGATCAATAAAACTATTTACATTGTCCTCATGTAAAGACAAGTTTAACATATTCTGTTCAAATGAATAATCCTTTAAATCCTTATCAATAATATGCAATATTTCCTTATCAATCTCATTACCTATAAGTAATTTATTTTCAGGTTGATATAATTGATCATAAGAAGTTGGATGACTTACCAAGGTCTTATCCCACTTCCCCTGCCTCTCCTTGGCTTTCCCCTGTAAGGGTGACTGCTGGAGCCCTGCTGTTGAGGATTGTTGTAGTTTTGGGCGTACCAATCCCATTTCCATTTGCTTACTGTAATTTTTTGGTCCTCCTCTTGGGCTGGAGGTGTTGCTATGGAACTGTTGGGTGCCACTGTTGGTGGTTGAGTCTTTATGTCCACTAGAGCTTGGTTGACTTCTATGAAACCTTGAGCTGCTCTCTTTTCCAGATTGTTGATCTGGTCCACTATATTTTTGACTCTTATTGTCAAGGTGTTCAGTAGGGTGGATAGGGAGTGAACTTGTTCTTGTAAAGTATTTTTTGTTTTCTTTATTGAAACCTGCTTTAAAAGCTTTTCCCTTTCCTCCAGAGACATTGACGGAGTGTTGTTGATTATGGGAGAGTCCTGGCCCTCCATTTGAATGTCCTGTAACAGGTCTTTCAGCTCTAGGTCTTAAGTTATAAGGTTTTACCTTATTACTTACAATGTCATTGTTGTCACACATTTTTACGTGGAATTTAAAGAATTGAAAGTTTAGATATGAAAACTTCAAAAAGGAGTTTTATCAGTATTTATCAATACCACTGAAGACAATTTTATTGCTTACTTATTGGTATGAAGTGAATATTTAAGTGCCAAAAGTCAAATATGCTTTTATGTGGTCACTTGATTTAACTGGTCTACAATATGTAGCCGTGTTTTTATATTCAAAAGAAAACAACTGTCAGTATGATTCTTTCTAAATATTTAATGAATTTTACAAACCAATAAAAGAAAAGATTAAGAGTCCTGTTAAAAGAAAACAATTAATCAGTTTAATTGGTTTATTATCTGCAAAGATCACAAATTTAATTGGTCTATTGACAGACTCCCACTAAGAACAATTATATGTTAAATTAGTGGTAAAAATTTTATCTGCAAAGATCTCAAATTTAATTGGTCTATTGACAGACCCACTAATAACAATTATAAGTTAAATTAGTGGTAAAATTGTTGATTCAATATCACAATTTTATAATATAACAGGGCTTCTTTTTCTGAAATCACTATATAAGTGACCCCAACCTGTTGTAATTATCCAAATATTTCTATAGGGATATTATTTACGTGCACCTTCTTTTGAAAATTTCACTTACAGGATTATAACAGAATTCTTGAGGAAAGGTCCCCAATTGTCAGGCTAAGATCAAGTACAAGGACGTGAACTAGCTTGAATAGTCAGTTGTCTAGAAGATTTTAATGGTCCTATATGAATACTGTAGATTTAATCCACTAAGTTGTAAAATATAATCAAATATAAAGGTCTCAGTAATATAATTCTCACTATTCTTATATATGGCTTACAATCTTTATAGTTGGTAGAAAAATAGATTATATAAATTCAGATACTATTCAAAAGTCTTATAAAAGTACTAATTGATATGTATTGTAATTGGTTTGGTTATATTGGTTAAATTGTAATGATAAAGAATGTAGAAACAAGACCCAAAAACCTCCTCCTTTTATACACACTGAGTTCCCCAATAAATCCCTTGATATACCATCCAATACACAGTTAATGACGCCTCAAAACAACTAATAGACCTGCCCATCAACATCCCTAGTGACCCATGACATAATTAGACAAGTAACAACCGCCAAAATACTGTAATAATAAGGGAAATCCATCAAAATTAAAGAAAAAGACAAAAAGAGAGTATATGTGTATAAAACAATAATATTAAAGACTAAAGGAGACTTTTTAAGGTTAATAATAGCTTAATAATAAGGGGGATTGACTGTAGAAATAATGGGGCTAATCCTGACATTATACTACGTGAAATTCCCATTCAAAAATAACCAAAATTGACTGAGAAACCACCCAAAAACTTAAAAAAGAGCGTGAGATGTGGGGTAACTACATGCAGTTCTTGGCAGGCTCTTGCACGGGTAAATCCTTGACTAAAATTAGGCGAATTTAAGTGTGGTGATGAAATAAAGTGCCAAGAGTGAGGTTATTAATGAAATTAGTGCATATAAACAAGGTCAATGCATTATTAATTAAGCTAGGACACTAAATAAGCGCCTGTCGCCTATTTTAGTGTGTTTCCCCACAGTGGGCGTAGAATGTGGGGTAATTATAGTGTGAAAAAGCTAACTTTGCTAAAAATGAAGCTATTCACACGGGAAAAAAGCAGGCAGTATGTGGCCAGTACACAGAAGCCATTTCTGGCATAAAAAACACCAAATTTGAAAAGTGTTATTTTTATGCATTTAAATAGCCAAATCAATAGTTCTAAATGAGCCCAATTGATCTGTCAAAGCGCAATTTTGATATTCTCAATTTTATAGCGCATATAGTCAACTTTTAAGTGAAATAAAGCGCATTTCTTGTTTTTTGCATAAAACAATGAATATAACAGCTTTAAGTGTACTTAAAAATTATGTAGCCTTATACTTAAGGTTCTTAAGATTACCCTAACATTTTCCAACTTAATATTAAGTACATAAGACCTATAAAAGGTGGATATATGCGTGTATATAAGGTGTTATAATGGCATTTTTTGTGTATTATCATAATTTTACTTATGTATACTATTTGTGTACTCTTATTTATTATTCCCATGTATAGTTCATGTGTTTAACATAACTTATAATTACTTTTTACTCAGTCCTGGAGATATACAGGCTGACACCTTTAGTCCAGAATGAAAATTTAGTATGAGTTTTGGTCAAGTTGGTTTGCCAGTGTTGTCTGTATGCAATATGAAATCATATTGCATATTTCTATTTATGCATAAAATATACTCGTTAAGCATCATTTTTTTTGCATTTTTCAATCATTATGCATATTTATGGATATGCATTTGCATATTCATTATACAGATTTATATGCATATTAATATATTTTATTCACATACATATATGAACCTTTTTTTTGCATATTCAATATGCATATTTTTAATGCATATTCAATATGCATATTTTTATGCATATTCAATATGCATATTTTTATGCATATTCAATAAGCAATTTTTTATGCATAATCACTATGCATATTTTTTATGCATATTTTTATGCATATTTATTCTTCATAGTCATTAATATACACTTTAGATAGGCATTTCACATCAATTTTTAACATGCAATAAGTATCCACAATGCAAATTCAAATGCATATGCATCTATATCATACACGCAACATATATTCAAGTTTAATATTTGAATATTAAGGTATGCTAAGTGATGTTGTTCAACCTTTTGCCAAACCTGAGATTAACTGATGTTCAATGTGGTTCCTAAGCTCTGCTCAAGGAGGGATTGTTCTGGATTCAATCTGTGACAGTTTATTTTTTCAATGTTTTTTCATCAGATTTAAAAACATATTTCTGACAGTTTCAGGATGGTTTCCCAACAGTTTCCTGACAAATTCCTGATAGTTTCAAATAGAGGGAACTGCTAGCAGTTCACCCCCAGATTTCCCGTGGTGATAGCTGAGAAAGTGCTCATTAATTTCTGAGAAAATGTGTCAGCCTGTATATCCCCAGGACTGAGTAAAAAGTACTTATAAGTTTTGTTAAACACATGAACTATACATGGGAACAATAAATGAGAGTACACAAACAGTATACATAAGTAAAATTATGATAATACACAAAAAATGCCATTATAACACCTTGTATACACACATATATCCACCTTTTATAAGTCTTATGTACTTGATATTAAGTTGGAATATGTTAGGGTAACCTTAAGAACCTTAATTATAAGGCTACATAATTTTTAAGTATACTTAAAGCTGTTATTTTCATTGTTTTATGCAAAAAACAAGAAATGTGCTTTATTTCACTTAAAAGTTGATTATATGAACTATAAATTTAAGAATATTAAAAATGTGCTTTGACAGTTCAATTTGTCTCATTTAGGACTATCGATTTGGCTACTTAAATGCATAAAAATAACACTTTTCAAATTCGGTGTTTTTTATGCCAGAAATGGCTTCTGTGTACTGGCTACATACTGCCTGCATTTTTCCCATATGAATAGCTTCATTTTTAGCAAAGTTAGCTTTTTCACACTATAATTACCCCACATTCTACGCCCACTGTGGGGAACCACACTAAAATAGGCAACAGGCGCTCATTTAGTGTCCTAGCTTAATTAATAATGCATTGACCCTCTTTATATGCACTAATTTCATTAATAACCTCACTCTTGGCGCCTTATTTCACTACCACGCTTAAATTTGCCTAAATTTAGTCAAAGATTTACCCGTGCAAGCGCCTGCCAAGGACTGCATGTAGTTACCCCACATCTCACACTCTTTTTTGAGTTTTTATGGTGGTTTCTCAGTCAATATTGGTCATTTTTGAATGGGAATTTCACGTAGTATAATGTCAGGATTAGCCCCATCATTTCTACAGTGAATCCCCCTTATTATTAAGCTATTATTAACCTTAAAATTTTCTCTTTAGTCTTTTATATTATTGTTTAATACACATATACTCTCTTTTTATCTTATTCTTTAATTTTGATGGATTGTCCTTATTATTACAGGATTTTGACGGTTGTTACTCTTCTACTTATGTCATGGGTTGCTGGGGATATTGATGGGCATGTCTATTAGTTGTTTTGAGGCATCATTAACTGTGTATTGGAGTGGTACATCAAGGATTCATTAGGGAACTCAGTGTGTATAAAAGGAGGAGGTTTTTAGGTCTTGTTTCTACATTCTTTATCATTACAATTTACACCATATAAACAAATCAATTACAATACACATCAATTATTACTTTTATAAGTCTTTTTAGTAGTATCTGAATTATTAAACTCTATTTTTCTAACAACTAAAAAGATTGTAAGCCATATATAAAAATAGTGAGAATTATATTACTGAGACCATTATTTTGAATTATATTTTACTATTTTTTGGATTTGTACTACAGTATTCATATAGGACCATTAAATCTTCTATACAACTGATCATTCAAGCTAGTTCACGTCTTTGTACTTGACCTCAGCCTGACAATTGGGAACCTTTCCTCAAGAATTCTGTTGGTTATCTTCCAGTAAGTAAAAAATTCAAAAAAGAAGCTACAAGTAAATAAAATCCCTATAGAAATATTTGGATAATTACAACAGGTTGGGGTCACTTATATAGTGGTTTCAGAAAAAGAAGCCCTGTTATATAATAAAATTTTGATTTTGAGTCAACAATTTTACCACTAATTTAAAATATAATTTTTATTAGTGGGTCTGTCAATAGACCAATTAAATTTGTGATCTTTTCAGATAAAATTTTTACCACTAATTTAACATAAGATTGTTCATAGTGGGAGTCTGTCAATAGAACAATTAAATTTGTGATCTTTGCAGATGATAACCAATTAAACTGATTAATTGTTTTCTTTTAACAGGACTCTTAATCCCTTTTTATTGGTTTATAAAATTCATTTAATATTTAGAAAGAATCTTACTGACAAATTTTCTTTTTTAAACATAAAAACACGGCTACATATTTTAGACCAGTTAAATCAAGTGACCACAAAAAAGCATATTTGACTTTTGGCACTTCTAAATTCACTTTATACCTACAAGTAAGCAATAAAATTGTCTTCAGTGGTATAAATAAATACTGATAAAACTCCTTTTTGAAGTTTTAAAAATCTCAAATTTCAATTCTTTGATTAAATTCCACGTAAAAATGTGTGACAACAATAATATTGTGAGTAATAAGGCAAAACCTTATAGCTTAAGACCTAGAGCTGAGAAACATGGTACAGGACATTCAAATGGAGGGCCAGGAGTCCCCCATAAATACCATCACTCCACAAATGTCTCTGGAGGAAAGGGAAAAACTTTTAAAACATGTATCAATAAAGAAAACAAAAAATACCTTACAAGAACAAATTCACTCCCTCTCCACTCTACTGAACACCTTGAAAATAAGGGTAAACAATATAGTGGACCAGATAAACAATCTGGAGAAAAGAGCTGCTCAGGGTTTCATAGAAGTCAATCAAGCTCTAGTAGAAATAAAGGCTTGACCACCAACAGTGGCACCCAACAGTTCCATAGCAACACCTCCAGCCCAAGAGGAGGATCAAAAAATTACAGTAAGCAAATGGAAGTGGGATTCGTACGCCCAAAACTACAATAAACCTCAACAGCAGGGCTCCAGCAGTCACCCTTACAGGGGAAACGGAATAAGACCTTGGTAAGTCATGCATCTTCTCAGGATAAATTATATAATCTTAACAATGAATTACTTATAGGTAAGGAAATTGATAGAGAGTTATTAGATATAATTGATAAGGATTTAAAAAATTCTTCATTTGAAAATAGCATGTTAAACTTGTCTTTAAATGAGGACAATGTACATAGTTTTATTGACCACCAGGAAAATGCTATTAATATAAAAATGGAACCAAATGAATTAAATCTTGAGCTTGATGATGAGTCTTCTGAATTGGACACAGAAAAAATTGAATATTTTCTAATAGAAAATCCAATGGAATCAAAAATAATTAGTAAATTATTATTAAGAATTGAAAAATTGGAAGAATTCTCTAAAGAGTTAAACAATAATACAGAAAGTGTATTATTAAACCTCACACAATTATTGAGTACAACAACCAATAGGTTAAAAATTATTGAGAATTCAAATAATGAATTAATCAATGAAAACAAAAGATTAAACTCTGAGATTAAAAATTTAGAAAATAAATTAGAAAATTCTCAGAATATTATGGCTACCATAGAGGGACGTGTAAAGTTGTCTTTTTCAAATGTAAATGATACCTTAACTCATGTACCTGTAATAAAAGATAGGTTACAAAGATTAGAAATTGAAGTAGCTAACATTTTGAAAAATACTGAAAAAATAAAAGATAATACCTCTTATGTGGAAAGAGTACCAGTTTTTATGAAACACTCTGATGATAAACCAATGATTGAACATGAACATAGTGTCATGGGCTCTGAGAATATAAAATCAGTAAAAGATAAAATAAATGATCATCTTTCTAAAGTAAGTGAATTACTCAATATTCCTCAGGTTAGGGAAGCAAAAACTAGCCAAAAGAACTGGCCTAAGTTAGATCAGTACCCTTCTTTTGACAGGGATTCAAAATCTGATTGGCAACAATTCATTCAAAGAATTGATAACTTAAAATTTTCATAAAAATTACCTGATGAAGAAATTACATCAAAATTGATATCTTTATTTACAGATGTGGCCTTATTATGGTTTGAATCTGTATTGAGTGAGGGAATTAACTACTCCTGGAATGAATGGAAGGCACTAATTGAAAGACAATTTGGTGGCCCAAAATTCAGAATAACTCAACAAAGATTGTATGAAAGAGCCAGATATAATCCAAATTATGGAGATAAACCCATGGTCTTTTTAATGAATTTAATAAAAATCATGAAAGCTATGGATCCAAAAATGGATTATGATGAGTGGAAAGAGAAAATAATATACAAGCTGCCTATATCAATCAGAGACATTATTGTAGCTAGATCTGAAGCCATCAGAGATACCTCTGGGTTCATTAAGATATGCAATGAAATATTATTAAACCACAAATATGAAACCAAGTATAATAATTACAAACAAAGTGTTGACATAGTAAAACCTAGTACAAGTAAATTGCCAGTGGAGAAGAAAAAACCTTCAGATCCCCTTGTCCCTAAAAGACAAGAGAATAACACTTGTTTTAAATGTAATGAACCTTGGGTTAAGGGTAACATGTGTAAGAAGAGAATAAATGTTATTTAAACCTCACAAAATTCTGAACCAAGTAATCATGATGATGAGAACGTAGAATCCAGTGAGGATTGTAAAAGTAACATATCTTACAGTGATGATGAACATGAGATATTTGTATTAGAACAGGATATTATGTTCCTGAATGATGCTATACCTCATACAGACACATTTTTAACTTCCATTAAGGAAGCTGAAATAATTAAAGATGTATCTCATGATACTTACAAAATAACACCTATCAGAGCACCTGTTATTATATGTGGAAGAGAAATGAATGCCATTCTTGACACTGGGGCTGCAGGTAGTGTAGTTTCTATTAATACATTAATGAAACTTGACAGTAAGTATAAGGAAAAACTAGAACCTGATCAGACAAAGAACTGGAGGGGTTTTGGTTCAATATTAAATCCAATTGGCAAATACAAAACTGCTGTATTCTTTAAATATAATAATGGATATGTAAGAGCAGTTTGTGAATTTGTTGTAATGGATAATAATAATTGTAGTGATTGGTTTATTATTGGAAAGGATTTATTGACAAAATTTGGCATTAAAATAGATCCTGCAAACAGTTGCTTCACTATAGGTGTGAATGGTAAGAGAAAATTCAAAATATGTTCTGAAAATTCAGTGTATGCCATTTCTCCTAGAGAAGAACAACTGCAAGGTGGAAGAACCATCACTTAAGTGGTTGATTTGGACAATGAAATCCAAAAGGCCTCTTTCAGTCCTCAACTCTCAAAAATTGAAGTAGAAAATTTTTGAGATTAATTAAATCATATCCTATGGCATTTGCTCATGGTTCAAATGAACTAGGATTGGTCAAAGACCATGAGATGAAAATCTCTTTAAGTTGTTATTTGGATAATATTCCTGGCATCTTGAAAAAGAAACCTTACCCAGCTTCTCCTGCAAAAAGGAAAGATATTGAAGACAACATAAAAATGTTGTTGGAAATGGGTATTGTTGAAAAAGTGGATACAACACCAAAGTATTGTGTCATTTCACCAGTATTAATCTCTTATGAAAAGGATAAGGCAAGATTATGCAGTGATTATTGAGCTCTGAATACATACACTGTAGATGATATTTACCCTCTACCAAGGATAGCTTCTATCCATGCTACTTTACAATGAGCAAAATATATTTCCTGTCTGGATGGAAACAAGGGTTACCACCAGATTCCTGTGGAAAGGAAATCTCAAAATTACTTATTAATAACCACACATATGGGTATATATAAGTATGTGAGAATGCAATTTGGCCCAAAAGATGTGCCTTCAGTCTTCCAAAAATTAATGGATAGTGTTTTCCATCAGGAAATGGTTGAAGGATGGCCTTTGGTCTATATTGATGACATCATAGTGTTTTCAAAAACATATTATGAACATTTAAATTACCTGAAAAGAGTCTTTCAAAGGATGGATGAAATAAATATGACAATTGCATTAAAGAAATGTAAGTTTGGATTTCAATCCTTGAAAGTTCTTGGACATGTTGTATCTGGATTACAAATTTGTGTTGACCAGAATAAGGTGGCAGCAATTAAAAACATTGGTATACCTAAAAATGTAAAAGAGGTTCAAAGTTTTTTGGGTATGTGTGGATATTATAGACAGTATATTAAAAATTACCAATCCATTGCAGCTCCTTTAACAACATTAATCAGGAAAAATGAGGCTTTCATTTGGAATAATGAAAGACAGCATGCCTTTAATAAATTAAAAGAATGTTTAATGTCAGCTCCAATATTGGGACTGCAAGATTTCACCCTACCTTTTATCTTGTACACTGATGCAAGCTTCATAGGTTTGGGTGCTGCTTTACAGCAGAAACAGATAATAAATGGAAAATTATCTGAAGTAGTTATCTGTTATATATCCAGAACCTTAAGAAAAACAGAATTAAGATATGGTGCCACACAGCTGGAATGTTTAGCCGTGGTGTGGGCTTTGGAGAAACTTCATTACTATCTGGAAGACCAGAAGCTTGAACTTATAACAGATTGCAGTGCAGTAAAATCATTACTAAACATGAAAACCCCTAATAGGCACATGTTTAGGTGGCAACTAGATGTACAAGAGTACAGAGGAAGAATGACAATCACTCATAGAGCAGGAACATTGCATCATAATTTGGATTTATTATCCAGAAGTCCTTTGCCAAACGATACTGACAACCCAGCTTATGCACCTAAAAATGAGGTTATACATATATTTGGGATTTGTATAGTGGATTTCGAAGAAGAGTTTATGCAAACTATATTGGAAAATTATTCATCTGATAAAGATTTGACTAAACTATCTACCATTCTAAATGATCCAACTAATGCCTCCATGAGTGCATTAATTAAAACCTTGCCTCCAAAGTATAGAAATGCGTTTGAAAAAGGTAAACTGTCAATTGAAGATGGATATATATATTACAGGAAAAATTTAAGTAATGTAATAGTGATACCACCTTCTATGAAAGAGTTAATGTTGAGTACTTGTCATGATGACATCTTAGCTGGTCATTTTGATTTTAACTAAACATTAACCAAAGTTAAAAATACAGCCTGGTGGATAAACATGAAAGAATATGTACAAAAATACATTGAAACATGTGACTCTTGTCAAAAATCTAAAAGATTAACAGGGAAGAGAGCTGGGTTATTGCAACAAATAGAGCAACCAAAAGCTCCATGGAAATTATAAACATGGATTTTTTAACTGGCTTGCCATTAGCAGGAAAAGAAAGTTTCAATTCTCGCTGGGTAATAGTAGATAGATTAACAAAAATGTGTAAATTTATCCCTACCCATAAAGAGGTATCTGCAAAAGACTTGACATTACTATGGTGAACTCAGATGATGAATACTTCTGGGCTCCCCAAAGCCATAATCTCTGACAATGACCCTAAATTCACTTCAGAGTTTTGGACATCCTTGATGGAAGTATTAGGTTGCCAATTGAAATTGTCTACAGCACACCATCCACAAACTGATGGCTTGGCTGAGAGAATGATACAAACTCTAGAAGACATGATCAGAAGATATTGTGCCTTTGGATTAGAATACAAAGACAATGAGAAATTCACACATGACTTTACTGGCCTTGAATTTGCTTATAACAGCACAAATCATTCTGTATCAGAAAAGAAACCATTTGAAATCTGGCTGGGATACGTACCAAATACCCCAGTAAATCATTTAAATAAACTACCAAGGTTAGATATACACCCTGGTACTAAATCCTTTATTCATATGCAACAAATTTGTAGAAAACATGCAGAAGAATTCATCCAAAAAGCATTTGAATCTGAAAAGAAAAGGTGGGATAAATCTCATTAAGAATTTGAATTCAAAAAGGGAGATGAAGTCCTAATATCAACACTACATTTTAACTTACAAGTTAATGTTAAATTAAAGGATCTCTTTGTAGGACCTTTTTGTGGTAAGCAAAATGGTTGGTAATAATGCAGTGGAAGTCATATTATATGCTCCATATGATAGGAAACATCCAGTTTTCCCTATCTCATTATTAAAACCTTACCATGCAAATGATCCTTACTTATTTCCAAAAAGAAGGGGAAGGCCTAAGAAGCAACCTGAAGAAATTGTGGGAAAAGAAGAGATTAAAAAAATACTCAAGAAAAGAATCCTTACTAAAGAAAAAGGAACTGAGTATTTATTAAGATTTAAAGGGAAATCAAATGAATTTAATAAATGAATACCTGAAAAAGAAATTTCTAATTTATCCACCCTTCCTAAAAAATTTAAACAGAAATAAATTTCTGTTCCACCAGCTGAGGGGTAAAAACAAGTACTCTTAATATTTTATTATGTTTTATTTCTTTAAAGAATAATCTTTAATGCTACAGAATTAATCTGAATACCTGAAAATTAACAAATAAATAAATAAAATGTATAACTTATCATTTTTTATTGTTTTTTTTGGGTGGGCGAGTGTCAGCCTGTATATCCCCAGGACTGAGAAAAAGCACTTATAAGTTATTTTAAACACATGAATTATACATGGGAACAATAAATGAGAGTACACAAACAGTATACATAAGTAAAATTATAATAATACACAAAAAATGCCATTATAACACCTTATATACACGCATATATCCACCTTTTATAAGTCTTATGTACTTAATATTAAGCTGGAATATGTTAGGGTAACCTTAAGAACCTTAATTATAAGGCTACATAATTTTTAAGTATACTTAAAGCTGTTATTTTCATTGTTTTATGCAAAAAACAAGAAATGTGCTTTATTTCACTTAAAAGTTGATCATATGCGCTATAAATTTAAGAATATTAAAAATACGCTTTGAAAGTTCAATTTGTCTCATTTAGGACTATTGATTTGGCTACTTAAATGCATAAAAATAACACTTTTCAAATTTGGTGTTTTTTATGCCAGAAATGGCTTCTGTGTACTGGCTACATACTGCCTGCATTTTTCTGTGTGAATAGCTTCATTTTTAGCAAAGTTAGCTTTTTCACACTATAATTACCCCACATTCTACGCCCACTGTGGGGAACCATACTAAAATAGGCGACAGGCGCTTATTTAGTGTCCTAGCTTAATTAATAATGCATTTACCCTCTTTATATGCATTAATTTCATTAATAACCTCACTCTTGGCGCCTTATTTCACTACCACACTTAAATTTGCCTAAATTTAGTCAAGGATTTACCCGTGAAAGCGCCTGCCAAGAACTGCATGTAGTTACCCCACATCTCACACTCTTTTTTGAGTTTTTATGGTGGTTTCTCAGTCAATATTGGTCATTTTTGAATGGGAATTTCACGTAGTATAATGTCAGGATTAGCCCCATCATTTCTACAGTGAATCCCCCTTATTATTAAGCTATTATTAACCTTAAAATTTTCTCTTCAGTCTTTTATATTATTGTTTAATACACATATACTCTCTTTTTATCTTATTCTTTAATTTTGATGGATTGTCCTTATTATTACAGGATTTTGACGGTTGTTACTCTTCTACTTATGTCATGGGTTGCTGGGGATATTGATGGGCATGTCTATTAGTTGGTTTGAGGCATCATTAACTGTGTATTGGAGTGGTACATCAAGGATTCATTAGGGAACTCAGTGTGTATAAAAGGAGGAGGTTTTTGGATCTTGTTTCTACATTCTTTATCATTACAATTTACACCATATAACCAAATCAATTACAATACACATCAATTAGTACTTTTATAAGTCTTTTGAGTAGTATCTGAATTATTAAACTCTATTTTTATACCAACTAAAAATATTGTAAGCCATATATATAAATAGTGAGAATTATATTACTGAGACCATTATTTTGAATTATATTTTACTATTTTTTGGATTTGTACTACAGTATTTGTCAGCCTGTATATCTCCAGGACTGAGTAAAAAGTGATTATAAGCTATTTTAAACACATGAACTATACATGGGAACAATAAATAAGAGTACACAAATAGTATACATAAGTAAAATTATGATAATACACAAAAAATGCCATTATAACACCTTATATACATGCATATATCCACCTTTTATAGGTCTTATGTACTTAATATTAAGTTGGAATATGTTAGGGTAATCTTAAGAACCTTAAGTATAAGGCTACATAATTTTTAAGTACACTTAAAGCTGTTATATTCATTGCTTTATGCAAAAAACAAGAAATGCGCTTTATTTCACTTAAAAGTTGACTATATGCGCTATAAAATTGAGAATATCAAAATTGCGCTTTTACAGATCAATTGGGCTCATTTAGAACTATTGATTTGGCTATTTAAATGCATAAAAATAACACTTTTCAAATTTGGTGTTTTTTATGCCAGAAATGGCTTCTGTGTACTGGCCACATACTGCCTGCTTTTTTCCCATGTGAATAGCTTCATTTTTAGCAAAGTTAGCTTTTTCACACTATAATTACCCCACATTCTACGCCCACTGTGGGGAAACACACTAAAATAGGCGACAGGCGCTTATTTAGTGTCCTAGCTTAATTAATAATGCATTGACCTTGTTTATATGCACTAATTTCATTAATAACCTCACTCTTGGCACTTTATTTCATCACCACGCTTAAATTTCGCCTATTTTTAGTCAAGGATTTACCCGTGCAAGCGCCTGCCAAGAACTGCATGTAGTTACCCCACATCTCACGCTCTTTTTTAAGTTTTTGGGTGGTTTCCCAGTCAATTTTGGTTATTTTTGAATGGGAATTTCACGTAGTATAATGTCAGGATTAGCCCCATTATTTCTACAGTAAATCCCTCTTATTATTAAGCTATTATTAACCTTAAAAAGTCTCCTTTAGTCTTTTATATTATTGCTTTACACGCATATACTCTCTTTTTGTCTTTTTCTTTAATTTTGATGGATTTCCCTTATCATTACAGTATTTTGGCAGTTGTTACTTGTCTAATTATGTCATGGGTCACTAGGGATGTTGATGGGAAGGTCTATTAGTTGTTTTTAGGCGTCATTAACTGTGTCTTGGATGGTATATCAAGGGATTTATTGGGGAACTCAGTGTGTATAAAAGGAGGAGGTTTTTGGGTCTTGTTTCTACATTCTTTATCATTACAATTTAACCAATATAACCAAATCAATTACAATACATATCAATTAGTACTTTTATAAGACTTTTGAATAGTATCTGAATTATATAATCTATTTTTCTACCAACTACTAAGATTGTAAGCCATATATAATAATAGTGAGAATTATATTACTGAGACCTTTATATTTGATTATATTTTATAACTTAGTGGATTAAAACTACAGTATTCATATAGGAACATTAAAATCTTCTAGACAACTGACTATTCAAGCTAGTTCACGTCCTTGTACTTGACCTTAGCCTGACATTATTCATATAGGACCATTAAATCTTCTAGACAACTGACCATTCAAGCTAGTTCACGTCTTTGTACTTGATCTTAGCCTGACACAATGGGTAGTAATTTCTGAATCAATACTAAGTCATTTATTAGCCAATTATCAGTCATAGCTGAGAAAATTCTCATTCATATCTGAGACAATTCTCAGTCATTTCTTAGCCAGTTATCAGTAAATTCTGATCCAACACTTAGTTATTTACAATCCAGTTCTCAGTCTTAGCTGATCCAGTGCTCAGTCAGTGCTGATACACTGCTCATTCAGTGCTGATCCAATTCTCAGTCAGTGTCTATCTAATTCTGATTCATAGCTGATCCAATTTTGAGTGAGTGTTGATCCAATTCTCAGTAATTTCTGATACAATTCACATTAAGTGATTATTAATACCTCAGATAATCTTTGGGCTCAAGTCCATAAATATTAAACAGGGTTCTACTCAGAGATATTGCAAGATTTCAATTTGATTTCTATATGAGGTACAATATCCGACCTAGAAAGTACTCCCCTATTATTTTGTGGGGATTACTTCAACTTTCTTGTTTGCAATTTTCAGTTTTGAAAAAGCACATGAAAAATTTTTAAAGCAAGATATCTCTCAAGGATGAGAGCTATTAAGTGAGAAAACTAAACTAAAATAATGATTATCAGAAGCCATAAACTTTCAAAAGGAATAAATAAAATAGGGAAAAAATAAATTTTGGTTTTTAGGCAATGCACAGGAAATGGAGATATTTGGGGGCTAGAATACTAATAATGAGATTCAGATGATATCATTAATTCCATAGATGATACTTCTTCTGAAATCAATCACAATTTTCTGGTTTTGTAATTTTAATCCAGTTATTGTGAAAATTGAGGTATGGTTTGCAATAGAAGCAGTTGAAATTGCGAAAGAAATTAACTATTTGGGAATGGGAAAAATTATCAATTTAAGATACTTGCTTGAACATCATGAAGAGAGGGAGAACATCAACAATGATAGTTTCATTGATTTTAAAGACAAGTGGGTGTGCACCACCTATAAAAATACATGCCATAATGTGAAAAAATAAGTCAAAACTTTTTCAGTGCTAGATCAAAAACATTTCATACAAAAAAAGATAAAAACTTACCAAAGAATTAATGAAGTGACAAAAAAATCAGAATCCAAGATTTTTTTGTTTAAAATGTTTATGAATGTGTGAGATAATAAAAAGTGGTGGTTTGAGGAAGGCTTATAAATAATAATCTGCAAGGACTTGCTTAAACCACATGTATAGCCACCTTTTTCAATTTTTGATATATTCATTCACTTTTATTCTAGAAAATTGGCTGCCTAAAGTAGAACTATAATGTGCTATATGCTACTAAATCTCTAGATTATTCTTAAAGTCCTAATACATATTTTTGCACATAATATGAATTTTATTATTGAGATTTAGCATGTTACACATTTTCAAATTTTGAAAATTTGCTTTGAAAAGAAGTAATGGTGATACTTACTTAACCTTCCAAGCATAACTTTAAGTCTGTAACCTAATTTTTGTGAATTCATCAAAGGTGCTGACTAGACACACAGTGTATATGTACTACAGGACACAATTTCTGTTGGCAAACTAGAGTGAGACTTAGTTGATCTCAGCATAGGCTTTCACCAACTTATGTAATACTACATACAATTCTGTAAATGTGAAGGGACTTTTTAGAAATTCTGTGCCTAACCCCTTAATTTTTCAGATAACTGGATAACTGTCTCCTTCTTATTACATCAATTCTCTAAGAATCCCCTTACTGCTCTTTTTCCTTTTCTATATCTTATTCCTTGATTTATTATTTTATTCCTTTATTTATCCATTTCTTTTAATTATACTTTTTTAGATTATTACATATTTAAATTCAAATTCATGCATTTTTAGGTTTGTGAGGGCACTTTTCTGACTCTTTGGTAATTTTTTGATTATTTTGGTATTTTATCTTGCTAGTTATTTGAGCTATTTCGCACTGTTTTTTATGTATATAATGAGCATATTTGTTGCACTTTACTCTAGCCTCTTAAAAAGTATAAAATAATTCAAAGAATTAATATTTATTTATTTAAATTATTAGAGTCTTTATAAAAATAATTAGATAAGATTATTACTTTTAAATCTAAGCATTACTATTTCTCTATCACCTTTAAGCTTGGGCTATTATAATATAATAAAAAACTGAATATGTCAATTATTTATTTGACCTTATAAATATAATATTTTAGCTTATCTACTGAAAAAATTTAATTCATATGGCACCATTTATAATTTAAATTAAAAATTCAAACCTCCATTTGACCTTATCCTTCTGAAATTTATATTTTTAATTTTTAACTTCTCTATTTTTAAATTTTTAAATTTTTGTTTTTTTTCTATTATTTATATTGTTTTCTTAAATAATTCTGATAAGGAGAATATTATGTTTTTCTTGATCCTAAAAGTTTATTAATAGTAAATACTTTGAAGAAATTATTGATTTTTTTAAAAAAAATTGATAAACACAAAATTATTTTCTTGATAATTTTTAATTTATGTCTAGAATTCTATACTTTTTTTGTAACTGTAATTTTTTATTCCTTAATTTTCTATAATTATCATAGCCTTGATGATTCATTTGATAAAAATAGTTTCTTTGAAGTTTAAAAATATTATGATTTATTTACATTTCTAATTTTGATTTCATTAAATAATTCTTGCAATTTGTCTATATTTTTGCTTTGAGGCTTTTGTTGTTTTTGGCTATTTTTGTGACTTTTATGATTTTGATGAGTTTAATAAATTTTACATTTTCAATCAATTAGGTGAGTTTTATGTTTTAATGATTTTGATAATTAATTTTAATTTTTTAAAAAATTTCACTTAATAATTTTAATGGATTTTTGAATTATTTAATTTTTTTTATTTTAAGATTTTTTGGTGATTTAATTTGGATTATTGATTTTTATGATTTTTAGGGTTTTTATTATAGTTTTGAAATTTTTATGTTTTTAATGAATATTTTAATTATTTAGATCTATTTAGGTTTTCAAGATTTATACCATTTATAAGTTTTATTTAATTTTTTAATTTAAGTAACTTCTATAATAATAATTATTATTATTATTTCATTTCTTTATTTTTCTGATTTCTATGATTATTTAATTTTCTTCATTTTTTTAGTTTTAATGAAATTTTGGAAATTTTTGAAAATTATATTTTTTTGATTATTTTTTATTTTTATGATTTTTTTTGATTTTTTGACTTTTTTTGATTTTTCTTCATTTTTTTCATTTTTATGATTTTTTTTATTTTTTATTTTTTTGAATTTTTTGAATTTGATGTATTTTATCAGTTTGTGCTAGTAACTAAGTATGATTTAATAGTAAATATTAATGTTCCTAACACTTATTGTTAAATGATTTAGTGATTAAACCTTAGGGGAAGACTAATAAAATAGTTATTCTCTATTAGCTGGTCGTCTAGAAAAAAGAGGAAAACAATGAAGGATGAAGGGGAAGAGGAGGAGATAGGGAAGGAAGGAAAGTAATAGGAGAATTTGAAAGTATTTTTAAGAGACACAAAGCAATGAGGATTTCTTGGACTGTGACAAAAAGTGAGGATTATATTAAAATATAATATATTGAATTAAAGTAAGGGTTTAATTATCAATGCGCGGAAACACTTATATTTATTATTAGACTTAAAGCAACCGTAGAAATTTATTAAAATTAATATTAGAACTATGATACTAATAATAATAATAATAATTTTGTATAATATTTTAATATGAAATAAAAGGTGAGTGTAATAAGTGATAGAGCTACAGGGGGTTTCCCAAGGCCCTTATATAGGCAAGGGGCCCTCTGAAGCGCCACAAGAAATTATACCCTATAAAAAATAAGAGAAGAAATTATTTAATAGTTAAATTTAAGTTTACCAAATCTGTAAGGGAAAAATATAAAGCAATTAAATAAAAAAATAAGTAAGAGCCCAAAAATCCACCAATTTAACCCCAAACAAATCTTTAAAATAAGTAAGTAATTAAATAAGATTGAAACACTTGAAATATTAACTAATTCAATTTATAACACATTTGATAATAGCCCATTTTAAGTGAAACATAAAAATTAAACTATTTTTATAAAATAATTAGTGTGATTAATTAATTAAGTCTGGAACATGAGATATTAATTAATATAACCCATTTTATTAGTGTAAGAATTAAATTAGGTTAAAACAATTTATTGATTTAATATTATTACTAAATTTTGGAAGACAACATTAGTAAATAACTAAATAAAATTTTTTGACTAATTTAATACCTTAATGACATAACTATGAGTCAAAAAAAGCGCTCAATATTCATAATTCATATGATATAAAAGTTTTATTTTAATACTTTAATTTAATTTATTTATTTAATTATATTATAAGTTAATATTTTGATTTTTTAATTATAATATTTTTAATAAATTAATTAATAATTTATAAGTATTAAATACATGAAAAATGCGCCAACATTTTATAGAATATAAAGTATTTAATGAGTTTTAGTTGTATCTATAATTTATTTAATAATAAATTTAATATAACCCTTATTTTAGTTATATTATAATACAATTGTTATATAATTTTATTATGCAATATAATATTAATTTATATACATAAAATGCATAATTTTTCGCCCTCATTAAGCTCCAATAGATTAACATACAATTTACTGGGCTCCTGGTATAGCCTGGCTGACATTCTCAATATAAACTCACAATACTTGGATTTTTATGCATGCTAGTGGTGGAGAATAGATCATTAAAATATAGTTATAGCTTATATAAAAATAATATCAATTTCTAAATGCTTTATAATATATTTACATATAATAATAATTTTGTTATAGTGTTTATTGGTGTTTTAGTAAGTGATTTATTAATTGAATGATGTCCAATAACCCGTCAAATCCTCCCTTACTTATACCAAAATCCACTGGAGTGCACAGACCTTCAATCCAGATGATGTCACTGCTATCCCCGGAAATTACAGCACTTTGAGGGCCCATCACCTCCCCATGGCGTCCACTCTAAGAAGTTTCAACACCCAGACCTCCAGTAAGGACCCTCCATCACAATTAATGATACCACAAACCCATACCATAAATAGAATAAACAGATCAAAGTGGATACCATAAAGAAACAGGTAAAATAATTCATCCAAAGAGTATATAATGAAACGCAAAGCATATAAAGGAACCAAATTTACTCTCCAAGCCCCCAATAACATCCCCAAGCATTCATATTAACCCAGTAATGATATCCCAACCCACGAATCCGTGAAAATCCATCAAAGGAAGGAGATTAAGTTGTCCAAACTGGATATATGTGCCTGAAAAAGGTGTATATGCTTGTGTAGGTTTTGTGAGTCCACTGAATATGTCCATATGACCTAAAACAAGAAGAAAAATAAAAAGTTATGGGCTATTAAGAGGTTAAAACCCATTTATAGACCTAAATATACATAATATAACTACATATTTCACTGAATATGAAGTTTATGTATACATATAGGCTTATGTATGTCTATAATTACTTAATATCAGGTAAGATAAGTATATTATGACTCCATTAACACGTTAATAATTATTATTAGGCTATTGATAAGCTATTTAAGCTACTATAAGTTATATAATAGTTTAATAATTATATATATGTATTATAGCCATATATATAAGTATTTTAACCTTATTTTTAAGTTATAATCTTAATTTAATTAAGTTTATCTTATTTTAAACATAAGAACTACTCAGTCCTGGGGATACCTAGGCTGAAATATTTGATGAATACTATCACTATGTAATATAGGGGGTGGACTTGCTAGCAAGTCCCCAACCTGAACTCAGATGGAACTCAGACTGAACTCATACTGAACCCCTACTGAACTCTATTTGAACACCCACCTAAAACTTTTCTGCTGAGTGGTGTTCATCTCTGATTGTATGGTTCCTTTTTCAATAGCTCAATGTGTGTTCAATCTGTGGTGAGGTGGGTCCAAGGTTGTGGACTTGTTAGAAAGTCTGCCCCCCATATTGTGTGGTGTATGATTTTCAGAATTTTATAATTTTTTATTCAATTTAATTTATACTTATTTAATGATTGTTTTATTATATTGATTGGGTTTCTTCAAGTTGATACATTTTTTTTAATACACTTGGAGGGCTACAGTTGGATATTCAATATTATGTTGCATATTGCATAGATATTATGGGCAAGAGAAATGTACATTTGCCCTCATAAATTTTGACTTTTGAATATTACATAGGGGACAAAAATGATGTAACATTTAATCATTAATGAATTTTCAGTGAGTGGCTTTGTTGATGCAAGTTACCCCTATCTGCCATTTAACATGTAAATTTTAAATGCTGAAAATGATTGGTTTCTTAACATACATTTATTATCTCATGTTTTGTTTTAAAAAACAGCCTTTCTTTTGCCAAAAATCTAAGGGAATAGCACTTTTTTGTTAAACAATTTTGAAGTGAGCATGACATAGCTCAGCTTTTGCTGCACTCCATTTGTTTAACAATGTATACTGGGGAATTTTCAAATCTCATGAACTAGAACTATTTGTGCAATTTTACATGTCCAATAATTATTTAGCTTATGGTGTTTTGGTCTATTGTTTTTTAGGCATATGCCTTGCTATTATTTTTGATGTAAATGTTTTTATGATATTTATTTTCTTATTGTAGGTGGATTTAGGAAGGTTCAGAGGAGAGATTAGAATGGTTCAAGATAAAGAGAAGGATGGTGTACAGCAAAAAATTAGTGATGGAATGAGGTAAGATGGATGGTGGGTGGTGAAGCAAGAGGGAGAAATAAAGAGGCAGTATGAGGGAAGAGAGCATTTAGATTAGGGTATTAAGGAAGTCAGGAAGAGGAGAAGGGAGTATAAAAAACTGAAGTAGAGGTTCATGATGGAGAAAGAATAAAAACTAGACATAATTATATGTTTGAAATGGGGAAGTTGATGATTTCACAAAGATGAGAACAGCATATAATTAAGAGGGTGAAAATAAGAATTCATGGTAAAAACAAAAAAATAAAAGAACAAATCACTCATGAAGATTTAGCAGAAGGAGGATATATGAACAAGGGGTAGGAGGAGTAAAAAAGGGGGATGTGAATGTCAGAAAAAAAAAGAATCAAGGTCTCTGGAATGGTTACTTCTAGAGTTATGCCCTTGGCCCAAAAAGTGACATTCCATGTTTTGTCTCAGAATTGCACCCATGAATGTAATAGGTTTCCAAAACTTAACTCAGCATCTAGTTCATGTTTTTCACCCTGTGAACTATTCACCAATTTACTACTATCCCAAACAATCTCACCATCCTCATCATAATACACCACATTTTCTCCAACCTTTTTCTTACCAAATTTATCTACAACTTCAAACTCCCAAAGCACATAATTTACCACATTTTTACATTTAGCTAGTTTATTCTCATGGTGAAGTTTGTCTTCTTATTTATCATTTAAAAATATTGAACCATACAGATTAACTTCATGGGGGAGGTGAGGAAGGTCTTCAGAACCTTTTGTGCTGGCCTTGATAGCAGGTATATCTTTTTCAAATTTCTCTGAGTCAGAATCTTCTTCAGTGGATGGTTTTCTTGATAAACCATCTCACCACAAAAGCAGCCAGCACCTTCTAGCAGGTTCCAACCCCTCAATCCATTTGTGATCCAGGCATATCTCAGATTTGATACTGCACAAGCTGGCATTCTCAGTGTTCAGTGCACATTCTTCTCAGAAAAATCACAGCTGAGTTAATACTTAATCAAATCAAAGTTAGGGATTGGCACCTGTTATCAGGTGCACACATTTTTTCTGGTTTCTGGAATTGTGAACATCTTGCCAAGCTTGTGAACTAAATCAAAAGAAAAATATTGAATAAAAGCTACCCATCTGGTCATGGGTGCATTTGGTAAACTTAGGGAATTTATCATTTGAATTAAATATTTTGCATCCACTTGTAATTTGAGGTGTTTACCCCATAAAAAATTTTGATGTCTCTTTACAACTTTTACCACTCCAGAATGTTTCAATTTTGACTGAGAATATCTTGATTCCACCTCAGTAAAAACTATGGATTCATACCTGACTGGTCTAATATAACCAGCTTTATCTATTTTGTACAAGGAAGCCCCAGAAGCAATCTGACTTGATTCAACTGCTAGATAAATCCTACTTGCATATCCTCCATAATCCAACTTATTCAGGACAATATATTCTCCAAAAACCTTCTTCAACTTCACATCTCCTTTTCACACTCATCATCCCACTCTCAATCAGCATCTTTCCTAGTTAACTGTCTCAAAGGAGCTTCCAACAAAAAAAAGTCCTTGATAAACATTCTGACATGAATGCATATGCCTAAAACCCCTCTGAGTTTGGTTGTATTCTTGAGTCTTGGCCAGGACTGATTTTTTTTACTTTCTTCTTTGAAATAGTCTTACCCTCTCAAAATACCACATGACCTAAAATTTCCAAGGCTTAAACACAACAAGAAAACTTTGATCCAGAAGTAGTTAAACCAGCCTCTTCGATCCTAAACAAAATTCTTTCTAAGGCAACATCATATTACCAGATAAATTTTTTAATCTCTGTACTCTCCTTCACCACTTCATTATCATGTATTACCACATTTTAAAATATGGTTTAAGATCATTGAAGTTGAGGCTTAATTTTTTAGTTTGTAGTTTGAGCTAGAGGGTTCAGGAAGTCCATCTAAAGCAGCTTCCAAAGTAAGATTGTCATTGCTGGAATTGTAATTTTTTTTGAAATTTGAGTTTGAGTAGGAAGAGACTATAAAATAAAGAATGAGAAATTTAGCCAAGAATTTATGAAAAAATTAAAATTAAACATAAATCAAAGAATTGGGGCTCTAAGAATTTACATCTTCTCTGAAATAATTGTTCTGATTTATAGTTGGGATCATCTTCAGGTGAACTATAGTTAGAAGCTGGAGGGGGTTGATGTCCTTGAAGTACAGGTGTGCTTGGAGAATTATTAGATGGTTTAGAACCAGAGGGAATATCATTAGTATTATCATGTAGAAAACAAGGGTTGAAATCAACTCTGGAACCAAAATGATTATCCATTTCCTTATAGAAAAGACACTTGACATTGAGCTTTTTGGAAACAGTAGTAATTCCATTCTCCAAATAATCATAATCAATACCAAAGCCAGTGGTAGTGGAAGTGAAATGAGTCTTTTTATATTTTGATTGATATATTTTGAACCTCACCTTTATTTGCTTAGGATTGATTTTAATTCTCCCTTTTGTTTTCTTTTTTGTTTCATTTGCCATCAAGAAGCCATTGACCTTTGATGAAGATGGATGTCCAATTTGTGTGGAATTATTACCTCCAAAAAATGCATCATAATTAGATTTAATTTTGAGGAAGTTGATGATGATGAGATAATCTTCCTTTTTTAGCTGTCCAGACTTTAATTTCTCAGGTGAGGGGCTTGCATTATGGGAAGACCTTTGTGATGAAGCATTTTTTGAGTTTGCTTTTTAGTATGGGATTTTCTGGGAGGCATTATGAAACTGTTATGTTACAAGAAACGATATTAAGAAGTTGAAAACATAAAAAAAAGGGGGGAATATGCCTGGTTAAAATGTTGCAATAAAATGTTTCAAATCTCAGTGAGGGGTGTGTGCTGAAGAATAATGAGGTTATGAAGGTCAGGGCATCACATGTGACAGGTACAGGGTGGGAAAGGAATGGATGATGTGTCCAACATGTTTTTATGAAAAAAAAATTGGGAAAAAAGTGCTGATTTGAGGTCATAACTGACACCCATTTTTGAAATAAGTGACTCTTTTGCAAAATTTAAGTGCTGATTTGGTTTGAAATCCACACTTAGGTTAAATGCTGATTAAGTTTGAAATCCACACTTAATTTAAGTGCAGATTTTCCAGAACTGACACCCCCTAATATATCTAATCAGGCCATGAAAATGAGATCTGAGGTGAAACCAGATCTAGATAGAAGAAACTAGAAGCAAATACAATAGAAAAAAATTAAAGTAATCTGCAGAGGAGAAATAAAAATGAAGGAAAGAACTTAAAGGGAGAAATAATAATTTTTTGATCAATCTTATCAGGAGTAAAAGGTAGATAAATCAGTGAAATCCTGCATATATGTAATTTATAGCTAGACAACAAATAAAGAGCTTTCAAGTGCCATAAAAACACAGCCCTGATCATGTGATAGATGGATAATTTATATAGTGATATATATGACAACTAGATAAGAAAAAAACAGCCTCTTATAAGATATAGTTTGATAGTAAAAAGATAAGATAAAAAACAATAGAAAAATAATATGAATGAAAGAAATAAAATCCATTGGGATTCATTGGAAGTACCCTAGGAGGTGTTAACATGGTCCAAGAATGAATGGAGAAGGCTCAATATTGAAGGGGAAAGATTCAGTTGTCCAGTAGTGTGATCCTGTTCCCTGTGAGGTTGTCTGAACCAGTGAGAATAGTGATTCTTCATTGTTCCTTATGTGTCCAAGAGGAGGTTGTCAGCCATGTTTAATACCATGTTTAAGACTTTATTATGAAGTGCTTAATTAGCTCTTTATGATCTCTTTAAATATACTTTAAGTGTTTTTCTGTCAGCCTAGGTATCCCCAGGACTGAGTAATTCTTATGGTTAAGATGAGATAACTTTAATTACATTAAGCTTATAAATTAAATATATAATCATTATATTTATATATATGGTTATTATACTTATATATATGTTTATTATACTATTATATGGACTTATAAAAGTTTAAGTAGCTTATCTGTAGCCCCATAATACTTATAAAGATGCTAGTGTGGTCATAATATACTTATCTTAAGTGATATGAAGTAATTGTACACATAAATAAGCTTATATGTATGTGTAAGCTCCATATTCAGTGAAATATGCAGTTGTACTATGCATATATAGGACTATATGCAGGTTTAACCCTCTCAATAGCCTATATGCATGATTATCCCACTTAATTTAGGTCATATGCCAGTATTCAATGGATTCACCACACCTACACATGCATATATCCTGTTTGGACAACTTAATCTGCTTCCTTCAAAGGATTATCATGGATTTATGGGTTGGGACATGATTACTGGGTCAATGTGGGGGCTTGGGAATGTTACTGGGAGCTTGGAAACTTATTTTTTTCCCTTTATATCTTTTGGGTTTCATATTATTCTCTTTGGATGAGTTATTTTAATTTTTTCCTTTATAGCACATGCTTTTATTTTTTTCTTCTAACTATGGTATAGTGGTATGTCAACATTGATTGTGATGGGGGGCCCAAACTGGTGGTCTGGGTGGTGAGACTGCTTGAAGTGGATGCCATGGGGAGATGATGAGCCCTCACAGTGCTGTAATTTCTGGGGATAGCAGTGGAATCATTTGGAATGAAGGTCTGTGCACTCCAGTGGATTTTGGTTTAAGTAAAGGGGAATTTGGCCTGTTATTGGACATCACTTACTTACTACACATTAAACAATCAATTACAAACAATTATTACTCTATAAAAATATTTTTAAAAGCCCTTATAAATTGATTTTATCTTTATACAAGCTAAATTATATTTTATTAGTCTATTTTTCACCACTAGCACACACCAATCTAAATATTGTGAGTTAACAATTGAGCATAACAGTTTTGTCAGTCTTTCCCTGGGGTTTAAATCATAAATCATATCTTATTAAGTAGTCTGACCATTAATATTTACTAGCATACACTGACATTTTCCTTTTTCAAAATAGGACCTTATGAACAGAAATTATCCATCAGTATTTTTATGAATTGAAGTAAAACATTATTATTATTGTTTTTATTATTTTGTAGATATATATAATGATTTTTTATCTTTTCTACTAATATATTGAGATTTTTATATTATTACTATTTTTTATAATTATTATTATAATAGCTTCCAACAATTGTCTGTCGGTAGTCCTGGTGGATCCTGCCAGCTGACAATTACCAAGATGATGGTAGCTTAAAGAAAAGGGGGGAGGGTGGGAAACAAAACAAAACAAAAATTAATTGGGGAAAAGACAGAAAGCACAATTTTCGGCTTCGTGGTTTAAAGTACATTTTCCTGATGATATCTTCTCCTTATGTCGACAAGAATCACGGCTACATATCAAATATTCATCCTCCTTGAATTCTCTGCATTCATCTTTGCTTTGACATTTGGCGCAAGTGACTATTGCTGCACACATATAATTGTGGCCAAGTAGTCTAGCACTTCTGTTTCCACATTGACTGCAGAATTTAAGATATGGATCAATAGATTATTTAGGCGGTGACTCTGACACTTTTGCGCTGTGGACTGAAGTACTTCCAGTTTTTTCATCTACTATTTCTACAGAATTGCCGCAGAAATCACAGTTATTGACCTCGTGGTTTGAAGTGCATTTTCCTGATGCTATCTTCTCCTCATGGCGACAAGAATCACGAGTACATATCAAATATTCGTCCTCCTTGAATTCTCTGCATTCACTCTTTCTTCCGCATTTGGTGCAGGTAACTGGATCTTCACACATATAATTTTCACCAAGTCGTCTGGCCGTTCGGTTTCCACATTGACTGCAGACTTTAAGATATGGATCAATAGATTTTTTAGGCGGTGGCTCTAACACTTTTGCACTGTGAAATGAAGTACTGCCAAGTTTTCCCTTTCCTATTTGTGCAAACATGCCGCAGAAAGCACAGTTTTCGACCTCGTGGTTTGAGGTACATTTTCCT
This sequence comes from Hemileia vastatrix, assembly GCA_030280995.1. Classification (NCBI taxonomy): domain Eukaryota; kingdom Fungi; phylum Basidiomycota; class Pucciniomycetes; order Pucciniales; family Zaghouaniaceae; genus Hemileia; species Hemileia vastatrix. Next base: position 62,874,789 of record JASXTE010000001.1, read on the forward strand.
GATGATATCTTCTCCTCATGTTGACAAGAATCATGGCTACATATCAGATATTCGTCCTCCTTGAATTCTCTGCATTTACTCTTCCTTTGGCATTTGGTGCAAGTGACTAGCTCTGCACATTTATAATTGTGGCCAAGTAGTCTAGCACTTCTGTTTCCACATTGACTGCAGAATTTGAGATATGGATCAATAGATTTTTTAGGCGGTGACTCTGACACTTTTGCGCTGTGGACTGAAGTACTTCCAGTTTTTTCATTTACTATTTCTACAGAATTGCCGCAGAAATCACAGTTATCGACCTCGTGGTTTGAAGTGCATTTTCCTGATGCTATCTTCTCCTCATGGCGACAAGAATCACGAGTACATATCAAATATTCGTCCTCCTTGAATTCTCTGCATTCACTCTTTCTTCCGCATTTGGTGCAGGTAACTGGATCTTCACACATATAATTTTCACCAAGTCGTCTGGCCGTTCGGTTTCCACATTGACTGCAGACTTTAAGATATGGATCAATAGATTTTTTAGGCGGTGGCTCTAACACTTTTGCACTGTGAAATGAAGTACTGCCAAGTTTTCCCTTTCCTATTTGTGCAAACTTGCCGCAGAAAGCACAGTTTTCGACCTCGTGGTTTGAAGTACATTTTCCTGATGATATCTTCTCCTCATGTCGACAAGAATCATGGCTACATATCAGATATTCGTCCTCCTTGAATTCTCTGCATTCACTCTTCCTTTGGCATTTGGTGCAAGTGACTAGCTCTGCACACATATAATTGTGGCCAAGTAGTCTAGCACTTCTGTTTCCACATTGACTGCAGAATTTAAGATATGGATCAATAGATTTTTTAGGCGGTGACTCTGACACTTTTGCGCTGTGGACTGAAGTACTTCCAGTTTTTTCATCTACTATTTCTACAGACTTGCCGCAGAAAACACAGTTTTCGACCTCGTGGTTTGAAGTGCATTTTCCTGATGCTATCTTCTCCTCATGGCGACAAGAATCACGAGTACATATCAAATATTCGTCCTCCTTGAATTCTCTGCATTCACTCTTTCTTCGGCATTTGGTGCAGGTAACTGGATCTTCACACATATAATTTTCACCAAGTCGTCTGGCCGTTCGGTTTCCGCATTGAACGCAGCGTTCCAAATCCATCGAAATGTTGAAAACAGCCAGGAATATTAACATTAGCATGATAGGTAACATGGCTTAACGTGCAATCAAGATAAATTTTATCGTATTTTCTGTCTGAAAGTCAGATTGTCATATCAGCATAAAAGCGTAGTTATTTAAAAATAAAAACCTTGTATAGAAGCAATGATTAAAAAGGCGTGGATTAACGAAAACCCACGCCAGGTTGACTTATCTGCGATTGCATTTTTTGGTCAGTTCAACACATGATTCTAGATGCAAGTTTCCAGACCTCTTATGAAATAACCTATACAGTCGTGTCAATAAAGCTTTGTGTTTTTACAGAAAAAAAAAAAAAAAAAAAAAAAAAATCGTTACTTTTTCTCCGGTTGCTACTTTTTTCGAATTACAAAATTCAGGGGTAAGAAAGAATGAAAAAAAAGTAATAGAATTGATGTAGCGGGATTGTAGGCAGCCGGGTTTTTCAAATTAAAAAAAAGTGGCAACCAGTGAAAAAGTAGCATTATCTTTTTTAGAAAAACGCAAAGCTTTATTGACATGGCTGCACATGCATAGAACAACTTTTGAACATTACAATCAAAATTTTCGTGTTGAGTTGGCCAAAAAATACAGTCGTAGATAAGCCAACCTTATGTGGATTTTCGCTAATCCACTTCATGCGCGCTGTGTGAGTTGTTTCTGACCAGTTTCTTTTTTCAAATATCCTGGGTCTTGTTACCCTTAAACTCATAAAAATTCAAATTTCAAGCCAGCCTCTTGACTATTAGTAAGCGCTATTTTTTTATAATTTGATGCCGCTTGAATGACAAATTAATTGAGTGGCTATGTTAGCGACATTAATTAATTCAAAAAATGAATCCCGCTTGACTTTTTCTAGTCCTACAATTACTCGGGGATGGACAGTATATATACTTGAAGAGGAGAACAGAATGACCTACAAATTATTGTATTATCAATATTAAAAACTGGTTTGATATTTTTCAAGATTGAAATGCGTGAAACAGTATACAGATTTGAAAAAGAAATCCACCAAGATCTTTATATACTCAACGCTATCAATAAATACATTGAGCCTAAAATTCTTTTGAAATCGCACCAAAACATGTAGCAAGAGTTCCATATTAGTCTGTACATAGTTGAAAGAAAATCATGACTAGTAAATTAGTCAATTTTTAGTGAAGTTGAAGAGCACTAATACAAATTTAAAATTGAAACCTCTCCCAAGCTTGTGAAATTTGATTTGAACGGAGGCTAACAAAAATTACTCGACTTATATTTCTCAATTTAATTTCCTCGCTGTGCTTCTCTACAAGTACGGAGCTAACCCTAAAAAATAGAAGAAAAGACCATCCTCCTCACTCAAGTTCTTCAAGGCGATACACCCGTCTCTTACTTTTCTAGCAACTCTCCTTTCTCTCTCCAGTGCACATAGCAGCGTTTCCAGTGTCGTTCTGGGAACTTCTACGTTTTTGTGAAAGGCAGGACCAATAAATTAGTTGACTTAATCAAATAACACAATAGACAACGAGCTTAGAGCGTTAGCGAGAAGAGAATGAAGAGCAAGTGAAGAGAGATTTGAAAATATAAAGAAACAATAATAATAATAATAACGTTAAAAATAATGTTTTAAATAAAAAGAAGTTGAAAATTCACATCAAACACGTCTATAAATAATCAGTAGCCACCCAACGCTTAGATAACAGTTAGACCTGAGATCAGATAGCAATACCACTGCATTCAAGAACTTAGCCATTCAATCCGCTATTTCAGTACTGCCTAGAATCTGCTACAACTTGAATTGTTTTTCGTATAATAATTATTAAGAAAATAAAAGTCCTGTGTGTCATGTCTGATGTGCTTGTTAGATGGTCGATCATATCCAATATCCATTACAAGGTTATTATCGTATTTTAAAATCACATCCACCTTACATAGAGGATTTTTTGGAATATAATTATATTTCAAAAAATCCTCTACCAAATTCCTGAACCAATAGTCCTGTCCTAGTCCTTAAGCATATTGCCATGTACACTCTATATGCGAGGTAGTAAGGCCACCTAATTTTTGACGCTTTGCCATCCAGCTCACCGATACTCCGACACATTTTGATTATGTTTTAATTTCCAGCCCTCCAACCTTCTTCCTTCCAAGCCTCATCGGCTTAAATTTCCACCTCAACCGGCCTTGTATTAAGTGAGATTTTTATTTCTAGGTTTCTTATTGTCGTGACCTACTGGATGAAATGTTTAATAAAATTCAATTGATCCTCTTTTGAGTGAGCTTCGAATAACGTAAGAAACTTGACTGTAAAGCTGATATCTGGTCTTGTTCCTTGCGCAACATATCTTGAGGGCACTGACCATGAACAAGAAATTAGTTGCCGGAATGGTTAGGTAAAATTATTTTTGCATATATGCATTTAGCTTATGCATAATTTTATTCAAATCCTAACATTCCTGTGTGACAATGAGAATTCTTCATCTAAAATACATCCATATCTCAGAAATATACTAGCTTCTCCTTACAATGGGTAATGGTATGTCTATTTCTCGTTTTATACTAAAATCACTCTTTTATTAATCAAATTTCCTCTCTCATTTTTTTTTGTTTTTTTTTATATAAAAATAGATGGTGGATCGATTCCCAAACGTGACGATTTAGTAAAAACGAAAACTCGAGGAGAGCAGACCGATAAACAACAACAAGAAATAGCTCGATGGTTTTTTTGTGCCATCTCAAAAAATAAACTTGATCCGCCGATTGTTTCGTGTCCCTTAGGAAAACTATACAACAAGTCTGCTGCACTAGAATATTTACTGAATCCAAGTAGCAGTCACAATCTAGGGAACGGTGAAACATGTTACTCTGCAGATGCAGTAGCCGTAGCTTCTCACATAGTCTCAATGAAAGATCTCGTCACACTGAAATTTACACCGAACCCTTCATACAAATCTCATTTCAATGAAACCATTGCTGACAAGTCACGTTGGATTTGCCCCGTCACGTTACGCGAAATGAATGGGGGGATGGGTAAAAAAGATGCTGGAAGATGGGTTTATCTTCGAGGTTGCGGTTGTGTATTAACGGAAAACGGTCTCAAACAACTTTCCTCGTCTCAGCCAGAGCAACAAAATATTGATTCATCGAAAGACAAGTTACGACGGTGTCTGGTTTGCGGTGAAGATTGGGTCAATGAATCATCTGGAGAAGTTGTGGTGATAAATCCAACGAGTGAAGAAGAATACGACATGCGTATTGCTTTGACTGCGCGAAGGAAGGTAGAGAAAGCAGAGAAGGAGCGACGTAAAGCTGAAAAGAAAGGGGGAAAAAAGCGAAGAATAGAAACTGAAGGAATAGATGGTACGCCGGGCCATGATACGGGTGGCTCTGTTGGAATAGATCATACCCCAGGGCATCATAATAAGACTGCAATGCTTACAATCATTCCGAAGAAATCGTGGGTAGCGAGTGATCAAGATGATAGCGCTAGCACCAATACTGTAAAGAAAGCTAAGACATCTAAAGTATCTCAACTAGCATCTGAAATAGCTGCAGAAGCTGAAAAGAAGATATCATCTATGTCTCCAGCAGTTGCCAGCATATATGGGCCACGAGATGCCAATGGACAACAGCTACTTGGTAAACAAAAAGAAAGCTGGATGACTCGTGGGACTTGGACACGATATGCTGCCTAGTCCAAGGATGTACGTACATAGCTTTTGAAAACTTGCCATTCTGTTGTTTAGTCCTTTCTCAGAGCTATGTGATAGACCTATTGTTGATTTCCACCCATGTAAATAAAGTACAAAATCATAAATATTTCTCATTCACTATATAAGCTAGTCTATTTTTAGGTATACAGACATGTAAGATACAATAATTATAAATTGTCAGGATTGATGCTCAAAATAATGGAGCCATTACTGCTTGGTTTAAGGTTCATTTCGGTCCTTTTTTGGCGAGCGATCAGGTGTGTGAGGGTCTACCAATTGTCCAATCACGCCCCTAGCCAATGAAGGAATGGATTGAGGCGAATGCACAAAACAATGCATCAACATTCCTGCACCTGCACTCCCAACTAGCACATCTCCCAACGGCAAACTTTTAACAATGCCACGGGCTTGAAGGACCGCCCAGATCGAATACAATGCTTTGGGGGCACAATAAAGTGCTGATCACCACAAGCAAAAATAAATAGAAAACCCCGTAAAACAATATTAGAACGTTGAAAAATAAATGATATATATTAATAATAATAATAATAATAATGAAAAAGAGGAGATAAGCCTACCCAATTCTCCGCGACGCTTTTTATCTTCCCACAATAAAGCCAGCACGGTTGCTAACCCAACCAAACCGTACCAGGGTGAGCCTTTGATGACAATACCAAAGCGCTCATACATGTTAGAAGGAATACAGAATGCATTTTCAGCAATACAGACATATGTCGCAATAAATAAGGCGCTGAATGTCGATTTGCGGGCCGTTCCAAATAAAAACCGGATAGGACTATTGTAGAAATGAAATTATAAGTATTTTATTTTATTTTATAACATTTTGTTTGTTTAAATTGTATTAACAATCCATAGCATAAAAAATAAGTAGACACATTTATATAATCCCTACTTTTCAGAAGTTTTGAACAAATAAACTAAAAAGATACATACCTTTTAAAAAAGTCTTTCCATCTAAATCCAAGTGCCGGTATCAAGTGCAGGACAGTATAAGTAGGAAACATTTTAAGGAAGACCTGAACCGTCATGATTCCAGTAGCAGCCAAGCAACTATCTTGCTTTGGATGGTGCAAGCAACAAGGTGCGCCACTTCTAGCCAATGGGTTATTACTTTTGAGCCACGCTTTTAGCCTACGATCATTTCCACTACTACGTGGCTGAGTTGTTCGGGTCAACAAATTTTCATACATTTTACCCAAATCGGTAGCAGGGTTTAATAATCGGCGGTCAAGTTGACGATTTAACATTAAATAATCTGAATTCATTTCGGCCACTCTTCGAATCCAGCCTACATACCATTGTGGTAATGTATTAGGATAGAGCAAGAAAGCAATGCTCATCTGAGCATTTGACAACCCAAATAATAGTGAGTCTGCAATAGGCAGATGGAATAGAGGTTTATATCTAAGACAGGAATATAGGCCTCTATATTGATGAGAGGTGTAAAAAAACAATGCTCATTTACATCATGGGCAATTATTTTCGTGCAGGTGACCATCTGGCAGTAAAAATTATAAGCTTACCGACAAAATAAGGTTGGCGCTAACTCTCTTCTCTCCTGAGAGCTTTGGCAAAGTAGAGCCAGACCAGAAAAACTGCCAGCGATGAAGGCAGACCAATCGGATAAAAATTTACATATACGATTTTGAGGATACCTTCTTGCAGATTTTTTGACAAGGGGAAATGATAAGTTCCACAAAGTAGAGGTCGCTCCTAAAAAACCGGCAAGCCTCCATGTAGAAGGCCGCCAAAGAATTTTCAAAATAATTTCTTCTAATCTTGAAGAGTTCCTAAAATAATTAAATGTCAAATATAAGAAATACGAATCAGACAAAGGTGCAAGAGTGGTGCCTGAAGAAAGAAACAAAATCCACCCACCTCCTTTTAGATTTACGCCTTGACCTCAACAAAGCAAAAGCTACACCAGCGCCATCAGCTACGCCATGGACTATAAGAAAGACGACTGCATGTTTTGGAAAGACAAGTGAATGATCAAGGATTTGAGAAAACACAGAAAAAAGAAGGGAGACTAACGTAAGCCTTTCTGAAGGGCGGAATAAAGAATATGACGTTTTTTACTTTTCTCGTCAGTAAAAGAGAAGAAGGATGTGCGTTCGCGGGGCAAAAAGGTAGAAGGTGATGGAATGGAAGTCCTAAAGGCGTTTAGACGATCTAAAGTGACATCTGACACTGATCTGATGAGGGACAGTCTTGGGTGTGGGGTAGGGTGAGGATGACGATTGGACATTGCCTAGCACCAAACTAAGAGGCACTTCCCAATCCGATGGGGCAACAAAACAAACCAAGTGGAGTTTTGACCAAACAGCCATAGCGCGGCGGGAACATGCTTTGGGATGAATCGAGTGATAAAAATCTCTTGGCACTGCTAGCACCCACTGAGTCGACAATGTCAAGGGCTCATCCCATAAATCTGATAGTAAGCTGTTTGCTCGCGAAACAGAAATTTTGTCCTAGTATCCAAGTCGAAAGATTGCTTATTTGGTGCAATGTTATGGGTTACACAGCAGGCTGGATAAATTGGGTAGAATCTAACATTACAGTCGAGAAGTTATTGATCAAGATGGTTGTATGTATTAGGTAGTACGCTAGTGTCAGGATATAGGGTCACAAAGAATACCAAACAGTCGAATAAACACAAGACATAACAGAGAAAAACCAAAAGAATGTTTGATATCCTTCAAAGCCATCAACCTAGTTCATCAATTAGCAGCTTGTAAGCTAACATTACAACACAAAGTGAATAACTTTTCATAGTTTTCCTTAATAATGTCCCGTATGATTTACACTGCAGCAATGTGATGAGACATACCAGATCAACTTTGAGTAGCAAATTCACCTTTAGAAAATGGAGGGACATAAGCAGGATAACTGGTTGAATGAAAAAACTTCTGAAGTTAGTCTGGCATGCCTTTTCATCCTCCGAGACGTCTAACTTAACCTAACCTAAACTCACCTAACCTAATCTCTAGCCTCTAACCTCTTGTGATGGATATTGACGAAAACCAAAATAAATAAATAAATATAAGCCAGCTTATATTAGACATGATCAAAATTATAACAAGCTTATGACTCAGTAATTCTGTCTGAAGAAATATCAATGTAACAAAAATCATCTTCAAATCTAGAACCCAAAGACTTGAACCTTTAAAAAACCAAACTTGGCCTGAAAAAGATGTTACCCAATCAGTCTCTCTTATGTATATAACTTGAATTTGATCATTTCAAAATTTTCTTTCTTACAGCTACATACCATCACTTGAAAACCTATGAACTTTCATTCTAACCAATTCTTCATCTTTCTATAAGATTCATCTCAATACATTTTAAAATCCCGCTGGTCATTCTATTCACCCATCAGTAATCTTGAATCCATCAAATTCTTATCTTTCTCGGAGTTTACTATACTATAGTCTAACTAATCAAAAATCTGTTATTGACTAAATCCATCTCAACGGAATTAAAATTATTCATTTTTTCTTTTTCCCTCTCTCTTTAATTAATGATACTTTCATTTTAAACACCATCTGGTCAAAAAGTATACTTATCACAAGATAAGTTTAGTGCCAGTTTCATCATCCTTTTGACAGATTTGAAAATTAACTTTCTGAGCATAATTTTTCATTCCCCTCTTTTTTTTAATTTTTTTACTCTTTTTGACTTCAAATATTTGAATGACACTTTTACACAAATCTTCAGAATATCCAACCCTTCAAATCAGAGTGAAACTTAAATTAGCTTTTTTTTTTTTTTTTTTTCCAGAACAATAGTCCTCCCACTGCACATAACCTTTAAGTAAAAATGCTAACCTTCTATACTCATTTTGCAGTCTTAATTATTTCATTTTAAATCCATCCACACGCGCCCCTAGATTAAGAAAATTAAATTTAAAGTCCATCCATCTCTGGTTATCTCTTTCTCTCTCCCCCCCTCTCTTGCTCTTGGCTGATTCCCAAAACTAAAAATGACGACTAAAACCTGAAACCAAAAAAACAACTTTTTTATTACAATATTTTATGCATATATATATATATCAAGGACCAGCACCATATTAACATCCATCCTATGCAATGATGGATTTCTAGCAATTTGGCCAATAACAGTAGTAACAACCATAATGATTTCTAAAAAAAGGACAAGTAAAAGATAAATAAAAAACAAGAAATAACCAGGAGAAAAATTAGATTTAATTTTGTTCAGGATAATATGATATAAAGAAGTATGAAATTAAGAAATATATGTATGGCGAGTAAAGGACTAGAGCAATGAACAAAACAAAACCGTTCCCTCTATCCTTTACAAATTTAACCCACTTCACGAGACTCCGGTAGAAAACCGTAGACTATGAAATCGGTGATCCCAAGTCAGCCTGAAACTCTGGTTGATCAATATCAAAATCTACTACGACTTGATAATGTTGCAGCTTGATGCATGCAACGCCTTGTGGGTCGGGATGATAACCATCATCATTCAAAAATCTACCACCTTCAACTGTTTGCTAAAATTTTTAAAAGAAATATTTCAATCAATATAAAGAAAATCGCGTCCAAAGTAAAAAAATAAGTGCATAGAAACAAATCATTAAAGTATTCAGAATGCTGTTGAACAAAATAGACTGCAGCTTTTAATGAAGGAGAGAAGAAACTAATTGATGCGTGTTCCATTATTTTGGATAACCATGGATACTAAAATACTCCAGTGCTAAAAGTTTGATGAAGACATGTAAGTATCAACAAGAGAAGCACTAAGGTACCAAGCAGTAAATAAAATAAATTTATGGAGAAAAAAGAAGGGAGGCAGACTGAGCCTAGAGATAGGCGCCACAGAATAATTGTACGATGATATGAGCTCTAAATTAAGGACTCGATATCCAATGTTATATTAGTATAAAGAAGCGACGAGAGCAACAAGCAATAACAAGAGAATTGTTGAAAAGGTTTGCATTTATCGTTAGGTAGAAATCGCTAATGCTGAGGGGACAATAGTTGGTGCGCGGGATACGCGGTTGATACTTTGCCTGCGTTGTTGTATGTCTGGCAGATGTTGTCTATGTTGTTGTTGTGATGGCTGAAATTGTTGAGCAAGCTGTTGCTGCGGTGGCTGGGTTGAACTGTGAGATTGACGAATGGAAGCGAGGACGCATCGAAGAGCGGAAAGCCACTTAATTTCATCTTCTTCTGTTGGGGCGGTAACAAAATAAGTGCGGTTCGATGTTATGATTTTGAACGAATGTGGCTGAGATTGCTCTTGGGAGCCATTAACTTCATGAATATCTAAAATATGCGTGATTGGAATGTGACGGGTAGCACGACCCTCTTTGACCTAAAGCAATGAGAAGAAACAGAGGCATAGTCAGAGGATAAAAAATGGGTCATTAACACAAATAAAGCACCGAAACAGAAGCACGAACCATATGGCTCCGAGAATATATCAAAGAGTGGCTTGTCAACATAAAGTAGCGCTTACGCCAATTTTTCCGTTTACCCTGCTTCATCAAATAGCCCTGAACTATTAAGAAAGGTTGCTTCATTAGTCAATCAAAAGAATGACAATTATCTAACTACCATTAAAATTAGACTCAACTGATAGTTTTTCCAGCTTCTGGCAATTGGAGTTTCCGATCTTGTGAGTTTGCAGCAGTTGCGAGAACTTGCTGAGAGGCATGCGACTCGTCAATTTCAAACTCTTCTTCGGAACTACTGAGAGCGATTTCTTCGATCGGAGAAGAAGGAGGAATAATATCACGATTAGCTAGCGGAGCAGTCATAAATTCGTTTACACGAGATATCCAATTGTCGCGATCTTGCTTAGAAGGTGCTCGAACATAGTAAATACGACCAGGAGTGACAAAGCCAAACGTATGGTCATGATTTTTGACCTGAACTTCTGCACAAGTTTGAATATCGTTGAGAGGAATCATTTGAAGAACTCGATATTCCTGGAATTAGCAGAGGGAAGAAAAAATTGAAAACAGAGGGTTATTCCGACAGTAAGACAATATAAATAGAAAGATGGGACGAGAAATGTAAACGAACCTTGGCATTTTTATAATAAACTAAGGAAGTTCGTCTGAGGACGAACCAACGCTTTTTCCAAGTTTTCCTGCGTTCGCCCTTTTTTTCCAAATAACCAGAGAGAATCGATTCCTCGTTTTCCAGCGAGGTGTTCCACCCATCTCTGGGTTCATCTTCGTCAGAATCGAGATCTTCCGAGATAGGAGCCAGAGGGTTTACAGAACATCCAAGAAGATCTGAATCGTCATTGTCAGTAGGAGGAGAAGTAGAAAGGGATCGATTGAGATGATTTGACATCTCTGAATCACAAGGAGTAGGATGGGAAGAAAAAGAGGAAGTTCCAGCTGAAGAAAGTTTACGAAGTATTTCTGATCGATCAGGAAGAGAAGATGAAGGGGGAGCAAGATGCTTAATGGGATGAACGGAAGGCATGCTACGATTTGGATTGGGAAGAAGGAAAGAAAAGGTAAGAAGGATGGAAGAAGATTCGCGTCTTGAATCGAAAAGTATTAAAAGCCTAGTTAGTTGGATAGTTAGGGGGGGGGGGATAATATGGTCTTATGTTAAGATAAATTTAAAAAAAAGATTAGATTAGAAGATTAAAGAAAGATTGAAAGGATGGAAGAATTGCTTTAAGGAAATGAAGGAAAGTATGTGTATAGTTTGTCGTCTGTGGTATGTGGTATGTGGTATGGACTATAGATTATGTACTATGTGCTATGGGCTATGAGCTATGCAGTATGTGAACCGAGTAAAATAGAAGAGAAGGGATGCGAAGATTTGAATAGAAGTTGAGGCGGCATCGAATGTCCCGAACGGGCCAGCGAGAGAGCTGGCCATCTTGAATATGCATATTCACTTTGCATACCCCTCCCTATGCAATGTCCTCTTCCATTCTCCATGGTCCCTCCTCATTTTCCCTTAACATTCAATCATCCCCTCATCATGTCCCACCAAAATAATTCTTCAAAACATCCCACTCATCAAAATAAGTCTTTAAATAAGTACCACTCATCAAAGAAAAAAAATAAAAATAGAAGTTTTCATAATCATAAACCTTCATATCAACCATCATTTCACACTAAAGATGAGCCTACAAATCAAACCACTTCTCCCCTTCAGCCTGTTGCGGACTCTGAAAATCAAGACCAAGATGATATCGAAAGTGAAAATGATTCTCAGACTCGTTCTTTTGGTAAAAGGGCCATTCAGTCCAACTCTCAGAGATATATAGAGCCTGAGCCTGATCCCGATCAAGGTAAGCAACTTATCTCTTCCTTCTTCGTTTTTGGATCACTTAATAATTGCATTGTTTAAAAAACTAAATGTCTCCATTGCACTCTCCCCATTCTTTTCCTCTCATCTGTCTTAATTTCACATAAAGAGCCTGAACCTGAAGTCGATCTCTCTGCATTCCTTCAGAAACAGCAATCTACTAATCAAACTCATGAATACCAAAAAAAACGTTCCACCAGAAAGAAAATCCACCATGGTGACGAAAGTGATAGCGATATCGATCATGCTTTTGACCACCTCTCCTTCGACCATTCCAAACCCTCCAGGCCAGTTAAACTTCTTATGGACCCACTTGATCCAACTTTTCTAGCGCTTCAGGAGGAAAAAAATAAAGCTGACGCCGCGCGGGGTAAGCAAATCGATTTGTTTATGTGTGTTCAAATTGAGTCTCAATCTGCGACTTTTTTTGTCTATGGCATGGCAGAACTCAGAACACGATTCACTAGCACTGGGCAGCGGGCAGAGAGTCATAAAAGTTCAACCGGGCGCTATCGTAAGTTGGAAAAACCCAAATTAGACGATGATGGGGGAACGAAGATTGGAGTTTGTGAGTGATTTTTAATCCATTGTAATGTTGGAGTATTTCTTGCGGCTAATATGAGGTTGTGAATGGAGTGGACGACGAGGCGTTTTTGGATGAAGTGTTGAAGGGAGCATGCGGCAGTCGCTGATATTGCATAGCGATGCATGTCGCTCTCAGGGGCTCAAGGGGGCTGATTTGCCCCCTCCCTCATCTCACTTTCATATCTGCATGGCCCGTGATCTCTTTCCCCGTACTCGGACATCTCTCGTCTACAGTGCATCCCCAAATGATTCATATCTCCATATCTTCACCAGTTCTCTCAAGAAAGCTCTAGGTGTGTCTCAATTGCATTCTTCCGCTTATCTTTTGCCTTCTTCAAATTCCAATCTGATGCTCTCGTCATTTTTCGCCCAGTCGTCTTTGGATCCGTACACACTTTCATCTCATCTGCTTCCTTCCTCTTGGCCCTTCTGCGTGCCAGGCGCGCACAATACAAACGGCAAGTTCTCAATTTTCTGCTTATTTTGCTTTCTTTTTCTCCAAGGGTCTCTCATACGCTTGCTTTGATAGTTCTCTCTCTATATTTTATCTCTTTCAGTCGGTCATCAAAGACTCCTTCAATCTTCGCCTATCTTTCTTTTTAGCCGCTTATTCATCCATCTGGAATTTCCTTTATCCCCTTTTGATCAAATTTTGTACCTTCAATTCGAAATCTTTTTTGCATCGTTTCATTTTAAAATATGCTGCGCTGGTTGCTGGTGCATTCGCAGGTCTCTCCATATCTATTCAGTTGAAACAAGATCGTCTCAATCTTGCTCCCAACTTGTTTTGTCGGTTAGTTTATGTTTCCTTTCTCTCCATTTTTTTCTAAGATTAATAAAACAGTGATAAGCTTTCTCGACTGACTTTCTGCTCATTCATTTTCCATAAGAGGAGCTTATTCAATATTCAAAGCTTATCCGTTGCTCAAGCTTCCTTACCCTGATATCTTACTCTTTGCTGTTTCTAATGCCCAGATAATGTCTGCTTTTGTTTTGAATCCTGAAACATTGCCTGGTTGGTATTTTCACTGGATCAGGCGTGTCGGAAGCCTTAAGACGTCTTTTTTGAAGCTTCATAAGTTTGTTAAAGTTCTCGAAAACATAATTACTAAATCCGTTTTCTCCCTTTTGACCTGCCTTTTTACTTTTCATCTGGTGTATTTTAGTCTTGTTAATAATCAATCCTTGAAAAATTTTGTCTTAGCTGATAAAGTTATTGAGCAAACTGCTCCAAATCGAACCCCTTACAATTCAACCCGTCTTGAAAATTGGCTCAGCAGTACTAATCCTATCAACTGGCCTTGCACTCCCTGTCATCTTAATCACCCTGCGTTCGATACTTGTCTCATGGGAAACTTGAACACGGCATGGGTTGCATTTAAAATGATGTTCCCTACTTATGCTGTCTTGCATATTTTTCCTGCTCTTTTATTCAGAAGCAAATTATTTGTGAAATCGTGCGTACTCGCCATTTTCACTTTCTTCTCTTTAAATTTTACTTAGCGACTAATCAAATATTTTTAATTCTCGTATATTTATAGGCCTTCTAAATTCATATTTTTGATTGTGAAAAAGACGGCATATTCTGCTGCTTTCCTATCTACGTTCACCTGGGTTATTTTACATTCACTCTGCATTCCTTCTCGGATATTTGAATCATTTGGTGTAATAATACCCACTGTACCTTGGCATTATTTTGTTGGGTTCATGACAGCCATTTCGTTGCTTTGGGAAGATCCTCGTCGGAGAGGAGAACTTGGTTGGTATAGCTTATTCTTCAATCTTTTTGCTAATAGAAATTTTACTTCGTCTTTATGCTGTTGCTCACCTGCATTTGTTCATTCTTCCCTTTCGACACGCTACTTTAACTTCTAATCCCAAATAATATAACAACGAGATAGCACTTTATTGCGCGCCTAAAGCCTTGTCTTCAGCATGGCAATCAGCTAAACGAAGAAATTTAATTACATCCATTCCTTATGGAGAACTGATATTATCATCCAGCGGAACAGCCATGCTTATGCATTGTTATATTCATTCAAATCATTCTATTCCTCCTTTAGCGCGTGGTATAATTAGTCAGCTCATTGATCCGCATACTCCTGGCCGAGGAGGCGCTTCTTCTTCGGCTAACCAGCTTTCCCTTGAAAATGAAAGAGATGAGAAAGTTGATGGTGGCGAAATCAATGGCGTAACGAAGCATGTTGATAAAGAGGTTAGAGCTTGAAACATGTTTATAACCTTAATTTATAAATATTCGATATTTATCTTTGTGGACTATATTTAACACTTTTAATGAGATGCTGGGTGATTGCTGAGGCTACTAATTTTTGTTATAATCTTGAAAATATTGATACTTAAAAAGCAGAGTATTTTTATGTAATAAGCATTCCTTGAACAAATATTGTAACCTATTTATCAACGAAGTAATGAACTTAGGTGACGAGTTTGAAAATGAAATTCCTTGAAAGAGGAAAGCATGTCACTTAAACCAAGTGGTGAAAAATTAGTGCAGTGAGTATGTAAAGTAAATAGAAGTTTGAATAATTTTGAAAATCAAGTATCTAAAGCAATGTATGCTGATTAGGAAAAAATACATATTTTTTATTTTTTATAATCCATTCTGCTGAAGCTTGTGAATGGGAGGAAAAGATGATGTTTTTTAGGCTTTCTCTGTAAGAATGGTGTAAACAGGTAGATAAGCAAAGGTCAAAATATCTTATATACTGGTCAGGTATAAAGAGAGTAGAGGTCAAGGTCAAGGTCAAAGAAGAGATTTAATCTAATAAGGTCAGGTGGTCAGTAAGTGAAAATATAGAGAAAGGTGGATAATATTAGGGGGTATCAATGCTCAGGGATCCACAATTAGGGATCAGAATTTTTTTTCCCTGGGATTAGACATTATTAATTGCGGAAGATTCTTATCCACTAGCCCCAGGGCTAGTGGATAAGGAATCCACGATAATGCATTATCCCGCCTCTTATACCCCAATTTCTGTTCCTAATTCCTGATCCCAAACTCATCACATCCATGATTGATTTGTAAGCAAGTCACATGACATATAATTGCTGATGCCATCCTTACGTATCTCATCACTCTATGATACTTAATTTTGGTGGTGAAAACATAACATTTTTTCTCATCTTTATGTGTCTCTTCACTCTATGATACTTAATTTTTGTGGTGAACACATAACATGTTTTTCTATCTACACACCCCATCTGCTCATTTGATGACAAATTCTCACTTCCCAGTCATCACATAAGCCTTCTACCAACAATAATGAAGTGCCTCTCTACTAGGAAGCAACTTCACACAGCTATGAATGCTATCACTTTAGTTTTAGCTGCTCACTCTGACTCTGACTTTGGGTTGGAAGACACTTTAGCTTATATGTCTTTCAATGATCTTTATGAAGAAGAGGATCCCAGACCTGCAACAGCTCTCCCCTCCCTTGAATCACAAAACATTCTTTCCACCAGCATATGCTCTGTCATTATGCCAACCACCCTCCAACATTTTGAAACACAACCCTTTTAAATTTTTTATCATACTCTCCAAATGTTCAACTTCTGTGCTTTATTCACTTGGTTTGGTGTTTTTGTTTTTTTCATATTCATTTTTATTTTGAATTTACACTGAATGTCTCTTTTTTGGATGTCTCATTTGTTTTCATTCACCAGCTCAACATGAAATTGCATATTTTCTGCAATTGCATAATTTTTCACTATTTCTTTTTTTCATTCATCCCTCATATCCTTTTCCTCTTCTCCTCCAACATCCCTCAAACAATTTGGTTTCATTTATTTTCTCATCTCATCTCTCCACATAAGTCATTTTATTCTTTTTTTGATCATTTGATTGCTAATTATATTTTTTTTGTTTTTCTTCTGTTTTTTTTTTATTTTTTGTAAGTGGTTATTTTTGATTTCTACGGTAAAATTAACCTTTTTTTCTCTCCCTCTTTACTTTCTTTTTTAGCTCCATCACCCTACTCTTCACCCCTCCTTGGCATGGTCATTATCCCCCCTTTACCCTATTTCACTTTTTTTTGGCTCCATGTCATTAAAACACATACATTGCACATTCTTTATGCATTTCACTTACTCAATAGGGGGTATCAATGTTCAGGGATCCGCAATTAAATTAATTGCAGAAAATAATCTGCATACCCCAATTATCTTCCGCAATTATTTTTGCTAATAATTGGGTTATTAGACACTTTACGTGTCAATGTTCACCTCTTATCTGACATTTTTATCCTCAATATTTGATAACCACATCTTGGACAACTTTCTGGATATCCCAGCCTTCTACCTTGCTGCGCACTTCCATTCTCATCCCATCCTGTTCATTCTATCCGCTCAGAATTTCTCCCCATTTCATCTATTTGATTCTGCTCCTTTTGATCTTGCTATCTCATCTGCTTGTTTCTGCTCCTTTTCATCTTCATTTATAATAACATGCCTCGTCATCCTAGATCTTCTCAAAGGCAGCCATCCCATCACCCAGTTGTTCTTCCATTCCCACTACTTCCTCTTTCCCCCACTCAGCTGAGAAATCAAAGACCGTTCAATTAAAAAAAGATGAACATCTCATTCTTATCAACTGGCTGAAAACCAAATCTAACTATGATTCTTGTTTTGGTACTGAGTATGCCACTAAAGTAGGACGGCCCCCCGCTTCAAAAGTTAATGGCTATCTTCTAATGGCAAATGAATTACGGAATAAGACCAAGGGAAGGATTGATCTTTTGCCTAAACAGATGTCTGAACGATTCAAGCATTACCGAGCAAAATACAAGAAGGCAAAGGCTCTTTCATCTTCCACTGGTTTTGGGGTTACTGACAACAATATAACTAAGGACATAAAATCCATAGACGATAAACTTGAAACTTTATGTCCTTACTTTAAAGAGATGGATGCAATTTTTGGAGAGCGAGCCAATGTTAATCCTGTAAACATGTTGGATGATGAAGATCCTATATCCGAACATGATGTTGAAGCAAATCTTTTCCCATCCTCTTCCTCCACTCAAGCCTCCCCTCTTCTAAATTCTATGAATCTAGATAGCTTTGCTATTGATCCTATTGGCGATTTAACCCAACCCAATCTAACTCAGGTCTGTTTTTTTTTTCTTTTATCTTATCAATACTTTTTTTTATTTACTTAGATTTTCTTATTTCTTAAAAGGCTGATGAACAAGCCCAGGACCCACAATCAACTGAGTCTGAAGCTAGTGACAATGATGAGGTGGAAAATATGACCTTGAACAAGAAGCGTAGGGCTTCAAGTAGTCTAAATTTCCACTCACAAAGAAGACGAAAAAGTGATACTTCATCACAAACACCTTTTTCTTCGATGGAACAGTTTTTAGAGAAACATGATGCTGGTAAGTGATATCATACCTATTAATACTTTACTCTGCTTTTCTTCTACTTATTTTTAACATTGCTTATCACTCTAGAACAAGTGGAAGCTGCTAAAGAGACTCTAAAGTTTGAAAAGCAAAAATATGAGCTCTCTTTAAGGAGGGATGATAGGCTACAAGATTTGGAAGAGAGGAAGTACAAGCTCTCTTTACAGAAGGATGATCGTGCCCAAGATTTGGAGGAGAGGAAGTACCAGCTCTCTTTACGGAAGGATGATCGGGCCCAAGATTTGGAGGAGAAGAAGTTTGAGTTAACTCTAAGTATTGAAAAATCAAAAAAAGAGGAGAAAACACTCGAACATCAAAACCTATTAGAGCAGATGAAATATAAGTTTGATCATGAAGAAAATTCCAAAAAGAAAGATTTTTTGATAGAATGTGTTAAAGCTAATAAATCTGTTGAGGAAATTGAATGTTTAAAGAAATTTTTGGATGACTAGTTTGTTTTATTTCTCTCACACTTCAACTGTTCATATTTATTTGTACATAAAATTTCCAATAATTTCCTTTATTTCATTACTCTCCCACTTTTTTTAAATAAAATTTTCATGTCTCCTTTGAAAATTTGACGATCCCCCACCCCTGGATTTTTTTGAAGTAAGGGGTGGGTATCACAAAAATTCTTTCATATCATGAATCTTGAAAGTCTTATATGAAAATTTGGCTTTACTACCTCCTGCATTTTACTGGTATCCCAAAAATTCTTACATGTCAAGAATTTCACAAGTCTTATAAGAAATTTTGGCAAAACCCTCCATGAATTTTATTGAAGTAAGGGATGGGTATCACCAAAAAAATTTCAGCAAAATATTTACAAGTCAAAAAAATTCTATATCTGTTTTAAAAAATTGGCAATTCTCTCCCCTGCATTTTATTGAAGCAAGGGGTGGGTATCACCAAAACTTTTCTAAGTCATCAATTTCACATGTCAGATTTGAAAATTTGGCAATACTCCCCACTGCATTTTATTGAAGTAAGGGGTGGAAGTCATCTAAATTTAATATAATTACATAAATTATTAAATAAATATCTAATATATATCAATTTCGCTAGTTTATAGTGATGACAATTCCTCAAGCCAAAATGCAGACCAAGTCTAGAAACAAAGGTTTGGGACTTTCTACAGGTATAGGCAAGAGGAACCTCACAAATCAAACAAATAAATGTTATCATGATTACCTGTTATACAACCAAAGGTTGATGGCTCATCACATTACTTGAGAAAATTGATATATAAAAAATATTTATTAAAAATTTATGAAAAAATATAAAATTTTTGATGACAACTCTAATCCCCATACTTTTTGGATCTAGATAAAGTTTTTTTAAATCAAATAACTTTACCTTCTTTCTTTACCTTATTGATTCTTTGTATCAACTTATTACTGATTCGAAATGAGCAACCAAAATGTGTTAAATCTTGAGAGGATTCCAAACCAGGAGGAGCTTTGGTCGTTTGATGATTATCCTGAGAAGAATTCCAAATAGTTTCGATGATACCATTTCCCAAACCAAAATCAATGATGCACCGGTGGTCTGGAAAATATAAACCATGTCCTTTGATTTTAGCTGGAGATGGTATTGGGTGGCCAGTTATTGGATTGATATATGAGAATATTCCAAAAGTAAGAAAATTAGCATCATTCCTATCGATATGAATCCTATTGTGAAATCCAGAATGAGTGATAATAACATTAGAACATAAAAGATATTTGTGGCTGATATCTTCCCATTTGGAGTCACACCAATTCAGTATTCCAACTTTGGTTGCAAGTTCATGATTTTCTTCAAATGCTTTATTACAGAGCTTTTTGAGTCGAAAAGCAAGAAAAGAGTCAAAGGAAGGTAGAGTGTCCCATAAGCGAAAATCTTCATCTTTTTGAGCTTTAGTGATGTTCTTGACCAACAAATATATGCCTAGATAATAATCATATAAGAGTTTCAGAATCCTTATCCTCTAAATATGCAATATAAAAATGTGAAATAAGTCAATTGAAATTTGGAAAAAAGGCTCAACTTCAAAGGTCAAAATCTCAGCAACCACTGAACCTAATTCAAACCTATTTGTGGGAAATGAAAGATATGCTTTAGTAGAATCTTCAGTTAAAGGACATGTGATTTAAATAAACCTAACCCTAATTTGTTACATAAAAAATGAAATAAAAATTTAAATTGGGAAAAAAAAGGCTCAACTTTAACGGTCAATATCTCAGCAACCACTGAATGAAATTCAAATCTGTTTGCAGGAAATGAAAGGTAGCCTTCAGGAGAATCTTCAGTATAAAGAACATTAGATTTGAATAAACCTAACCCTAATTCCGAGTCTGATTTTCAAAATTTTACAAAAACTTGAAAAGTGGTAATGAAGATGAGATCAAAAGGAGTTTTATAAGTTCACTGTTATCCAGATAAGAGTTATACATATATTTAAGTATGAAGTTTTCATAAAAGGAATGAGATATCATATAGGCATGAAAAAAAGGAGATGAAACTTACCTTGATTGAAAAGTAGGAAAAATAGAGTGAGAAAGATTGATGTTGGAATTGTGGGAAAATTGAATATGGAGTAAGTGAAATGCATAAAGAATGTGCAATGTATGTGTTTCAATGAAATGGAGCCAAAAAAAAGTGAAATAAGGGAAAGGGGGGATAATGACAATGCCAAGGAGGGATGAAGAGTAGGGTGATTGAGCTAAAAAATAAAGTAAAGAGGGAGAGAAAAAAAAGGTTAATTATACCATTGAAATCCAAAATAACCACTTACAAAAAAAATTTAGATAAAAAAAATAAAATAAACAGAAAAAAACAAAAAAAATTATAATTAGTAATCAAAAAATCAAAAAAAAAGAATAAAATGACTTACCTGGAGAGATGAGATGACAAAATGAATGAAACCAAATTGTTTGAGGGATGTTGGGGGAGAATAGGAAAAGGATATGAGGGATGAATGAAAAAAAAAATCACTGACAAAATATGCAATTTCATGTTGAGCTGGTGAAAGAAAACCAATGAGCCATCCAAAAAAAAGATTTTCACCGTAAATTCAAAAAAAAAAATGAATATGCAACAAACCAAAATACAAAACCAAGTGAATAAAGTACACAAAGAGGACATTTAGAAAGTATGAAAACGTAAAAATTAAAAATTAAAAGTGTTGCAAAGTGAAATGTTGGAGAGTAATTGGAATTATAATGGAACATATGCCAGTTGATTGAATGATTTGTGAATCAAGGGAGGGGAGTGCCAGTGGTGATTCAGGATCCTCTTCTTCATAAAGATCATTCCACTCATCCTTTAAATCAGCTAGAATATTGTGGAGTATTACGCAAGTCAAGATCCAATGATTTGCAGTTTTGATCTCCAATTTTTTTTGAAATTGGATTCTGAGCTCCCGAAGACTAGAAAATTGTCCTTTTAAAATACCTATAGCATGTTCAATTCGTACTCTTGATTGTGCAAGGTGATAATTAAAGGCTGTTTTGGGGTCATTTTCTGAAGTTGCACCACAGAAAGCAGGTATAATGTACTTTCCACTTGCATATGCTGAGTCTGCAAGGAGGTACTGAGATTCGTCAAAGTATGAGTCAGGGGATTGAGAAATCCTCATTCTTTGGAAGACGGAAGAGTCATGACATGATCCAGGGCAGCCACTGTGAAAAGCAATAAATTTTTTATTGACATCACATACAAGTTGAACGGCAATAGAGTATCTAGAAAGAAGATAAAAAGTTAGATTGTGAAAGATGAGAACTTGGAGGAGATTTTGAAGAAACCTTTTTTTGCGATCAAAATAATGGTTGCCATCATGAGCAGGCTTTTGACTCAAAGGGATGGTTGTGCCATCAACAAAACCTATACAGCCAGGGAAACCTTCAGCTTGCATTACTTGAGAGGATTCAAGTTGTTGTTCTGGAGTTGGCCAAGCAAGTGTTTGAGACTTGAGGGAAAGGATAGCAATCATACAGCACTTGGTGTATAATATCACGGTACCATATCCTATGTTAAAGAGATTATCCAAACGTCTTACGGCAGCACCATTTCCATTTGAGCCAAAGCGACATAGAGCAACAGCAAGTTGGATGGCAGGATTACGCTGTTTGTTATGAGAATTGTTATGAAAGATAGGATGATCAGAGATGAGTTGATAAAGTTTGAAGAAAGAATTGGGTGAATTTCTAAAAAGTTGTGTGAAGTTTAAATGAGGAATGTTGAGAATGGAGGCTAGATCATATTGGGGATCATGATAAAGATTTGGCCCCCTGGTGATGATGTAACACTTTTTGGAAAGAAAACACATATAAGCTAAAGCATCTTCCAAATCAGAGTCAGATTTATAGTAGAGAACTAAAAGTAAAGTGATGGCATTAATAGTGGAGTGAAGTAGCCGTCTAGTAGAGAGGTGTTTCATTGTTGCCGGTGGAAGGGTTATGTGATGAGGGAAGTGGGAATTCACCGCCAAATGTGCAGTTGGGGTGTGTAGATAGAAAAAAAACTTAAGTGTTTGCCACCAAAATTAAGTAGCATAGAGTGAGGAAAGACTTAAAAATGGCATCAGCAATTATGAGTCATGTGACTTTCTTGCAAATCCATCATGGATGAGATGAGTTTGGGATCAGGAATTAGGAATGGAAATTGGGGTATAAGAGGCGGGATAATGCATTATCGTGGATTCCTTATCCACTAGCCCCGGGGCTAGTGGATAAGAATCTTCGGCAATTAATAATGTCTGATCCCAGAAAAAAAAATTACTGATCCCTAATTGCGGATCCCTGAACATTGATACCCCCTAATATTCAATTTCTCCCAAATTCCAACATCAATCTTTCTCACTCTATTTTTCCTACTTTTCAATCAAAGTAAGTTTCATCTCCTTTTTTTCATGACTATATGATATCTCATTCCTTCTATGAAAATTTCATACTTAAATATATGTATAACTCTTATCTGGATAACAGTGAACTTATTAAACTCCTCTTATTCTCATCTTCATTACCACTTTTCAAGTTTTTGTAAAATTTTGAAAATCAGACTTGGAATTAGGGTTAGGATTATTCAAATCTAATGTTCTTTTTACTGAAGATTCTCCTGAAGGCTACCTCTCATTTCCCACAAACAGATTTGAATTTGATTCAGTGGTTGCTGAGATATTGACCATTAAATTTGAGCCTTTTTTTCCCAATTTAACTTTTTATTTCATTTTTTATGTAACAAATTAGGGTTAGGTTTATTTAAATCACATGTCCTTTAACTGAAGATTCTAATAAAGCATATATTTCATTTCCCACAAACAGGTTTGAATTAGGTTCAGTGATTGCTGAGATTTTGACCTTTGAAGTTGAGCCTTTTTTCCAAATTTCACTTGTCTTATTTCACATTTTTATATTGCATATTTAGAGGATAAGGATTCTGAAACTCTTATATGATTATTATCTAGGCATTTCAATTATATAGGCATATATTCATTTCTCAAGAATATCACTAAAGCTCAAAAAGATAACATTTTTGCTTATGGGACACTCTACCTTCCTTTAACTCTTTTCTTGCTTTTCGACTCAAAAAGCTCTGTAATAAAGCATTTGAAAAAATCATGAACTTGCAACCAAAGTTGGAATACCAAATTGGTGTGACTCAGAATGGGAAGATATCAGCCATGAATATCTTTTATTTTCTAATGTTATTATCACTCATTCTGGATTCCACAATAGGATTCATATCGATAGGAATGATTCCAATTTTCTTACTTTTGGTATATTCTCATATATCAATCCAATAACTGGCCACCCAATACCATCTCCAGCTAAAATCAAAGGACATGGTTTATATTTTCCAGACCACCAGTGCATCATTGATTTTGTTTGGGAAATGGTATCATCGAAACTATTTGGAATTCTTCTAAGGATAATCATCAAACAACCAAAGCTCCTCCTGGTTTGGAATCCTGTCAAGATTTAACACATTTTGGTTGCTCATTTAAAATCAGTCATAAGTTGATTCAAAGAATCAATAAGGTAAAGAAAGAAGGTAAAGTTATTTGATTTAAAAAAACTTTATCTAGATCCAAAAATTATGGGGATTAGAGTTGTCATCAAAAAATTTATGTTTTTTCATAAATTTTTAATAAATATTTTTATATATCAATTTGCTCAAGTAATGTGATGAGCCAACGACCTTTGGTTGTATAACAGGTAATCATGATAACATTTATTTGTTTCATGGGTTTCCTCTTGCCTATACTGTGGAAAGTCCCAAACTTTTGTTTCTAGACTTGGTCTGCATTTTGGCTTGAGGAATTGTCATTACTTTAAACTAGGGAAATTGATATATATTAGATATTTATTTAATAATTTATGTAATAATATTAAATTTAGATGACTTCCACCCCTTACTTCAATAAAATGCAGTGGGGAGTATTGCCAAATTTTCAAATCTGACATGTGAAATTGATGACTTAGAAAAGTTTTGGTGATACCCACCCCTTGCTTCAATAAAATGCAGGGGAGAGAATTGCCAATTTTTTAAAACAGATATAGAATTTTTTTGACTTGTAAATATTTTGGTGAAAATTTTTTGGTGATACCCGTCCCTTACTTCAATAAAATCCATGGGGGGTTTTGCCAAAATTTCTTATAAGACTTGTGAAATTCTTGACATGTAAGAATTTTTGGGATACCGGTAAAATGCAGGGGGTAGTAAAGCCAAAGTTTCATATAAGACTTTCAAGATTCATGACATGAAAGAATTTTGGTGATACCCACCCCTTACTTCAAAAAAATCCAGGGGTGGGGGATCGTCAAATTTTCAAAGGAGACATGAAAGTTTTATTTAAAAAAAGAATATTTAACATTAAAATACAAAAATTCAAGTAATGATAAATAGAGTAATGAAATAAAGGAAATTATTGGAAATTTTATGTACAAATAAATATGAAAAGTTGAAGTGTGAGAGAAATAAAACAAAATAGTCATCCAACAATTTCTTTAAACATTCAATTTCCTCAACAGATTTATAAGCTTTAACACATTCTATCAAGAAATCTTTCTTTTTGGAATTTTCTTCATGATCAAAATTATATTTCATCTGCTCTAATAGGTTTTGATTTTAGAGTGTTTTCAACTCTTTTTTTGATTTTTCAATACTTAGAGTTAACTCAAACTTCTTCTCCTCCAAATCTTGGGCCCGATCATCCTTTCGTAAAGAGAGCTGGTACTTCCTCTCCTCCAAATCTTGGGCCCGATCATCCTTCCGTAAAGAGAGCTTGTACTTCCTCTCTTCCAAATCTTGTAGCCTATCATCCCTCCTTAAAGAGAGCTCATATTTTTTCTTTTTAAAGCTTAGAGTCTCTTTAACAATTTCTACTTGTTCTAGAGTGATAATAAAAATTAATATAAAGTGGAAGAAAAGTAGAGTAAAGTAATAAGAGGTATGGTATCACTTACCAGCATCATGTTTCTCTAAAAATTTTTCCATAGACAAAAAAGGGGTTTGTGATGAAGTATCACTTTTTTGTCTTCTTTGTGAGTGTCACGCGCCACGTGACACTCGAAGCGAAATTAACTCAACAAATAAATAATATTGAGTCCTAAATCTATACTCGAAGCGCAGAAAGCAATTCTCCATAGCAACTGCGATTTTCCTTTGTGTACTGCTATTTAACTGCGCTAGCCTAAACTCTAAATCTAAATTAGTCAATCTCCCAATAGGGTACCTTAGTCCTTTTCAATAAGCAACGCACAGCGCTAGGATCAACGAAATAGTATAGTAGTAGTTTTTTTCATTAAAGTTTTGTTAATTAATTAAAAAGGGACAAAATGAGCATGAACGGATATTTAGTAGAGAGGGTCTAAGTGTATGTTAGTAATGGTCAATGAAACGGGAATGCTGTGATGGAAGGGAGGTCAATGCAAGGAGGAACAAAGGATATAAAAGGAGTTGGGTATTTGGTTCGATATTCCTTAGAATTAAATTATAATATCGTATTTACATTAATAGTGGTAAATCCTTAAAAGTTAAATCATTGTTATTGTATCTTTCTTTTACCTTCTCAATATTCATTTCTAAATCCTAAATCTTTGATTATTGAGTTTCCAACCCTTCGTGAGATTTTAATAATTATTATTACCTTGAAACTAGTTTATAATTCTTCTCGAATCGAACCTCGAACCTATAGCTATTACTTCGAGTGACCTTCAAATCATTTCCTCGAATCATTCCTCTGTGCTTCGAAGAAGTTTCTAAAATCCCTCATCTCACTTACAGGAACATCCTCGACCTTGTGCATAGGTCGTCCGGTGACAGTATAATTTAATTCTCCGTAGTTCTCATTCTTTGCACTACTACGTCTTTTTAGGTGCTTCTAAAATTTTAAATGGCACCTGTTCAACGCACTCCTCCTACGGGCGCTACTACTAGAGCTCGCGCTAGAGGCAGGCCAACAGCCACAAGGTCTGTTTCTCGCACTCACTCTTTGGAACCACTCGACCTTAGGGAACGGCAACATTCAGTTCAATCTGTAGAAGACATTCCACAAGATTTTGAGGATTCTAGTGATGAAGAAGAAGGAGAGGATACAATGCATGAGGCACCATCCGCCCCTGCCAATCACCCTTCTGGCCAATCCTCAGAACCGGGACCATCTAACTCTCTGGAAGATTTCATGAGACTTTTTATGAAAACCCTTTCAAATCCAACGTCTTCAGAGGGATCTAAGTTAAAAACTCCTTCTATGAAATCTCCTGACAAATTCGACGGAGATCACCCCGACAGACTGCGACCCTTCTTGCAAACCTGCAAGCTACTGTTCCATAATGACCCTCGAACCTTTAACAGCAACCGATCAAAGGTTGTTTACGCTTCTTCATTCCTAGCCGGGAAAGCAGCAAGATGGTTCGAACCTTATCTACTCATGCTTTCTTCGACAGAAACCCACTTACTTATCAATAATTGGGAAAAGTTCGAAGACCAACTTTTTACATTGTTTGGGGACCCTAATGAAACGGACAACGCAGAAATTGAACTTGATTTTCTTCGCATGAGTGATAATGGTAAAGCCTCTGAATATATCTCAAACTTCAGAGCACTTCAAACTCGAGTAGGTTGGAATGATGCTGCCCTTAAGTATCATTTCAGGAAAGGACTTCCTTCGAGGATTCTGGATCAATTAAATCTTCACGGTCAGAAGATGACTACTTTAACGGATTTAATGGATCGAACCCTCGAACTTGACGGCCTTTATCAAGGACGACTTCAACATCGTCAATATGCCAACAAATCTCAAGGCCTAAATTATAAATCGGGACCTTCTTCACACCCACGACCAAATCAATCCTCCTCGACTCAATCCAAACCCAATAAGGGAAAGGATAAACCTCGACCAAAAGGCTCGACCCCAGGCGATATCAGCAAAGTACTGGATCCTAAAGGGGAACTTAAAGAAGCTGAGAGAAAGAGAAGAGCAGATAATGGGTTATGTATGTATTGTGGGGGTAAGCACAAGTTGGAAGACTGTGTAAAGTTGAAGGAAAGAGAAGGTACTAGTTCGAAGTCAAAAAACTAGTAGATAGTTTACTTGTGTGCAAAGCAAACTATCTTATCTCTCCCAGTGCACAGAACCTCCATGTCTTAAGGACTGGAGTTGCCTTAAACCGCTTGAGATTCATTCTTTTTAAGGAGGATATCCCCTTCAGTTGTCTTATAGACTCTGGAGCTTCAATTTCTTTTGTTAGTTTATCTTTTGCCGAAAAGCTTCAACTAACATTTACAGATATCGATCGAACTCCCATCTATTTGGTCGAATCAGAGGAACCCAAATATTGGGTAAGTAAGAAAGTTTTATGGGTTTTCAACTTTCCGAATTTTCCCCCCTTCGAGTGGGAATTATCAGTCTTGGATGCCCCAAGGATGGACGATACCATTCTTGGCCATGACTTTTTAACGCATTGGAATCCCGAAATTGATTGGACTAGGGGATTGATCACCCCACGCTCTAAGTATATTTCTGATTCTTCAATGCAGGTCAATAGGGAGTTAAACAACCCGCCTGACAACATCCTGCTAGAGGACAAATCTCTGCCAGATGACTTGCAAGCATCTGTACCTTCTTTAAATGAGCAATTGGCTAACCCTTCTAGCTCGATGACTTCACTCGAAGAGGATTTAAATTGCCTCGAAGTAATCGAATTATGCTCTCTCAATACAGGTATCCCCTCGACAGATTCTCTCAAAGATGAAGAGGACGACCAAATAAACGTTGAAGCCATCAAATCAACTCTACCGGAAATCTACCACGATTTCCTCGATGTTTTCTCAATCCGCAAGGCCGATAAGTTACCACCTCATCGACCCTACGACCATCAAATAGAGTTAATAGGCCCAGTACCTCCGGCAGGTCCTGTCTATTCTTTATCGAAGGACGAATCTCAAGTTCTTCGAGACTACATTGCAGAGAATGTAGCCAAAGGTTTCATCAGAGCCAGTAAATCTCCAACCGGCTCCCCTGTCCTCTTTGTAAAAAAGAAGGACGGTAGTCTTAGGTTGTGTGTTGACTATAGAAAGCTCAACACAGTCACAAAGAAGAATGCATATCCTGTTCCTCCTATGTCATTACTTCTTACCCTTTTCAATGGTGCTAATTTCTTTTCTAAAATTGATCTTAGAGGCACTTACAATCTTATTCGCATTGCGGAAGGTCATGAACCACTGACTGCAATGCGCACTAGATTTGGTAGTTTTGAATATTTAGTTATGCCTTTTGGATTATGTAACGCACCTTCAACTTTTCAAACTTTTGTTAATGATATCTTTCAAGATGTTGTTGAACAATTTGTAGTCGTCTATTTAGATGATATTTTAATATTCTCGAAAACACTGGATGAACATATTCATCATGTTCGACAGGTCCTAAATCGTCTTCGAGATCATGGTCTCTACGCCAAGCATAATAAATGCAAATTCCACCTCAAATCAATTGATTTTTTGGGTTTTACGTTTTCCACTGACGGTTTAGTCATGGATGACAAAAAATTCCAGAAAATCCTGGAATGGCCTGAGCCCAAAAACATTAAATCACTCCAAGGATTTTTGGGTTTTGCAAACTTCTATAGAAGATTTATTAAAGATTGCTCTAAAACTATTTCCAATCTTACTTCTCTTCTTAGAAAAGATATTCCTTTTGTTTTTACTTCTACAGCACAAAAGTAATTCAAAGCACTAAAAACGGCGTTCACCACAGCCCCAATTCTTCGGCATTTTGATCCTTCTGCCTCGACAATAGTTGAGACAGATGCGAGCGATTATGCTATTGCAGGGGTCATCTCCCAATTAAATCCTGAAACAAATTTGTTTCATCCTGTTGCTTTTGAGTCACGCAAACTCATAGCCGCCGAATTAAATTATGAAATTCATGACAAAGAGCTTTTAGCTATTATCCATTGTCTTAAAAAATAGTGTTCTTTTCTTCTCAGCCTAGATAGTCCTTTTCAAACTTTAACAGATCACAATGCTTTGAAATACTTCATGTCTTCTAAAGTGTTAACCAGGCGTCAAGCCAGGTGGGCTGAATTTTTGTCTGAATTTTCTTTCTCTATTTCCTATCGCCCAGGAAAAAACTGCATTGTCCCAGATATCTTGTCATGTCGGGACGACGTTTACCCACAGCGGGGGGACACATTTGCTGACAAGAACCCAGCAAATGTGCAATCAATCTTCAACGAATCAATGTTAACGACTCATCAACTTAATTTGATGACAATTCAATCTTTTCGAAATCCACTATCCAACATCCTCGAAGCTCAGTCGAAGGACGATTATTGTTTAGGGTTAAAAGACAAAATACTCTCAAAGCAAGGGGCCAAAAGATTTAGTATTGAATCAGGTCTCTTAGTCTTTGAAGGTAGAGTAGTCATACCCGACAACAATGAGATAAAATTATGGATTTTCAATAGTCGACATGATTCTCCGTTAGCTGGTCATTTTGGGGTTGATAAAACCTACCAGTTAATAGCGAGGGATTTCTTCTGGCCAGGTATGACCAAGGAAATCAAGGCCTATATAAAAGCTTGTTACAAATGTAATAGGAATAAGGCTCCCCGTCACCGGAAGCATGGGTTGCTTCAACCACTTCCTATTCCCTCTAAACCTTGGGAATCTTTATCGATGGATTTCATTTCTCAACTTCCTATTTCTAATGATTTTGATGCTATATTAGTAATAGTAGATAGATTTTCAAAAATGTCTATTTTTATTAAAACCACTACTACTGCTACAGCAGAAGATTTGTCAAAATTGTTTTTAGAATATGTATTTTCTAAACACGGCTTACCAAATGATATTATTTCAGATAGAGGCTCATTGTTTGTATCCACATTCTGGACCCAACTGTGTCGACAACTCAATATCACGAGGAATCTCTCCACGGCCTATCACCCTGAAACTGATGGTCAAACAGAAAGAGTTAACCAAATCCTCGAACAATATCTTCGAATGTATGTTAGTTACCAA
Source organism: Hemileia vastatrix (assembly GCA_030280995.1). NCBI lineage: Eukaryota > Fungi > Basidiomycota > Pucciniomycetes > Pucciniales > Zaghouaniaceae > Hemileia > Hemileia vastatrix. The sequence goes on from JASXTE010000001.1 coordinate 62,905,496, forward strand.
CAAGACGATTGGACCACATGGCTACCATTGGCCGAATTTGCTTATAATAACTCGACTCATTCTTCGACACGACAATCTCCCTTCGAAACCATTTATGGACGACATCCTCGATTCAACTCAATTCATGTAGAAACTAATCATCCTGCGGAACATTATCTTCGAACTATATCACGACTCCAAGAAGAACTTAAAACAAATTTGGAATCAGCGATTCGAAGATACAAGGAACAGGCCGACAAACATCGACAATCTGCTCCTTCCTTTAAACCAGGCGACAAAGTATGGCTCGATGCACGAAACATCCGAACAACAAGACCATCAAAGAAACTGGCTGAAAAGCGCTTGGGACCGTTCGAAATCGACTCTGAAGTCTCTAAAACTGCATTTCGACTCAAGTTACCTCCTAAATGGCAGGCGATTCACCCTGTTTTCCATGTATCTCTCCTGGAACTGGCTCGAGAAATATACCCGGGCAAGAACCAACCCCCTCCGGAACCGGTCGAAGTAGAAGATCATCTAGAGTGGGAAGTAAGTCGTATCCTTGATTCAAGAATACGCAAGGGGAAACTTCAATACCTCGTGGAATGGGAAGGCTTCCTCAATGACTCAGACAAAACATCCTGGGAACCAGCCATCAATGTTTCTAACGCTCCTGAACTCCTAAAATCTTTTCATGCAAAATATCCTTTAAAACCAAAACCTTAAAATTTCTTTACTTAAAATTTTTTTTTCTTTTTCTTTCTTTCTTTAAAATCTAAAACACCTCTTAAATTTCTTAGCCTTGTTTTCTTTTTTCTCTCTTCTTTTTCTTTCTTCTCCTTCTATAAATTTCCTCCAAAACCAACTAAAAATAAAATCAAAATTAAAATTAAATACAATAAAATAAAATAAAATAAAATCAAAATTAAAATTAAATAAAATTAAATTAAATTAAATTAAATAAAATAAAATAAAATAAAATAAAATAAAATAAAATAAAATAAAATAAAATAGAATAAACATAAATAATAAAATAAAATAAAAAACTCATAAATCTCTCTAAATATTTTCTTTCTTTTCTTCTTCAATTCTTTAAATACATTCTTTTCTTAAATTTAAAATTCTCTTCAAAAATTTCTCTTTCAAAAAATTTATTCTCTCTTTTAAAGACTTTCTTTCCTTCGAATCATCAAATCCTGTATGGCACGACCATTTCCTCAAACTTAACTTCAACCCCTGAATCTCCCTATAATAATTCTTCGAAACAAATAAATTTTCTTTTCAAACTCTCTTAAATTCTACACTTTGTTTTTTTTTTTCTTTTCTTTCTCCTCTTTTTCAAACTAAAATTTCTTAAAAAAAAAAAAAAAAAAAATTTTAAAAATCCTCAATTTAACAAACTCATCTCAATCACAAAACCATTTCTTTTTCTCTCTCTTTTCTTACATAAAAATTTTCCTTTTAAAAACACTAAAACTTCCTTCAATTAAAACAACCTTTTTTCTTTCTTTAAAATTCTTCTTTCAAATTCTAAAATTTTTTATTTAAAACTTCTTTTTACTTTTTTTTTCTCTTCTTTTTTCTCTCTCAAATCTTGTAAAATTAACAACATTCACCTACAATAAAAAAAATAATAATACTAATAATAAAATAAAATAAAAATAAAATAAAACTAAAATACAATTTTTTTTTCTCTACTTCTTTCCATCTCCTTTTCATTTCAAATTTTTTCTTTCAATTTTTCTCGAACCAATCTTTTCATTTTCTCCAAAACTACCCTTATCTCCTTCCTGCATTTATCAAATACCTCCTCCTCTCCTACCGGAACCACCTCTCCCATCTCCAATAGCTCCTCTGCCACGTCGAAGGAAGCAGCGTCAATAATAGCGTCGACCTCCCCACATAGTTCTTCCGCGAACCTTACTCGTCGACCTTGACGAGGTTTCTTCAACCACACCTGGTCCAGGGTGTCTTCGGGCTCTTCAACTACTTCCGTGGCTGGAGGGTTTGCCTCAGTTGGTATAACCGGCGCAGGCTCCGCAATCGGCTCTTCCAGGTTATTCGATGTCTAAAACAAGACTCATCAGTAACTTCATCCTTGAAATAAAACAATTAAAACTTACCTCGAAGATGGGATCAGGCTCCAGAAATAACCTGGGCGCCACTTCGACTTCTACCTCTCTCTCTTCCTCATCGTCCTCGATGACCACCCGACGTTTCTTGGGTGCCCGCCCTGGAACAGGGACTTCATCTTCATCCTCCTCCACCAATTCGTCGACCTCTTCCTTGACACCTCGCTTCGAACTCGTGGCCTGGGTTACCCAGGTTGAGATCTCGTTGTTCATCTCCTTATCAATTTCCCCCACTGATTGTTCATCTTCAATCGAGACATCCCAAATGTCTTCGACCACCTCTTTGGTCTTCGGAACTACCCAAAATTTTGTTTTTGTAAATCGTTTTTCGATTTCCGCGTTCTTTGTCAACGCATCGCACGCCACTCGCCGCCAACGGCAAAACTCGCATTTCTGGCGAGGGCCTCGAGTCGCCGTACTTTCGACACAGAAGTATTCCATGCTTTCACAAGCCGTGCAAGTCTGTGAAAACTGTCGTGTGATTATTCCCCCATCCGCTTTAGGGTGTGGAGGCGTGGGTGTGGGGGTAGGGCAGTTCATTATAAAATAAATAATTGAGAGATGAGGGAAAAAGTATTAGACAAGGGAAATTAGTGTGGGAAGATGGTTCAAGCTCAACGAAGTTCGCGTTTTTTATACCCGGGCATCTGTCATGCGCCACGTGACACTCAAAGAGAAATTAACTCAACAAATCAATAATATCGAGTCCTAAATCTATACTCGAAGCGCAGAAAGCAATTCTCCATAGCAACTGCGATTTTCCTTTGTGTACTGCTATTTAACTGCGCTAGCCTAAACTCTAAATCTAAATTAGTCAATCTCCCAATAGGGTACCTTAGTCCTTTTCAATAAGCGACGCACAGTGCTAGGATCAACGAAATAGTATAGTAGTAGTTTTTTTCATTAAAGTTTTGTTAATTAATTAAAAAGGGACAAAATGAGCATGAACAGATATTTAGTAGAGAGGGTCTAAGTGTATGTTAGTAATGGTCAATGGAAGGGAGGTCAATGCGAGGAGGAACAAAGGATATAAAAGGAGTTGGGTATTTGGTTCGATATTCCTTAGAATTAAATTATAATATCGTATTTACATTAATAGTGGTAAATCCTTAAAAGTTAAATCATTGTTATTGTGTCTTTCTTTTACCTTCTCAATATTCATTTCTAAATCCTAAATCTTTGATTATTGAGTTTCCAACCCTTCGTGAGATTTTAAGAATTATTATTACCTTGAAACTAGTTTATAATTCTTCTCGAATCGAACCTCGAACCTATAGCTATTACTTCGAGTGACCTTCAAATCATTTCCTCGAATCATTCCTCTGTGCTTCGAAGAAGTTTCTAAAATCCCTCATCTCACTTACAGGAACATCCTCGACCTTGTGCGTAGGTCGTCCGGTGACAGTATAATTTAATTCTCCGTAGTTCTCATTCTTTGCACTACTACGTCTTTTTAGGTGCTTCTAAAATTTTAAATGGCACCTGTTCAACGCACTCCTCCTACGGGCGCTACTACTAGAGCTCGGCTAGAGGCAGGCCAACAGCCACAAGGTCTGTTTCTCGCACTCACTCTTTGGAACCACTCGACCTTAGGGAACGGCAACATTCAGTTCAATCTGTAGAAGACATTCCACAAGATTTTGAGGATTCTAGTGATGAAGAAGAAGGAGAGGGTTTGTATCATTCTTTCTGCTAGCCCATCAGTTTGTGGATGGTGTGCTGTAGAAAGTTTTAATTGACACCCTGAAACATCCATAAGTGACGTCCAGAACTCAGAAGAAAATTTAGGATCTCTGTCAGAAATTATTGCTTTGGGGAAACCTGCTGTATTTAACATTTGTGTCCACCATTAAAAAGCTAAGTCCTTTGCAGAAACCTCTTTGTGGGTAGGAATAAATTTACACATCTTTGTAAATCTATCTACAATTACCCAGCAGGAGTTATAACTCTTATGCCCTGCTATTGGCAAACCTGTTACAAAGTCCATGTTAATGATTTCCCATGGAGCTTTTGGTTGCTCAATTTGTTGTAATAAACCAGCTCTTTTTCCTGTTAATCTTTTAGATTTTTGACAAGAATCACATGTTTCAACATATTTCTGAACATCCTCAGACATGTTAATCCACCAAGCTGTGTTTTTTACTCTGGTTAATGTTTTATGGTAGTCAAAATGACCTGCTAATATATCATCATGACATATACTTAACATTAACTCCTTCATTGAAGGGGGAATTACAATTACATTACTTAATTTTTTCCTGTAATATATAAAACCATCCTCAATGGAAAATTTTCCTTTCTCTAATGCCTCTTTATACTTATTTGGTAATGTTTTTATTAAAACATTCATTGAAGCATTAGATGGATCATTTAATATTGTAGTTAATTTACTTAAGTCAGGATCTGAATTATAATTATCAAGAATTGATTGCATAAATTCATCCTCAAGATCTACAATATAAATGCCATAAATGTTAATAATCTCTGATTCAGGAACATAAGCAGGATTATCATCATTATTAGGCAGAGGTACTCTAGATAACAGATCTACATTAGAGTGCAAGGTTCCTGCTCTATGTGTAATAGTCATCCGTCCTCTGTATTCTTGTACAGCTAATTGCCATCTAAACATGTGTCTATTAGGAGTTTTCATGTTTAAGAGTGACTTAACTGCACTACAGTCAGTTATTAACTCAAATTTTTGGTCTTCAAGGTAATGATGTAGCTTTTCAAGAGCCCATACTACTGCCAAACATTCAAGTTGAGTAGCACCATATTTCAATTCACCACTTCTCAGAGTACGTGAAATATAGCAGATTACTACTTCTGACATTTTACCTTCAATAAGTTGTTTTTGATGCAAAGCAGCACCCAGTCCAATAAAACTTGCATCTGTATATAATACAAAAGGTAATTGGAAATCTGGTAATCCCAAGATAGGAGCTGTCATTAAACATTCTTTCAACTTATTAAAAGCTTGTTGTCTTTCATTATTCCAAATGAAAGCTTCTGATTTCTTTATCAGTGTGGTCAGTGGTGCAGCAATTGATTGGTAGTTTTTTATATATTGTCTATAATAACCACACATTCCAAGAAAAGATTGTACATCCTTCACATTTTGAGGAATGCCAATATTCTTTATTGCAGCCACTTTATTTTGGTCTACACATATTTGTAAGCCAGATACAATATGACCAAGCACTTTTAAAGATTCAAACCCAAATTTACATTTTTTCAATGCAAGGGTCATTTTTATTTCATCCATTTTCTGAAATACTTTCCTTAAATGGATTAATTGTTCATCAAAAGTTTTAGAGAACACTATGATGTCATCAATGTATACCATTAACCATCCCTCAATCATTTCATTATGGAATGTTATATCCATTAACTTTTGAAATACTGATGGAGCATTCTTTGGTCCAAATGGCATTCTGACATACTTATAAATTCCCATGTGTGTTGTTATCAACAAAAAGTTCTGTGAATTCTTTTCAACAGGAATTTGATGATACCCTTTATTTCCATCTAGGCAACTTATATATTTAGCACCTTTAAGGGTAGCATGTATAGAGGCAATCCTTGGCAAGGGATAAATATCATCTACTGTAAATGTATTTAATGCTCTATAATCACCGCACAGTCTTGCTTTATCTTGTTCATAAGAAATTAGCACTGGTGATATTACACAATATTTTGGTGTAGTTTCAACCTTATCAAGAATGTTCATTTTTAATAACATCTTAATATTATCCTCTATGTCTTTCCTCTTCATTGGTGAAGCAGGGTATGGTTTCTTTTTAAGACTAGCAGGAATATTATCCATATCACAGGTTAAACTAATTTTCATTTCATGATCTTTTACAAGGCCAAGTTCATTTGTACCATGTGCAAAAGCCATTGGAAAAGCTTTAATTAATTCCAAAATATTATCTTTCTCAGTTTCACTTATCTGAGTGCCAAATGATGCTTTTGAAATTTCTGTTTCCAGAAGTTCCAACTCATTGGATTCTCTTCCTTTAGACGGGGAATTTGTTACTGACTCAATGTGTAAGACTGTGTTAAAAGAATTTATTTTAAATTTCCTTTTACCATTCATGCCAATTGTAAAATTGTTATTAGCAGGGTCTAATTTTACACCAAATTTAGTCAGAATATCATTTCCAATGATAAAACAGTTACTACAATTTGTATTATCCATTACTACAAAGTCACAAGTTACCCTTACATAACCATGTTGGTGTTTAAAGAAAACAGCAGCTTTGTATTTACCAATGGGGTGTAGTACTGATCCAAAACCTCTCCAATTTTTATTCTGAAGTGGTTCAAGCTTAAACTTATATTCACTATCAATTTTCTGTAATGTATTAGTGGAAACAACTGAACCAGCAGCTCCTGTGTCCAATACTATATTAACATTTTCACCAGAAATGATAGCTGGAACCGTGATAGGTGTCATTCTAAAGTTATCAGCTTGTATATCCTTAATGATTTCTGCATCCTCAAAATTCATTAAAGATTCATTTGAGTCCATATTTAATATTGGATTTTCAAAGATGGACAAATCATCTTCCAACATACAGACTTCATTTTCATCACTATATGAGATATTGCTGTCATAATCACTTGATTCTTTACTTTTTTCAGTTTCAGTTTCAGATTCACGTTGATTTTCAACAATATTTATGTTTTTCTCACATTTGTGACCTTTTACCCAAGGTTTGTTACACTTATAACAAGTATTTGTTTCATACTTTTTAGGTACTACAGGTGCAGTAGGTTTTTTCTGCTTCTCCTGAAGTGTTTTTGAATTCTGAGTTTTTACAGGTTCAACATTTTGCTTATAAGTGGAATACCTTGATTCATACTTATGGTTTAATAATATTTCATTGCAAAGATTAATAAAGTCAGAATATTCAGTAACATTTAATGTTCTAGCTACAACAATGTCTCTGACAGATATAGGTAATTTGTATATTATCTTATCTTTCCATAAGTTAAAATCCATATGAGGCTCAATGGCTTTTAATATTTTGTTTAAATTCATTAAAAATACCATAGGTTTGTCACCATTCAACGGATTATACCTAGTCTTCTCATACAGTCTCTGCTGAGTAAGCCTGAATTTAGAACCTCCAAATTGTTTTTCAATAAGTTGTTTCCATTCAGCCCAAGAGTAGTCTCTACCCTCACTTAAGACAGCTTCAAACCATAATAAAGCAACATCCTTAAATAAAGAAATTAATTTTGATGTTATCTCTTCATCTGGTAACTTATATGAGAATTTCAAGTTGTCAATTCTTTGAATAAAATGTTGCCAATCAGAGCTGGCTTCCCCATCATAAGTTGGGTACTGATCTATTTTAGGCCAGTTCTTCTGATTGGATTTTATCTCACTAATCTTAGGTAAATTCAACAACTCATTCACTTTTGATAAATGGTCTTGTATTTCTTCCTGCACGGATTTGTGACTTACATTTTCAGATTTGACACTACCACCAGATGGGTTTAATTGTGGTGGTATAGGGAAGGAATGAGATTCACTTTTGCCAATGAAAGGATTATTATTATATTGATTATACTTATGATTATCCTGGTTCATTAGTAGATTGGCAGTTTCAATCTCAACTTTAGTTAATCTTTGTAGCAGCTCAGAGACACTTTGATTTGTCTGTGCAAAAGATAACTTTGTTCTTGATTCAGTTTTTAATAAATGTGTTTCATATAATTTTTCTAACTCACAAAATTTGTTTGAAAGGTCATTATATTTATTACTCAATGAATCATATTTAAGAGTTAGAGACAAATGTTCTTTCTCTAATTCTTTATTACGTGTTGCTAATTGAGAAATGTTCAATGTCAAGGATGAAATTGTATCACTAGTGAGCTTAACTGTCTGTTCCTCACAATCAGTCATTCTATTCCACAATGCTGAAACAATTCTATGGACAGTTGGATTATTGTTAAAATATTCCATGTCCTCCTTTTCAATTCTCTCACTCTCCTGTGAACTTCTCATCTCACTAGTAGGTGGTTGCAACTGAGGATTAACTGTATTATCATTGTATATAGTACTGTTATTATGGACAAAAGACAAGTCAGGTGTATCTACTCTAAAACCTAAATTTCTTAAATCCTCCTCTATTTGTTGTACAGATTTAACATCAACAGAATTACCTATATTGTAATTATCAGTATTATGTCTAATCTGAGAGGGTAAGTTACTTACCAAGGGATGGTTGCCAGTCCTGATTTTTGGCGCTTTTTTCCCTTGTAAGGGTGAGCTGAGGAAGTCAGATGAGGGGGCGGATCCCTGTTGCAACTGTGGCTTGTCCACTGTTGGTGAAACCAGTCCCATTTCCATTTGTCTACCAGGATTTTCTCCTGGGAGTGAGTGGACCCTCCTTGGGTAGGGGGTTGCTGATTTGATTGACTGGGCTGGCCTCCCTTTAATTCTGCCATTGCCTGATTCATCTGCTGAAATCCTACCTTGCAATTGTTTTGCAACTGCTCTACCTCTTTGAACATGAGAGATTTTGATTCCTCTAGCTTCAGAACCTGTTTGGCCAGGTGGGACAGTTGATCCTGAAGAGGAGGAGACGTCTTTTTGATAGTTATCTTTTTTAAGAGGGCGTCCTTTTCCTCTATACTCATGCTTTCTGGCTGGGGGTACTGTTGTCCCTCCATGGTGATGTCCTGGAAAGTTTTTATTAGCTTTAGACCTGGTATTATAAGCAGGCTGTTCACTTACACTATCCTGGGGAGCACTCATATTGTTCAGAATAACAATATTTTACGTCTACAAAAGGAAAAAACTCTGTGGAATTAGTAGACAAATAATATTAGCAATTATATTACTAATAAAAAAGCAATGGAGCTTACCCTGAATTTATATCTTTATTTATTTAAATAAAATATAAGAAAAATTTGAAAAAATCTGTTAAAAATATAATAATAAGTTTAACTAGACCTCTATAAGGGTGAATAATTAGCTTACCAAGCTTTAGCCAAATACCAATTTAATTGGGTGTTATATTGGTGTCCAAATACCAAGTGAAATTGGGTTTATATTGGGTACAGTTACTACTGCAAATATCTAATTTTTATGGTAAAAAATTAGTACAATTATTATAAGGGTTCTTTTCCGCAATCAATGAGTTATGATGACCCACTAATATGCAGCAGACCCAAATATTTGGTTAATTTTGAGTTGTACTAAGGTAAAAATCACGTCCCAAGGCTTATACTAAATAATAAGTAAAATATAAGGAAAGACCCCCAATTGTCAGTATAGTCTAGTATATAAGTATAATATAATAGTGTTATTTTATGGTCCTACTACTTATTAATAAATGATTTAGTGATTAAACCTCAGGGGAAGACTAATAAAATAGTTATACTCAAATAAAACTCACAATACTTGGATTTAAATGCGTGCTAGTGGTGGAAAATAGAAGAATAATATATAGTTATAGCTTTTATAAAGATAATATCAATTTATAAGGGCTTTATAATATATTTCTGAATACTAATAATTGTATTGTAGTGTTTGTTTGAAGTGTAGTAATTGAATGATGATAATAAACCGTCAAAATCCCTCCTTACTTATACCCAAATCCACTGGAGTGCACAGACCTTCAATCCAGATGATGTCACTGCTATCCCCGGCAATTACAGCACTGTGAGGGCCCATCACCTCCCCATGGCGTCCACTTCAAGCAGTTTCAACACCCAGACCTCCAGTAAGGACCCTACATCACTATTAATAATAACACAGAGTCATACCATAAATAGAAAACCCAGATAAAAGCGGATACCATAAAGAAACAGGTAAAATAAATGATCAAAAAGAGAATTAATGAAACTAAAAGCATATAAAGGAAACAAATAAAATGTCCAAGCCCCCAATAACATCCCCAAGCATCCACATTAACCCAAAAACATCTTTCCAACCCATAAATCCGTGAATAACCATCCAAGGAAGTAATTTTAGTTGTCCAAACTGGGTGTATGCGCTTGATATAGGTGTCTATGCTTCTGTAGGCGTTGTGAGTCCACTGATTTCGTCCATATGACCTAAAATAAGCAGAAAAACAAAGGTGATAGGCTATTAAGGGGCTAAAACCCACTTATATACCTAAATATACATAATATACTGCATATTTCACTGAATATGAGATTTATGTATACATATAAGCTTATGTATGTCAATAATTACTTCATATCACTTAAGATAAGTATATTATGACTCCATTAACACCTTAATAAGTATTATTAGGCCATGGATAAGCTATTTAAACTATTATAAATTATATAATAGAATAATAATTGTATATATATATAATAAAATAATATATATTATTATTTTAACCTTATTTTTAAGATATAAGCTTAATCTAGTTAAGGTTATCTTATTTTAAGCATAAGAAATACTCAGTCCTAAGGATATTTAGGCTGACATTTTTGGGCTCAGGCCATTCCAGGATTTTCTGGACTTTTTTGTCATCCATGACTAAACCGTCAGTGGACAACGTAAAACCCAAAAAATCAATTGATTTGAGGTGGAATTCGCATTTATTATGCTTGGCGTAGAGACCATGATCTCGAAGACGATTTAGGACCTGTCGAACATGATGAATATGTTCATCCAGTGTTTTTGAGAATATTAAAATATCATCTAAATAGACGACTACAAATTGTTCAACAACATCTTGAAAGATATCATTAACAAAAGTTTGAAAAGTTGAAGGTGCGTTACATAATCCAAAAGGCATAACTAAATATTCAAAACTACCAAATCTAGTGCGCATTGCAGTCAGTGGTTCATGACCTTCCGCAATGCGAATAAGATTGTAAGCGCCTCTAAGATCAATTTTAGAAAAGAAATTAGCACCATTGAAAAGGGTAAGAAGTAATGACATAGGAGGAACAGGATATGCATTCTTCTTTGTGACTGTGTTGAGCTTTCTATAGTCAACACACAACCTAAGACTACCGTCCTTCTTTTTTACAAAGAGGACAGGGGAGCCGGTTGGAGATTTACTGGCTCTGATGAAACCTTTGGCTACATTCTCTGCAATGTAGTCTCGAAGAACTTGAGATTCGTCCTTCGATAAAGAATAGACAGGACCTGCCGGAGGTACTGGGCCTATTAACTCTATTTGATGATCGTAGGGTCGATGAGGTGGTAACTTATCGGCCTTGCGGATTGAGAAAACATCGAGGAAATCGTGGTAGATTTCCGGTAGAGTTGATTTGATGGCTTCAACGTTTATTTGGTCGTCCTCTTCATCTTCGAGAGAATCTGTCGAGGTGATACCTGTATTGAGAGAGCATAATTTGATTACTTCGAGGCAATTTAAATCCTCTTCGAGTGAAGTCATCAAGCTAGAAGGGTTAGCCAATTGCTCATTTAAAGAAGGTACAGATGCTTGCAAGTCATCTGGCAGAGATTTGTCCTCTAGCTGGAAATTGTCAGGCGGGTTGTTTAACTCCCTATTGACCTGCATTGAAGAATCAGAAATATACTTAGAGCGTGGGGTGATCAATCCCCTAGTCCAATCAATTTTGGGATTCCAATGCGTTAAAAAGTCATGGCCAAGAATGGTATCGTCCATCCTTGGGGCGTCCAAGACTGATAATTCCCACTCGAAGGGGGGAAAATTCGGAAAGTTGAAAACCCATAAAACTTTCTTACTTACCCAATATTTGGGTTCCTCTGATTCGACCAAATAGATGGGAGTTCGATCGATATCTGTAAATGTTAGTTGAAGCTTCTCGGCAAAAGATAAACTAACAAAAGAAATTGAAGCTCCAGAGTCTATAAGACAACTGAAGGGGATATCCTCCTTAAAAAGAATGAATCTCAAGCGGTTTAAGGCAACTCCAGTCCTTAAGACATGGAGGTTCTGTGCACTGGGAGAGATAAGATAGTTTGCTTTGCACACAAGTAAACTATCTACTAGTTTTTTGACTTCGAACTAGTACCTTCTCTTTCCTTCAACTTTACACAGTCTTCCAACTTGTGCTTACCCCCACAATACATACATAAACCATTATCTGCTCTTCTCTTCCTCTCAGCTTCTTTAAGTTTCCCTTTAGGATCCAGTACTTTGCTGATATTGCCTGGGGTCGAGCCTTTTGGTCGAGGTTTATCCTTTCCCTTATTGGGTTTGGATTGAGTCGAGGAGGATTGATTTGGTCGTGGGTGTGAAGAAGGTCCCGATTTAAAATTTAGGCCTTGAGATTTGTTGGCATATCGACGATGTTGAAGTCGTCCTTGATAAACGCCGTCAAGTTCGAGGGTTCGATCCATTAAATCCGTTAAAGTAGTCATCTTCTGACCTTGAAGATTTAATTGATCCAGAATCCTCAAAGGAAGTCCTTTCCTGAAATGATACTTAAGGGCAGCATCATTCCAACCTACTCGAGTTTGAAGTGCTCTGAAGTTTGAGATATATTCAGAGGCTTTACCATTATCACTCATGTGAAGAAAATCAAGTTCAATTTCTGTGTTGTCCGTTTCATTAGGGTCCCCAAACAATGTAAAAAGTTGGTCTTCGAACTTTTCCCAATTATTGATAAGTAAGTGGGTTTCTGTCGAAGAAAGCATGAGTAGATAAGGTCCGAACCATCTTGCTGCTTTCCCGGCTAGGAATGAAGAAGCGTAAACAACCTTTGATCGGTTGCTGTTAAAGGTTCGAGGGTCATTATGGAACAGTAGCTTGCAGGTTTGCAAGAAGGGTCGCAATCTGTCGGGGTGATCTCCGTCGAATTTTTCAGGAGATTTCATAGAAGGAGTTTTGAACTTAGATCCCTCTGAAGACGTTGGATTTGAAAGGGTTTTCATAAAAAGTCTCATGAAATCTTCCAGAGAGTTAGATGGTCCCGGTTCTGAGGATTGGCCAGAAGGGTGATTGGCAGGGGCGGATGGCGCCTCATGCATTGTATCCTCTCCTTCTTCTTCATCACTAGAATCCTCAAAATCTTGTGGAATGTCTTCTACAGATTGAACTGAATGTTGCCGTTCCCTAAGGTCGAGTGGTTCCAAAGAGTGAGTGCGAGAAACAGACCTTGTGGCTGTTGGCCTGCCTCTAGCGCGAGCTCTAGTAGTAGCGCCCGTAGGAGGAGTGCTTTGAACAGGTGCCATTTAAAATTTTAGAAGCACCTAAAAAGACGTAGTAGTGCAAAGAATGAGAACTACGGAGAATTAAATTATACTGTCACCGGACGACCTATGCACAAGGTCGAGGATGTTCCTGTAAGTGAAATGAGGGATTTTTAGAAACTTCTTCGAAGCACAGAGGAATGATTCGAGGAAATGATTCGAAGGTCACTCGAAGTAATAGCTATAGGTTCGAGGTTTGATCGAGAAGAATTATAAACTAGTTCCAAGGTAATAATAATTCTTAAAATCTCACGAAGGGTTGGAAACTCAATAATCAAAAATTTAGGATTTAGAAATGAATATTTGAGAAGGTAAAAGAAAGATACAATAACAATGATTTAACTTTTAAGGTTTTTACCACTATTAATGTAAATACGATATTAAAATTTAATTCTAAGGAATATCAAACCAAATACTCAACTCCTTTTATATCCTTTGTTCCTCCTCGCATTGACCTCCCTTCCATCACAGCATTCCCGTTCCATTGACCATTACTAACATACACTTAGACCCTCTCTACTAAATATCCGTTCATGCTCAATTTGTCCCTCTTAATTAATTAACAACTTTAATGGAAAAAAAACTACTACTATACTATTTCGTTGATCCTAGCGCTGTGCGTCGCTTATTGAAAAGGACTAAGGTACCCTATTGGGAGATTGACTAATTTAGATTTAGAGTTTAGGCTAGCGCAGTTAAATAGCAGTACACAAAGGAAAATCGCAGTTGCTGTGGAGAATTGCTTTCTGCGCTTCGAGTATAGATTTAGGACTCAATATTATTGATTTTTTGAGTTAATTTGGCTTCGAGTGTCACGTGGCGTGTGACAGATCTACAGAAAAGCTATCTAGATATGTCTCATTCAAATGAGGGGAGGCTTGAGTGGAGGAAGAGGATGGGAAAAGATTTGCTTCAACATCATGTTCGGAGATAGGATCTTCACCATCCAACATGTTTACAGGATTAACATCGGCTCGCTCTCCAAAAATTGCATCCATCTCTTTAAAGTAAGGACATAAAGAATCAAGTTTATCATCTATGGATTTGATACCCTTAGTTATATCAATGTCGGTAACCCCAAAACCAGTGGAAGATGAAAGAGCCTTTGCCTTCTTGTATTTGGCTCGGTAATGCTTGAAGCGTTCAGACATCTGTTTAGGCAAAAGATCAATCCTTCCCTTGGTCTTATTCCATAATTCATTTGCCATTAAAAGATAGCCATTAACTTTTGATGCTGGGGGCTGTCCTACTTTAGTTGAATACTCAGTACCAAAACAAGAATCATAGTTAGATTTGGTTTTCAGCCAGTTGATAAGAATGAGATGATCATCTTTTTTTAATTGAACAGTCTTAGATTTCTAGGCTGAGCGGGGGAAAGAGGAAGTAGTGGGATTTGAAGAACAACTCGGTGATGACTGCCTTTGAGAAGATCTAGGACGATGAGGCATGTTAAAATATAAATGAAGATGAAAAGGAGCAGAAACAAGCAGATGAGATTGTGAGGGGTTCTGAGTGGATAGAATGGACAGGATGGGATGAGAATGTGAGTTTGCAGCAAGTTAGAAGCCATATCCAGAGAGTAGTCCAAGATGTGGTTATGACAGAAAGTTGTCCAAGATGTGGTTATGAAAAATTGAGTAAAAAAATGTCGGATAAGAGGTGAACATTGACACGTAAAGTGTCTAATAACCCAATTATTAGCAAAAATAATTGCGGAAGATGATTAGGGTATGCAGATTATTTTCTGCAATTAATTTAATTGCGGATTGGTCAACATTGATACCCCCTAATGCTGACTAATCAAGTTAAGGGGCTTGGATGCACCCAACAAATGGCGTGTGTAGGGAAAAGCACGCTGTTGAAGCATACCAGTTGATGGGGTATGTAATTCGAATTAAAATGACTTGGTACCTTTTTTGAGGCTTGCTTGAATGGCATATATGGTAATGTTTGACACCCCCTAATATGTAAATTAAAGTAACTTATAAGTAAACAAGAAGAGAATAATAGACTATTGCATTAAACGTTCAACAATTTAATATTCTCATTAATCAGTTAACTGATTTATTAATCAATATAGTTTTCTAGCTGTAAACAGATAATTATTATTTTATGGTGATAGATGTACGAAGTTCTTTGCGCACTTTTGGGATTGTCACTTGTTGAGATGAAGGGTCGTGGTAATGTTTCAATGCTGCTTAGCTCCTAAATAAAGGAAGGATGGTTTGCTTTAATATGATTAAATTGGGAAATAAAAACTAAATTAGTAGTCATCCATATTTCACTTTTATTTTCCTGTGATACTTCGATTTTCAAGTTTTATAGATCATTCTTATTTTTTTTCTATTCATGCTTGGAGTGGTATTCATATTCATATTTGTAGTGGTATTCATGTTCATATTCATATTCACATTCACATTTTTTTTTTTCAATTTTTTGCGCCGGCCTTGTTCATCAATCCCTATCCTTACCTCATGGCACATTCAACTTTTCCCAGTACGGTAAGTAGAAATATTTATCTATCTAATGTCTTCTTCTTTTAAGAATCAGTTAAAATAACTAAGACTTCCTTATATCTATTTTGATTTAGTTTTTGAATCCATCACCATTAATTTTAACTTTTCAACCTGGATATTATAATTTTAGGGGAAACAAGCGTTAAAGATAAACATCTAATTTTTTTATCTAGAAAGAAAGCCATCTTCATCGCATCTTTATGCTCCATTTCGCTCTTTGGGCTTTTTTTCCACGGAGGTTCCTTTTGCTTTGCATTCTCATTCTACATCTGACATGGCCGTCGTTGGAATAAGTCAATCCAAGCCCCTCAATTCACAGTTGATTTTTACTAGCATCGGTTATGGTTGGGCTGCTTGGTCAACTGATGGACTTCGACTTATCTATGCTGGTTAGTTTTTTTTTTTTTTTTTTTGAAAAAAAACTTTATTTTTTATTTTTGTCTTTTTTCAACGGAAAGCCCTTGTTTGAAATTCTTTGCTTCAGTATTTATGTTAATTTTTTATACTCATCTATCTCTAAAAATCAGGTCCTATCACCCATCAACCTATCACTTCAATAACCGTTCATCCTTCGGGGATAGTTTTAGCTGCGGCTGGTAGTATTGTTTATCTTTATAGGCGACTCAAACAGATTGGAAGCCTTACAACGTCTCCTCCCACCACTGGCACCAATACTCAATGGTTGAATAACAACTTTGAAAACCATACGTCAGAAAATGGAGATATATCTCAGATCCCATCGCTATTAGAAAAAAATAGTAAAACTGATCAAATAGCCCAAATTATTGTTTTTGGTAACAAAGTGGTAGGTCTAGCTCGAGCGGGTGATTGTATGTGGGTTTGGGATTACGAAAAAAGAGGTGAGCAAGCGGTATAATTAAATTTCATATTGACTTGAATTGTTTTTCTTATATGCTATACATGAATCTTTAATGTAGAATTACAGACAACCATTATCTTTC
Organism: Hemileia vastatrix; assembly: GCA_030280995.1. Lineage (NCBI taxonomy): Eukaryota > Fungi > Basidiomycota > Pucciniomycetes > Pucciniales > Zaghouaniaceae > Hemileia > Hemileia vastatrix. Next base: position 62,922,252 of record JASXTE010000001.1, read on the forward strand.
CCTTGGTGTTTGGCTTGGGTACATTCTTGCTTCATCCATCAACCTATCTTAACAAAATCGTTGTGGGCTCCAACACTGGTCATTTAGCCATCTACAACATTATTACAAGTTCTTTGATTCATCTTTACACCCCTGAATTATTTGAAATCCCATCCAAATCAAGAATAAAGTCACAATCAGTTGGTATATCTGTGCTTTCTCAAGCACCCGCCGTTGACGTTTTGGCTGTTGGATTTGACGATGGTTGGTGCAGTTTGGTCGACATCAAACTTGGCGATGAGCTGTTAGCTGTTAGGATGGGGCAAAAATCATCTCTCATATCTGAAAAAGAAGTTTTGGAACCTATTACTGGAATTAGCTTTCGATCAGGTCATTATCTTAGTGACGCTCATTTTCCCTTAATCTGTAACTAAAAATATTTTCACACCCTAAAAATATTTGGCTGTCAATTTTTAATCCAGATTTAGAAGCTCAAATTTTGGTCACTAGCTCTGCCAATGGACACCTTACTATATGGGACTTGGCAGCAGGGGCAACATTACTGCATACAATCAAAAATGCCCATGAATCATCTGTCTCCTCTTTGAGTTTTCTACCTGGACAACCCGTCATGGCAACCTCATCTTCTGATAATAGTATCAAGTTGTGGTTTTTTGAAGCTCCAACTGCTTTACCTCGCCTTTTAAGCAGTCGATCCGGCCATCAGTCTCCTCCGCACTTGATTCGGTTTTATGGAAATGATGGTAAAAACATCCTCACCACTTCCGCTGGTGACAGGACTTTAAGACTTACAAGTGTAGTTCATGATTCTAGAAGCTTTGAACTTAGTCAAGGCTCGTTAAACAAAAAAGCAACTCAATTGGCTGCCCCACTCTCATCACTCAAATTACCCAGGATAAATAGCCTAAGCTATTCAATGACTAGAGCTGGTGATTGGGATAATATTTTGACTTCACATCAAGGTTATGGAGCAGCAAAAACCTGGTCAGTGCACCGAAAACGGATTGGAAAGTATTCGTTCAGTATGACAAAGAACAACAATTCTTTCATTGAAATTGGTTTTTTGGAACAAACAAGCGCGGTCAATGTGACAACTTGTGGCAATTATGGATTTGTTGGAACTTTTGGTACTGGTCGTGTGGGAATGTGGAATATGCAAAGTGGAATAAAACGAAGGGAATTTGATTTGACTCATCATTTAAATCCCAAATTGGATGAACGAAAAAGATTTCATGTTGTAGATATTTGTACAGATGCTCTCAATCGAGTTGTCGTTGTCATTTGTCGAACAGGCAAAGTATTGGTAAGTTCTTCTCTTCTTTTTAATCATAGAAATTGGATGTTAATGCAAAATGCTACTAATTTTTTATGGCTCATCATGTCTAATTTTTAGTTTTTCGATTTCAATACAGCGGCTCTACAACACATCGTCACAATTCCATCCGGTGCTTTAAACGCCATTTTGCAACAAGACAATGGGCTGATGGCTATTTCATGTGACGACAAGCGGATCCGGTTATTAGACATTGAAACAAAGCGTATCGTTCGAAACTTAGGCGGCCACAATAGCCGTTTACTAGATATGGTACCTTTTCAATTCTTCATAAAAATTGTAGTCAAATTGTTTATATTTTGTCCTATGATTCTACAGACATTCTCACCAGACTCTCGATGGATTGTTAGCGCTTCTGTCGACTCAATTATTCGCACCTACGATATTCCTACTGGTGTGCTGATTCACGCCTTCAAAACACCATCTATGGCCACCTCTATATCTTTTTCACCCACTGGATCTTTTCTAGCATCCGCGCATTTGGATATAGTTGGAATTAACTTATGGACCAACAGAGCTCAATTTGGAGAAGTGAGCCATAAAGCTATTGTAGAAGGTGAAGATGTACCTATGCTTGATTTGCCCGAGGTTTGGAAAGATGAAAATGCCCAAGACTCTATTAAAGAATCGGAATCCAATATCGATTCGGATGAAAAAGAAAGACAATTAACTCAAGACGTTAGCGATGCCACTCATCCAGGACTAGTATCACTGAGTAATATGCCCAGATCGAAATGGCAGACTCTTATTAATTTGGAAATTATTAAGGTCAGCTGGTAAATATCTGAAATTGACAAAAACATCAGTCTATATTTTGTATTTTATTAGGCGATGGCCCCTACTTAATTTCTCAAGGCTTTTTTTGTTTGATAATTTTTTTTAGGCTCGTAACAAACCAAAAGAACCTCCGAAAGCACCGGAGTCTGCTCCTTTCTTCCTGCCAACCGTAGGAGGCGGGTTAAGGAATGCTTCATCTCACCAGTTTGATTTAACAACTCAGTTAATGGAAGATAACCAAGTTGATCAGACTGAAAGTAAGAAAAGAAAATTGGAATCTTTTGAATACCCTGTTGAGGTTGAAGACCATTTTCTCAAACTTCTAAAGCAAGCTCAGTTAAATAAAAATTGTAAGTCTGGTGTTTTCTTTTTCTAGGGGGAAAAAAAAGATTGATGTTTTATTTATTTACATGGCTACTGTTATTTTGATCGACGCGTGAGCAGATAATGAATTTTTTGAATATGTCATTACACTTTCTCCTTCCGCGTTGGATGTCGAAATTCGTACTTTATCAAGTCTAGCTAGCATCGAAGCATTTATTGATGCTATGATATCACATCTCGAACAAGGCCGGGACGTTGAAATGATCCAGGCTATTATGGCTGTTTTCTTACGTGTTCATCAGGAAACTTTATTGCAATCATCTTCTTCTAATGATGTTCATGAGGATGATGATGATGACAGTGATCATTGTCATCCTAAACTGCTTGAGCGTTTGCAAAAACTTTTAAAAGTCCAAGAAGCAATGGGCGAGAGAGTTAAAAAGTTGGTTGATTTTGGGATCGGGGTGGCTGCCTTTGTGAGAGGGGTTAGAGGAGTTGTATAATTATAATGCTAATTATTATTAGTTCATTGATTTTAATTTTAATTTTTTGATGGAAAAATGTAAATAATAGGTGCTTGTTTGGTAAATGTAATGACAAAAGATCCATTAATTTATTCATTATCACTTTATCTCAATAATGGTTTCTGTGAAAAGTAAAGGACTGGAAAGGAAGAAGGCTATCATTTCGCGATCAAAAAATCAAGCCGGTGCCTCTTAGATCTAGTAGTTGTCTATCCCTTAAAGCCACACCATGGCTATTAATCTGATTGCATTTTCAATTATCTAAAATTTTGGTGGTGCTTTTCATTTTCATTTATGAAACTTGGGTAAGAGCATCAAAGTGTTAATAAGTTGATTTTAACCTCTCTATTTGGCTTGATGAAGATCTGTGTCTTATTTATTATGAAATCGAGACTGTTAATGGTTAATGGAACATCACAAGAATTAAAAACCAGGTTAGTATTAGTATAGGCTCTCGGATAATTACGGTGGAAATCTTTCTTTTTGTTACTTCTCAGCTAACATATTTTACTTGATTATAAAATTTTGTGTTCTGATTGTGGAAAGTAAGGAAAGATGAAAATATATTCACTATCACCAAAAAAAAAAAAAAGAAAGAAAGAAAAAAGAAAAAGGAGAAAAGGAAAAAAAGGAAAAAAGGAAAAAAGGAAAAAAAAAAAAAAGTGGGCTTCTGATAGCATAGAATGTTTCAATCCCTTTTAGCTCAGGGGTCATTTTTCTGAGAAGACTATACGCCGAATATTGAGTATGCTAGCTGGTGTGGCATCAAATCCGAGTTATTCTTGAATCACAAATGGATTGAGGGATTGGCACCTACTACTAGGTGCCAGATGTTTTTTTTTGTGGGGTATATGATGTATATTAAATGTTATTTTACTTTTTTTTTAAATAAAAATTATTCTTCAAATAAGACCGAAGTTGTGTGAATTGGAGTAACCTTGGTCCTTTAAACGTGGGTTTGATGCTTTTTTTTTGTTTAAAAAAAGTTTTTAACCTCCCAGCCTAAATATATTTGGCTGGGAGAAGACGAAAAGTCACTGCATCAATGGTGGCAATCTCAGTCTTTTGAAGGGTATTTTTATTTATTTATTTTCAATTTATATTTTAGTTCGCCCAGCTAAAAATTATCTGGCCGGATTTTATAACTCTCTCAGCCACAACTCATCTGGCTGGGAGATGACCAACGTCACTGCAAGAATTGCAGCAACCTTGGTTGTTTTATTGGCATGTTTTTAATATATATATATATATATATAAAAAGGAAATAAATGAAATTAAAATATAATAAAATAGAGTAAAATGCGATATTTGAATGTAAAATGATGATGAAAAAAGGGCGAGTGGGATGAGAAAAAAGTGAGCAAATGATAAAATGTAATATTTGAGTAAAAAATTATTATTTTAAAGTAAAAAGCCAGATGAGTAAAAAGGTAGTAAATGATGAAGTGGGATATTTAAATATAAAATTGAATTGGAAAAATGGTAAATGAGATGAGATAAAAGCTAGTGAAGGATGAAATGAGTATAAAATTATGATGGAAAAGTGACAATATAACTTGGTAAATTTTACTTTGATTTTAATTCTAAAAAGCTCATTAGATTTGGAACCATCATGTCAATCTTCATATATATCTGAAAAAGATGATTGTAGCTAGAAATTTGAGTGGGATATGGCACTAAGTTATAAACAACACATGTCAAATTGAAATGGCCATACCTTACATCACAGGAAATTTGACAACGTTTTATATTACACGCTACCCGAACGTTTCACCTATAGGTTGCGATCTCCTTCATTTTTCACCAAAAAAGTTGAAAAATGACCAATATATCAACCGACATATGAAACGTTGGCGTGGCGTATAGCATAAAACGTTGTTGACTTTCTTGTAGTGTTAGCTAAATTTACTTTGATTTTGAGTGTAAATAGTTCATTAGATCTGGAATAATTATATTAATCTTCCCATATTTTAAAAAGTTGATTTTGGCTAACAATTTGGGCGAGGTATGACACTTATTAGTGTATAACAAATCTTAATTTAAAACGGCTATGACTTGGTCAATTTCACTTTGATTTTAAATCTTAATATCTCAAGTGACAATTGAAAAGAGTAAATAGTTAGAAACTGATGAAATGTGATATCTGAGTGTAAAACTTTTATGGAAGTTTGGTAAGTGAGACTCATGAGTAAGGTAAAACTTTATCAATGTGAAGGATGGTGATAATTTTGTATGAAAAGATGAAGTGGCTAGCAATTTTAGGAAAATGTTACTGGAGAATAAAAAAGAAGTTAACAAAGGGGTGTTGGCCAAATGCTGGCCAATCACCGGTCAAATGCTGGTCATCTGCTGGATGAATGCTGGTCAAAGCAAAAAATAACGAAGACTTTCAAATCCTTTAAGTTAATATAAAGAGATTTGTCAGTAAAAGTAAAACCCCGTTGACTGTGTAACGTATTCAATCACCTCTCCACAGTGATTGATAGAAAAAGTAGTCAAACGGGTTTTATCACAAATATCAATATAATAAGTTAAAGATAAGAGAATATAAAGTGATCAATCAGTTTTTGTTAATGAAGAAATATAAGATTGGATAGAGAAATTAAGCAAGCAGTATTCACTATATATAATCTCATACTATCATTATTCATCCTGATTAACTGATCAGATATTAAATCTATACTCAGTATAAATCAATCAATAGGAGGTATCAATGTTGACTGATCCGAAATTAAATTAATTGCAGATTAAAATCCTTATACCCCAATTATCTTCCGCAATTATTTTTGCTAATAATTGGGTTATTAGACACTTTACGTGTCAATGTTCACCTCTTATCCAACATTTTTCTACTCAATTTTTCATAACCACATCTTGGACAACTTTCTGTCATAACCACATGTTGCACAACTTTCTGTCATAACCACATCTTGGACTACTCTCTGGATATGCCTTCTACCTTACTGCACACTCCCATTCTCATCCCATCCTGTTCATTCTATCCACTCAGAACTTCTCCCCATTTCATCTATTTGATTGTGCTCCTTTCCATCTCACTCTCTCATCTGCTTGTTTCTGCTCCTTTTCATCTCGCTATCTCATCTGCTTGTTTCTGCTCCTTTTCATCTTTAATTATCTTAACATGCCTCATCATCATAGATCTTCTCAAATGCAGCCATCACCCAGTTGTTCTTCAAATCCCACTACTCCCTCTTTCCCCCGCTCTGCTGAGAAATCCAAAATTGTTCAACTAAAGAAAGATTATCATCTCATTCTTATCAACTGGCTAAAAACTAAATCTAACTATGATTCTTGTTTTGGTACTGAGTATGCAACTAAAGTAGGACAGCCCCCTGCATCAAAAGTTAATGGTTATCTTCTAATGGCCAACGAATTACAGAATAAGACTAAGGGAAGGATAGATCTTTTACCAAAACAGATGTCTGAACACTTCAAGCATTATCGAGCCAAGTACAAGAAGGCAAAGACTCTTTCATCTTCTACTGGTTTTGGTATTACTGACCTCGATATCAGTAAGGGCATCAAATCCATAGACAATAAACTTGATTCTTTATGTCTTTAATTTAAAGAGATGGATTCTATTTTTGGAGAGCAAGCTGATGTTAATCCTACAAACATGTTGGATGGTGAAGATGCTATCTCCGAACATGATGTTGAAACAAATCTTTTCCCTTCTTCTTCTACTCAAGCCTCCCCTCATTTAACTTCCACAAATCAAGATATCTTTTCAATAGATTCTTATGGTGATATAAACCAACCTGATCTAACTCAAGTATGTTTTTTTTTCTTTTATCTTATCAATTCTTTTTTATTTACATTTTCTTATTTATAAATAGGCTGAAGAACTAACACAGGAGCCACAATCAACTGAGTCAGAAGCCAGAGAAAATGAAGAAGAGGAAAATGTGACCTTGAACAAAAAGAGAAGGGCTTCAAGTAGTCTGAATTTCCACTCTCAAAGAAGAAAAAAAGTGATACTTCATCTCAAACCCCTTTTTATTCTATCAAAGAATTTTTGGAGAAATGTGATGCTGGTAAGTGATACCAAACCTCTTAATACTTTACTCTGATTTTCTTCTACTTTTTGTTAATATTTCTTATCACTCTAGAACAAGTGGAAGTTGCTAAAGAGACTCTAAAGTTTGAAAGGCGAAAATACAAGCTCTTTTTAAGGAGGGATGACAGGCTATATGATTTGGAAGAGAAGAAGTTTGAACTCTCTTCATGGAAGGATGATAGGGCACAAGACTTGGTGGAGAAGAAGTATGAACTTTCTTTACGGAAGGATGATAGGGCACAAGACTTGGAGGAGAAGAAATTCGAGTTATCTCTAAAGAATTGAAAAATCAAAGAAAGAGGAGAAAACACTAGAGCATCAAAACATCATGGAACAGATGAAATATAAGCTTGATTGTGAAGAAAATTCCAAAAAGAAAGATTTCTTGATAGAATGTGTTAAAGCTAATAAATCTGTTGAGGAAATTGAACGTTTGAAGAAATTTTTTGATGACTAGTTTTTTTTTATTTAACTTAAACTTCAACTGTTCATAAAAAATTTTACATAAATTTTAATCTTAATTTTCTGTATTTTTTACTCTATCCATCATTAGTTGAATTTTCATATTTTAATGTTATAAATTCTCTTTTAAATAAAATTTTCAAGAATTTTTAATGTTCAAAATTCTTTTTTAGTTTAAATTTTCAAGTCATCTTTGAAAATTTCCCAATCCCACCCCTGAATTTAATTGAACTAAGGGTCGGGTATCACCAAAATTCTTTCAAAAATTTTGCAAGTCTAATATGAAATTTTGGCAATACTCCCCCCTACATTTTATTGAAGTAACAGATAGGTATCACCAAAATTTCAAGTCAAATTTTTTTTTAAGTCTGATATGAAAATTTGGCAATACCCTCCCTGTATTTTATTGAATTAAGGAAAGGGTATCATCAAATTTTCAAGTCAATTTTTTTTAAAAGTCTGATATGAAAATTTGGCAATACCCCCCCCTGCAATTTATTGAATCAAAGAAATCAAATGGAAAAAAAAATTAAAATTGAAAATTTCTACAACCAATTATTTTCACCAGTCCCAATCAAGTTTTCCTATTTTATATAATAGCCATTAGAACGACCTAAGGCCAGATGCACCATTATATAAAAAAGTAATCTATCTTGATGTAAATTTAAAAAATAATTGGAAGAGACAATTACAAAATTAAAAGAAAAAAATTAAAATTGAAAATTTCTACAACCAATTATATTCACCAGTCCCAATCAAGTTTTTCTATTTTATATAATAGCCATTAGAACAACCTAAGGCCAGATGCACCATTATATAAAAAAGTAATCTATCTTGATATAACTTTAAAAAATAATTGGAAGAGACAAATCCTGTCAGCCTGTATATCCCCAGGACTGAGTAAAAAGTACTTATAAGTTATGTTAAACACATGAACTATACATGGGAACAATAAATGAGAGTGCACAAACAGTATACATAAGTAAAATTATGATAATACACAAAAAACGCCTTTATAACACCTTATATACATGCATATATCCACCTTTTATGAGTCTTATGTACTTAATATTAAGTTGGAATATGTTGGGGTAACCTTAAGAACCTTAATTATAAGGCTAAATAATTTTTAAGTATATTTAAAGCTGTTATTTTCATTGTTTTATGCAAAAAACAAGAAATGCACTTTATTTCACTTAAAAGTTGATTATATGCGCTATAAATTTAAGAATATTAAAGATGCGCTTTGACAGTTCAATTTGTCTCATTTAGGACTATTGATTTGGCTACTTAAATGCATAAAAATAACACTTTTCAAATTTGGTGTTTTTTATGCCAGAAATGGCTTCTGTGTACTGGTCACATACTGCCTGCATTTTTCCCATGTGAATAGCTTCATTTTTAGCAAAGTTATCTTTTTCACACTATAAATACCCCACATTCTATTCCCACTGTGGGGAAACACACTAAAATAGGCGGCAGGCACTTATTTAGTGTCCTAGCTTAATTAATAATGCATTGACCCTCTTTATATGCACTAATTTCATTAATAACCTCACTCTTGGCGCCTTATTTCACTACCACGCTTAAATTTGCCTAAAATTAGTCAAGGATTTACCCGTGCTAGCACCTGCCAAGGACTGCATGTAGTTACCCCACATCTCACGCCCTTTTTTGGGTTTCTAGGTGGTTTCTCAGTCAATTTTGGTCATTTTTGAATGGGAATTTCACGTAGTATAATGTCAGGATTAGCCCCATCATTTCTACAGTAAATCCCCCTTATTATTAAGCTCTTACTAACCTTAATTTTCATTCTTTAGTCTTTTATATTGATGTATAATACGCATATACTCTCTTTTTTACTTATTCTTTAATTTTGATGGATTTCCCCTATTATTCCAGGATTTTGGCAGTAGTTACTTTTCTAATTATGTTATGGGTCACTAGGGATGTTTATGGGAATGTCTATTTGTTGGATGGAGGCGTCATTAACTGTTTATTGGACTGGTAAATCAAGGGATTCATTGGGGAGCTCAATGTGTATAAAAGGAGGAGGTTTTGGGTCTTGTTTTCTACATTCTTTATCATTACAATTCAATCATATAACCAATCAATTTACAATACATATCAATAGCACTTATATAGTCTTTGAATAGTATCTGAATTATTAAATCTATTTTTCTACCAACTATAAAGATTGTGAGCCATCTATAATTAGTGAGATTAGAATTACTAAGACCCACATTTTGAGTTATTTTAATACTTATTGGATTTGTACTACAGTATTCATATAGGACCATTAAAATCTTCTAGACAACTGACCATTCAAGCTAGTTCACATCTTTGTACTTGACCTCAGCCTGACAAATCCAAAATTAAATGAAAAAAATTAAAAAGGATAAAAAAATTGAAAAAGAGGAAAATAAAAAGGGAAGTTTAAAAAAAATAAAAAAAATTAAATTAAATTAAAATAAATAAAAAATTTAATAAAAGAGAAAAAAAAAGGAAAAATTTTTTGGGAGAAAATATTTAATGAGAAAAAAAATATAATATTATTTTTGAAATACTTGACAAATCTACCAAGAACAATTTTTTTATCTAAATTTTGTTTTTTTTTGATTATTAATACAATTAATAAGACCTTCATTTATTTGGAATGAAAAGCCAAAATGGGTAAATTCTTTACAAGAAACTAAATTTGGAGGTGCTTTAGTTGTTTGATGCCGGTGTTGAGAAGAATTCCATATAGCCTCAACTATTCCATTGGCACTACCAAAATCAATAATACATTTATTGTCAGGAAAATAAAGGCCATGTCCCTCATCAGAAGAGGGTGAAGGAATAGGAACACCAGTCTCTGGATTAATATAAGAGAAAATTCCAAATGTTAGAGAATTTTTATCATGTTTATCTAGATGAAAATGATTGTAAAATCCATTATAAGTGATGATAACATTTGAACAAAAAACATAATCATTCATTGCTTCTTCCCATTCAGGATCAGACCAATTTGGTAAACCAGATTCTAAAGCAAGTTGATGGTTTTTTTGAAACACTTGAAAACATAATTTTTTAAAACAATTTTCCAAGAAAATATTAAATGATCCCAAAGAATTCCATTGTTTTAGATCTTCTTCCATTTGCTCCAGTTTCAAATTTTTCAATAAAGAATAAATTCCTGAAATATATGACAAAATTAAAAATAACTTATAATAAAATTTTTTTTTACCTACCAAAAGAAACTCCATGATCATATCCTGGTCACCAACCAAAACCTTTCATCACACCAGAAATCAGATTTTTATTTGATAAGGGTTGTCAAACCAAAGCCATTTGATAGAGAGTAGAAATTAAATTGGAAAGCTGGCAAAAAACTTCATCCTTTTTCCCATTAAATGATTGAACCTCTAAGTTGAATTGAGGTTTGTAACCATTATTGACAACTGCAACAATGAGATCTATACCACCTTCTGTAAGGTTTTTGATGTTTTGGTAAAAAAAAATTTCTTAACATTTGATATTGAAGTCTTATAAAATTTGAGATCATCCAAATGTCCAGAGAATTTTTTGCAAAATATCTTCATCCTAATCAATTTTCTATTTTTATAAAATTTTGTCTTTGAATTGCTTGATTCTTTAGCTGGTTCCATTATTTTCTGCTTTTTATTTTCAGGTAAGGAAAGCTCAGAATGATTGGGAGAAGGAATAGAATGGAAGGACATTGAAGAGATAGAAGAAAGTAAAGATAAAGAAGAATAATTTGAATATATTTGATGATTATTCTTGGAGCTTTCAAGATTTGAAGACAAGGAAGAAAGTGACAAGAAAGATGATTCAGAAGAAATTGATGATAATGAAGATGAGCAAGTAAAATTTTCCATAGTAACTTCCTGGAAAAAAAAATTATAAAACCAAGAATTTAAATATAAAAAAACAAATATATTAAAAAAACCCCCAACAATAAAAAATTATCAGTAAAAAAATTGAAAAGAAAAAAAAAATTTGGTAAAAAAAAACAAATAAAATTAGTTGCAAAAAAATCAGTAATTAATTTTGAAAAAAAATAAAATTTCAAAATAAAAACCTGAATTATAATTAAAATACAAGGTAAAACAAAATCACTCAAAAAAAAGAGTAAATAAATTTTTTTTAAAATAAATTCAGTAAATTTAAATTAAAAAAAATAAATAAATAAAAATTACTTACCTGCTATTGGAAATACTTGTTGATATCATTCAATCCAATTTATTAAAATATAAATAAAAAAATTGATTTCAGTAAATTTCAGAATAATTAATTATTTGAAAAAACAAACACAAATATAAAAAATTAAATTACCTGATTTATTTTGAAAACAGTGGGAAATGTCCAGAAACTAAGGGAAAGAAAATAAATTCTGCAAAAAAAATTAAAAAGCAGAGATTAGTCTTTTTTTTTCTTCAAAATGCCCTCCTTGCCCACCTCAACCCCCCCTTTAGTGACCCTTTACCCTCCCTTTATCCCTTCTTTACCCCCCTTTTACCCCTTCTTTACCCCTTCTTTACCCTCCCTTTACCCCCCTTTACCCCCCTTTACCCCCCTTTACCCCCCTTTACCCCCCTTTACCCCCCTTTACCCCCCTTTACCCCCCTTTACCCCCCTTTACCCCCCATTTACCCCCTCAGACCCACCTCAAACCCCCCTACACCTAACTTATTGAATTGGTAACAATTCAATAAGTAGGTGGTGGGGGGGTGGAGCAGTATGAGGGGTGATTTGAGGGGGGTTTGAGGAGGCCAAGGAGGGGGTAAAGGGGGAGTAAAGGGGGGGAGTTTGAGGCAGGCAAGGAGGGGGTAAAGGGGGGTTGAGGTGGGAAAGGAGGGATTAAAGGGGGGAGTTGAGGTGGCCAAGAAGGGGAGAAAGGGTGGTATGGAGGAAGAAAAGGAGGGGGGAAAGGGGGGGACTTGAGGTGGCCAAGAAGGTGAGAAAGGAGGGGGGAGATAGAGGGTGAAAAAAAAGAAAAAAAGATAGAACAAAAAAAACAAAATTAGTCTAACCTTGAAAACCAAAAAAAAGCACTTACAGGACAAAAAAAAGAAAAAAAAAGGACTAAAAAAATAGAGAAAAAATAAATTATTAGCAAGTAAAAAAAATCAAAAATAAGAAAAAGAATGACTTACCTGGAGAGATGATATGAAATAGAGGAATGAAATAGAGGAATTGAAAATATTTGACGGATGTTTAAGGAGAGGATGAAAAGGATATGAGTGATGAATGAAAAAAAAAACGCTGACAAAATATGCAATTTCATGTTGAGCTGGTGAAAGAAAACCAATGAGCCATCCAAAAAAAAAGAGAAGCGCTTCCCAGCCTCTTAGCACCAAGGCAGGGGGTCTGTGCAAAGTCAGGAGGCCCACCTAGAGGCCACTGGAACACCCTGAAGCCAGAAAACCACCAAAAACCTCCAATAAAGCCCAAAATACTTAGAAAAATCCACCACAACTACTAAAACCCTTAAAACACATAATTAAGCTATGACAACTTTGAGACATAAAATATAGAGCCAAATTAGATCTACTTAATGGTACTAAGCACTTAACCCTAAGAATTAAGGTTAGCCTGTAAAACACAAAAAACAAAATTAAACAGCTATCTTTTAGAAATGAAAAATGAGTAAAGGACCCCTTAAAACTTGGAATATGAAAAATATCAACAAGACATCAAATATAGAGAAAAACCAGGGCTATACAATGGTAGTACCAACATACCTGTAGTCCCAATATTCACTGAATAAAACCAGAAAAACACTCAATTATTCAACCAATTCCAATTAAGACATACCAAAACAACACCAAACAGAGCAAAAAAGGTGTCTGCCAATGTTGGAAAAACACACCATAAATTTAAAAAAAAATTGAATTTCATCAAACAAAAATACCAAACCAAGTGAAAAAATTACACAAATTGGACATGTGGGGAGCACCAAAATAAAATTTTAAAAGTGTTGTGAAGTGAAATGTTGGAGAGTGATTGGCATTATAATGGATCATATGCCGGTTGATTGAATGTTTTGTGATTCAAGGGAGGGGAGAGCTGGTGCTGGTTCAGGATCCTCTTCTTTATAAAGATCATTCCACTCATCCTTTAAATCAGCTAGGATATTGTGGAGTATAACACAAGTCATGATCCAATGATTTGCAGTTTTGATCTCCATCTTTTTTTGAAATTGGATCCGGAGCTCCCGAAGACTAGAAAATTGTCCCTTTAAAATACCTATAGCATGTTCAATCCGTACTCTTGATTGGGCAAGGTGATAATTAAATTTAGTTTTGGGGTCATTTTCTAAGGTTGCACCACGGAAAGCAGGTATAATGTACTTCCCACCTGCATATGCTGAGTCTGCAAGGAGGTACTGAGATTCGTCAAAGTATGAGTCTGGGGTTTGAGAAATCCTCATTCTTTGGAAGATGGAAGAGTCATGACATGATCCAGGGCAGCCACTGTGAAAAGCAATAAATTTTTTATTGAAATCACATATAAGTTGAACGGCAATAGAGTATCTAGAAGGAAGATAAAAGTTAGTTCATAAATGATGAGAAATTGGAGAAGATTTTGAACAAACCTTTTTTTGAAATCAAGATAATGGTTTCCATCATGAGCAGGCTTTTGACTCAAAGGTATAGTTGTGCCATCAAGAAAACCTACACAGCCAGGGAAAACTTTGGCATGCATTACTTGAGAGGATTCAAGTTGTTGTTCTGGAGTTGGCCAAGCAAGTGTTTGAGACTTTAGGGAAAGGATAGCAATCATACAGCACTTGGTGTATAATATCACCATACCATATCCTATGTTAAATAGATTATCCAAACGTCTTACAGCAGCACCATTTCCATTTGAGCCAAAGCAACATAGTGCAATAGCAAGTTGAATGGCAGGATTACGCTGTTTGTTATGGGAATTGTTATGAAAGATAGGATGTTCAGAGATGAGTTGATAAAGTTTGAAGAAAGAACTGGGTGAAGTTCAAAATAGCTGAGTGAAGTTTAGTTGGGGAATGTTGAGAATGGAGCGGAGATCATATCGGGGATCATGATAAATATTTGGCCCCCTGGAAATGAGGTAACACTGTTTGGAAAGAAATTTATTTTTGATTTAGCTTGAATCATAAAAAAATTTTTTTATAATATTCTGTAAAAAAACAGAAAAAATACAAAATAATGTTAATAAAAATAAAAAATATTTTCTTTTACATACTCCCATATTACCCCTTCTTTTCTGGGGGGAGGTGAGGCAAAGGGGGTGGAGGTGATGTGGGGGAGGGGTGGGTGAGGCTGTCAGCCAGGCTACTAGACTTAACCGGTAAAATAATTAATTATTTTACTGAGTTGAAGCCACACCTCTTCTTCTTACTAATAATTAATTATCTACTTAAATATTACTTACAATTAACTAGTTAAGTACAATAAGTAGTATAAATAATTAGTGTAAATAAAATGTCCCCTACAATTTTACTCCCTAACACCGTGCTCAATAGTATAAGTCAATGGGAATAAAATTTAATAATAAAATTATAATAAAAGAACTTTAAAACAATTATATTACCTCAGTGAGAGATCTGGAATCCTGTGAAAGCAATATAATTAATTAATTATTGTGTAATTAATTGTGACAGTCCAAGGAACTCAAACTTTATTTCTAATAAATTTGATGCCCTTGTTGACGTACCAGTTTATTTATTTCTTATGTCATATATGTACTCCTTTTAGTCATTCTTTTTCTCACATTCTTACAGTATATGGAGTAAATTCCGTATCTTTTATTCCCTCATTTTTTGCCTATAAAAGGCCTCTTACTTTGCGCTTTTCAAGACATTCCTTCATTACTTTACTTTATTATTACACTTACAATACAACACTTATTTCTATATTTTATAACATTAGTATTTACAATAGCGTTATTCTAGTCTATAATCTATATTAATATTTAAAATCTACCTCTCATATTTGAGTAAATTAATCATATTGATTTAGAAATACGTACTTTTTGTTGAGAGACCATTAAAACCCTCGTAAAAATCTTGAACCAATCTTCTAGACCAAAAGAACCCCTTGACAATTGGGGGCCTTTCCGAAGTATCAACGGTGCAACGTTATTTGAGGCGTACATCAAAGGGACCATCGGCGTTCGAGTACCTGTAAGGACGAGAGAGCGACGAAAACAACGAACTTCATACGTCACATGACAAAATTTTTTTGCTGTGAATGGGAATCAAACTGTGCTCCAAAAATTAGGTTCATATACTGACTAAACGTCGTATACACTACAAACATTCTAATGTCGCATCAACCCTGATGCCTCTTTCTGTCGCACACATTTGGCGGGGGATGCGTGCAACGGACAGTCACATCAGGCATGATGCGACATCAAAATGTTTGCAGTGATATATCGTGGTAATTATTGATATTACTATTTGTGGGTTACTTTGCACTCTTCATTTGCTACGTATTTCCTTTTACTCAGCACTCTGTAAGTGGCATTAATTTGCCCATTTTACAGGGGGAGGTGTCTGGTAATTTGGATTTAATTTTATTATTATATTTTTTTTTATTTTTCCTGGTTGACAATAATAGAGCAATAGTGTTCTTAGTCCCAGAAGTAATAAACAATTATATTTTAATATTAATTATTATAATTTTCAGTTGACATTTTGTCCTGATTAATTTAAATTTTATTTGTTCCAGTTGACAAATTTTCCTGACAATAAATTTTTTTTTAATTAATGAAAATTCATATTTAATTACTTCAGTTGACATTAAGTCCTGGTAGTTAAGTGATCAGTTCAATAAATTTTTTTTTAATTAATAAAAATTCATATTTAATTACTTCAGTTGACATTAAGTCCTGGTAGTTAAGTGATCAGTTCAATAAAAATTTTTTTTAATTAATAAAAATTCATATTTAATTACTTCAGTTGACATTAAGTCCTGGTAATAAATTAGTTGATTTAAATCCTGAAAATAATTAATTAAAATTATTAATAAAATTTTTTAATTTATTTCTTCAGTTGATTATATTATAATCCTGGTTTTAAATTATTTTTGAATTAATAAATTAATTTTATTTAGTTGATTTTTATCCTAAAAAGATTATTATTATTATTTTTATTTTATTTTTGTTAAATAAAAATTAAAAATAAAGACTAGGTCATCTTATTGTCTCTTTTCTTCATTTCAGTTAAATCTTAGAATGACTGACCAAAGTGGTTCTGCTGTACGTGAAGAGGAACTAGACTTGATTGATTATGATGAGCCTAATTCTGTAAGTTCTCCTTTAACAAGAAGAATTTCTCAGATTAATAAATCCTTGCCCCAAACAGGATGTAGAGATGGAAGAAGTGGAAATCCTAGTAGACACAACTCAGGATCAGAAGCCTGTGATAAACCCACCAGAAGAACTTCCAAAAGGCTTCAGAATAAAAAAGATGCCATTGCCTCAACAGGTAAAGAATCTTTCAGCTCACGTAAAGGAGCTAAGGACAGAAAACTT
This sequence comes from Hemileia vastatrix, assembly GCA_030280995.1. Taxonomy (NCBI): domain Eukaryota; kingdom Fungi; phylum Basidiomycota; class Pucciniomycetes; order Pucciniales; family Zaghouaniaceae; genus Hemileia; species Hemileia vastatrix. The sequence continues at coordinate 62,939,275 of JASXTE010000001.1, forward strand.
GAGACTTAAGGCAAGGGTAGATGCTCTGGAAGAAAAGGTGAGAAAGATAGATACCTTTCTTCAAGAGAAGAAGAAACCTCTTCCTCCCAGGGATCAAAAACAAATGGCTCCCCAGTCCCAAGAGAAGGTGGAAGTGTCCAAGTGGCAGTGGGACTGGTTAAACACTCAGTGGGACAACCTGTCTCAAAATCAGCATCAGTTACCTCAGGCAGGTCCTTCAAGACCCAACCAGGTCAACCCCACACCTCCTCATCCCTATCAAGGAGGTAAAAGAAGAAGAAAACCCAATATGGTCATACCCAGCAAACCCTGGTACGCCCCTCTATTGATTCTCAAGTGCCATTTCTTGTAGCTGATTCTGTTCCTTCAGGTAAATCTGAGAGGGAAGAAGAAACCTTGAGACCAGTAGAGGCTGGGAGCAGTAGACAAATAACTCATGTATTTAATCCATTACTTTTAATTGCTACCTCAATTATTAACCCTGATATGGCTGTAATTGATGAAAATCTTGACCCTGAGTTCTGTGAGAGTCTGTAAAGTTACTCAGTTTCCTTATTGAGAAACACTCCAGATGTAGCAAAGATTAATGATGAGTACTTGAGATATATTATTGCAAAACAAAACCATATAATGAACAACATGCAATTGACTCAGAGATATAATAGTTTGTTAACTGATCAGGGTTATCAAGCATTAAGAAGTGAATCACAGAGAGTCTCTGATGAAGTGTCTCATTACAAAGCAACCCATGAAAAGAAAGTTGCTTTATGGCAAAATATAAAAAATTATTTGTCTAAATTGAAAGATGCTGTATCTGCCTGTTGCCAGGAGGTGGAGATAGATAAGATGAATCTGAAAAGATTGAATGACCATTTTTCATCTTTTCAAAATAAGAATCAGTTATCTTTTGCAACAATCAATGAGAATTTATCTAGTCTTCCAAGATTGAAAACTAGACTAACAACCATTGAGGAGAAATTGAACTCATTGTTTATTGATCAAAAGTATTCTGAGATTTCTTTGAAGGAACAAATAGTACAGGATGCTCCAGAGTTACCTGTGGCTAGTTCATCTAAAAGTAAATTAGTTCCAGAAATACATGTTGATACCCCTGAGTTTCCATTAAAAATTAATGATGCACCAGGACCTTTAACAGAGGGATTAAACAATGAGATTACTGCCCAACTAGAGAAGTTACAGCTGCTCCTTACTCAGAAACAAGCTTGTACTAAGGAGACTCCTTCAAATCAAAATAATTGGCCAAAACTTGGCCAGTACCCAACATTTGATGGTGATTCTTCCTCTGATTGGCAATAATTTATTTGCAGAATTGATAACTTAAAAAATTCTTACAAACTCCCAGATGAGGAAATTGTGTCAAAATTAATTTCTTTGTTTACTAATGTTGCCCTAATGTGGTATGAATCTGTTCTCCTGGATGGGAATGACTACTCATGGGAGGATTGGAAGAAATTGATTAAAGCACAATTTGGTGGCTCCAAGTTCAGAATGGCTCAACAAAGGCAGTATGAGGAAACTAGATATAGCTCTTCTACTGATAAACATATTGAGTTTTTAATGAAACTTGTAAAAATCTTAAGGGCAATGGACCCAAATATGGAGTTTGAGTTATGGAAGGACAGGATCCTTTATAAATTACCAATGTCTCTGAGAGACTTGATAGTGGCTAGTACTGAGTTCTCCAGAGAACACTCTTCTTTCATTAATACTTGCAATGAGATCCTTCTAAACAACAAGTATGATGCCAGAAGATTCATTCCTAGGACCCCTTTGGAGAAACCCTCCACTTACCAACAGAAACCTCTGGAAAAGGTTGGTAAACCTTCTGCCCCTGTTGCACAAAATAAGTATGCAACAAACACTTACTTCAAGTGCAACAAGCCTTGGCAGAAAGGCCATGTTTGTGACAAGAAGATAAATCTTGTAGAACAAACAGAGGAGCATGATGATGACACAGTAGCACTGGATGATACATCAAGTGATTGTGCCAGAAATATTTCATATGAATCTCAACAAGCAATCTTGATGCTGGAAGAGGATATTCATTATTTATATACTATTGATATTGATAATAATGCTTTATCTACAGTTGAAGATTCTGAGATCATAAAGAACATTGAGGATAACTCAATTGTTATTGCCCCTCTCAAGGCACCAGTCTTGATTAATGGAACCAGCATTAAAGTTGTTCTGGATTCTGGAGCTGGAGGAAGTGTAGTTTCTGAAAGAGCACTTGCTTCAGTGGATCAAGACTATAAATCAAAACTGATGCCTATCATTCCTGAAAATTGGAGAGGTTATGGCTCTGTTTTGTCCCCCATTTGTAAATACAAAGCCACAGTGTTTTTTAAATATAACCATGGTTTTGTAAGAGCTATTTGTGATTTTGTTGTCATGAAAAATGATAACTTAAGTAATTGGTTTATTGTAGGGAATGATATTTTAACCAAGTATGGCATAAAATTGGATCCCTCAAACCAATGTTTCACAATGGGAATGAATGGGAAGAGGAAATTTAAGATTTCTTCCTCCAAAAAATTATTAAAACCAGACTTGAACACTTGTAATTCTGTAGTTCAATATAAAGGAAGATCTACAAAAGAAATGCATGCCCTTATGTCTGAAATTGACAATGCCTCTTTTGGAGAACAACTTTCTGGTGAGGATAGAGATTCCATCATTAACTTGATAAAGTCCTTTCCTATGGCCTTTGCTCATGGGTCACATGAACTAGGACTAGTTAAGGAAGAAATGAAACTTTCATTGTCTTTTCCATTAACTGATATACCACCTAGTTTAAAGAAGAAGCCTTATCCTGCTTCTCCCACAAAGAGAAAAGATATTGAAGACAATATCTCTACCCTTTTAAAAATGAATATTATTGAAAAGGTAGTTGAAACACCTAAATATTGTGTTATCTCACCTGTCCTAATTTCTTATGAGAAAGATAAAGCCAGGTTATGTGGTGATTATAGAGCACTAAATACTTATACTGTTGATGATATCTACCCTTTACCTAGAATTAGCTCTATACATGCTACTTTACAGGGAGCTAAATATATTAGCTGTTTGGATGGTAACAAGGGATATCACCAGGTACCTGTTGAGAAATATTCTCAGAATTTTCTGATGATTGCTACTCATATGAGTATTTATAAGTATATTAGGATGCCTTTTGGCCCTAAAAATGCCCCTTCAGTTTTCCAAAAAGTCATGGATAACACATTCCATCAAGAGATAATTGAGGGATGGCTGATGGTTTATATTGATGATATCATTATATTCTCAAAAACATTTGAGGACCATCTTAACCACCTGTGTAAAGTATTCCAGAAAATGGATGAAATAAATATGACACTTGCTTTGAAGAAATGTAAATTTGGTTTCCATTGTTTAAAAGTTCTTGGTCATGTTGTTTCAGGCTTACAGATATGTGTTGACCAAAACAAATTGGCAGCCATACAACAGGTGAAGGCTCCTACTACAGTGAGAGAGCTCCAAAGTTTTTTGGGAATGTGTGGATACTATAGACAGCATATTAAAAATTACCAAGTCATAGCCTTACCCCTTACCCAATTAACTAGAAAGGATGTTGCTTTTGTCTGGAATAGTGAAAGACAAAGAGCCTTTGACACTATGAAACACTGTTTGATATCAGCACCAATTCTTGCTTTACCTGACTTTAATCAACCATTTGTTTTGTACACTGATGCCAGTTTCATTGATCTTGGTGCTACCCTCCATCAAAAACAAGTGATAAATGATAAAGTTTCAGAAGTAGTAATTTGTTATATTTCAAGAACCTTGAGAAATAGTGAATTGAAATATGGTGCTACTCAATTAGAATGTTTAGCTGTAGTGTGGGCTCTATAAAAGCTTCATCATTACCTAGATGACCAGAAATTTGAGCTTGTCACTGACTGCAGTGCATTTAAATCCATTTTAAACTTGAAAACACCAAACAGACATATGTTCAGATGGCAGTTGGCTGTTCAAGAATACAGAGGGAGAATGACAATTATTCATAGGGCTGGTATTTTTCACTCAAATGTGGATATGTTATCTAGGTTACCTTTACCAAATAATGACTCTAATCCTGCTTATGATCCTGAGGATGAAATTATTCATATACATGGGATATATGTGGTTGATATGGAGGAAGAGCTATTACAGCTTATTCTGGATTCATATGATAAGGAAACTGACTTGAAAAAGTTATGCACCATATTAAATGATCCAAAGAATGCTTCAATACAAGCATTAATTAAAACCCTTCCACCAAAGTACCAGAAGGCTTTGGAAAAAGGTAAATTTTCAATTGATGAAGGATATCTATATTATAGGAGAAAGTTGAGTAATTTTATTGTTATTCCTCCATCTATGAGAGAAATCATCTTGAAAATTTGTCATGATGACATATTAGCTGGACATTTTGATCTTGAAAAAACAATGATCAGAATTAAGAACACTGCTTGGTGGGTTAATATGTCTGAAGACACAAAATTATATGTTGAGTCTTGTGATTCTTGCCAAAAATCAAAAAGATTAACTGGTAAAAGAGCAGGATTAATGCAACATATTGAACCTCCTGATGCACCATGGCAGATAATAAACATGGATTTTGTAACACGATTACCTATTGCTGGTAAAGACAGTTATAACTCTTGTTGGGTTATTGTGGACAGATTCACAAAAATGTGTAAATTTATCCCTACCCACAAGGATTTTTCCACTAAAGAATTAGCTTTCTTATGGTGGTCTGATATGTTTAATACTGCTGGTTTTTCCTAAAGCCATAATCTATCACAGAGACCCTAAATTTACTTCTGAATTTTGGATGTCTCTGATGGATGTTTGTGGTTGTGATCTGAAACTTTCTACGGCACATCACCCACAGACTGATGGCTTAGCTGAAAGAATGATTCAGACTTTAGAGGACATAATAAGAAGATATTGTGACTTTGGCCTTGAGTATAAAGATAATGACAGATTCACTCATGATTGGGTTACATTACTTCATGGATTGAAATTTGCTTATAATAGCACTGTTCATTCTGTTACTCAAAGAAAGCCTTTTGAGCTCTGGCTTGGATATGTTCCAAACACTCCTGCCCAAATTCTCAATAACAAAATACCTAAATTGGATATACATCCTGGTGTAAAGTCTTTTCTTCAAATGCAACAACTATGCAGAAATCATGCTCAACAATGTATTGAAAAATCATTTTAATATGAGAAGAAGAGATGGGACAAATCCCATAAAGAATAAACTTTTAAAAAGGGTGATGAAGTGTTGATTTCTACAGTCCACTTCAACTTACAAGGTAATAACAACTTGAAAGATCCATTTGTTGGTCCATTTGTTGTCAGAAAAATGATTGGAGATAATGCAGTTGAGCTTATTTTGTATTCTCCATATGACAGAAAACATCCTGTTTTTCCAATATCTCTTCTGAAACCTTACACATCCAATAGTTATTTTTTTCCAAAAAGGAGGGGAAGACCTAAGAAAACCCCAAATGAAATCACTGAAACAGCAGAAATTGAAAAAATTCTAAATGACAGAATAGTCACTGCTGAAAAAGGTACAGAATACTTATTGAGATTCAAGAATAAATCATCTTAATATGATTCTTGGATACCTAGGAAGGAGATATCTAGTCTTCCTACTCTACTAAAAAAGTATAAAAAGAAGAAATCATAGCATTTTTTTTATTGTTTTTTTAGAGTGAGGGAGTGTCAGCCAGGCTACTAGACTTAACTGGTAAAATAATTGATTATTTTACTGAGTTGAAGCCACACCTCTTCTTCTTACTAATAATTAATTATCTACTTAAGTATTACTTACAATTAACTAGTTAAGTACAATAAGTAGTATAAATAATTAGTGTAAATAAAATGTCCCTTAAAATTTTACTCCCTAACACAGTGCTCAATAGTATAAGTCAATGGGAATAAAATTTAATAATAAAATTATAATAAAAAAACTTTAAAACAATTATATTACCTCAGTGAGAGATCTGGAATCCCGTGAAAGCAATATAATTAATTAATTATTGTGTAATTAATTTTGACAGTCCAAGGAACTCAAACTTTATTTCTAATAAATTTGATGCCCTTGTTGACGTACCAGTTTATTTATTTCTTATGTCATATATGTACTCCTTTTAGTCATTCTTTTTCTCACATTCTTACAGTATATGGAGTAAATTCCGTATCTTTTATTCCCTCATTTTTTGCCTATAAAAGGCCTCTTACTTTGTGCTTTTCAAGACATTCCTTCATTACTTTACTTTATTATTACACTTACAATACAACACTTATTTCTATATTTTATAACATTAGTATTTACAATAGCGTAATTCTAGTCTATAATCTATATTAATATTTAAAATCTACCTCTCATATTTGAGTAAATTAATCATATTGATTTAGAAATATGTACTTTTTGTTGAGAGACCATTAAAACCCTTAAAACCCTCGTAAAAATCTCGAACCAATCTTCTAGACCAAAAGAATCCCTTGACAGAGGCTGTCTAAAGGGGGGAAAGGGGGGAAAAAGCACCTCAAGGGTGGGGGAAGGGTGCTTAAAGGGGGGAAAAGGTGGAAAGAGGTGGGAAAAAAGGGGGATAAGGGATATTTGAGGTGATCAAGAAGGGGGGTGTTGAGGATTCTAAAAAGAGGGAAATGAGGCAGACAAGTAGGGGTTAAATGTTTTTAAATAAAATTAACATTTATTTGTATTTTTTATTTATTTTTTTTTTCAGAATTTTAGAAATTTTTTTTGACACTTTTTTTGACGCTTCAAGCTGAATCAAAAATGATTTTGGTGTTTTTATAATTTGGTTTTTTTTTAGTAAATATTTTTCTGATAAATTTTTATTTTTTTTATGAAAATATTTTATGAAATAATTTTTTATTTAATTTTTTTCAAGGACTTAAAGTGATATATAGATAAAAATCTTTTTTTCGGAAAATACTTTTACTGATGTTTGTTTTTATTTTTTATTTTATTTTATTTTTTTAAGGACAGTTTTAATATTTGGTTTTATTTCAAAAAACATTTAATTTGATTAAATTTGATCAAGAAATTTATAAATTTTGTGAGTTTTTATTTTTTTCCAAAAAAATTTTTTTTGAGACTAATTTTTTTTGGTTTAGACAAAAAAATGTCTATTTCATCAGAATCACCTCTTACTTCTATATCATCATCCTCTTTATCTTCTTTATCATCTTCTTCATTTTCCTCTTTATTGTCTTTATCATCTTCTTTGAAATAAACCTCTATTCAATCAACTTCCAAAATATCAAAAAAAATAATGATAAATGTTTTCAGTCAAATAAAAGAAAACTAAAAAAAATTATTTGAATTGTTTATTTGGCAATATATCAAATATTGTGTGCTATAAAATTAAAGTGGATTGAAAAAATCTTATCCAAAAGAGTTACCAGAAGATTTAAAATACTTAAACAAATCAGAAGACAATGAAATCAAAGCCATTATCAGTAATTATTTTAAACCTCAATTTATTTATGAAAATTATTCTTTTAATGGTTCTAAAGATGAATCTTCTAATCAACTATCAGATCTTATCATAAATCTATATCAAATGGCTTTGGTTTGCTTATCAATAAGGAATACAAATACATTGGGTGGTATTATGATTGGATTTGGTTGGAGACCAGGATTTGTTAAAGGCTATTATCTTGGTATGTCTAATAATATATTTTCATTCTTAAAATTATGTCACTCATTTTATTTCCATAGGCATCTATTCTTTACTTAAAAATCTATCTAAATCTAAAAAAGATAAAGATTTTGGCTTATGGGACACCTTACCATCTTTTAATACTTTTCTTGCTCTTTGTCTTAAAATACTCTGCAATAAAGTATTCGAAAATAATCAAGAAGTTGCTACAAAAGTTGGAATACCAAATTGGTGTGATGCCAAATGGGAAGAAATTAGCAACAAATATCTTTTATTTTCAAATGTTATTATTACTCATTCAGGATTCCACAATAAGATTCATATTGATAGGAATGATGCCAATTTTCTTACTTTTGGAATATTCTCATATATCAATCCAATAACTGGCCAACCAATACCATCTTCAGCTAAAATCAAAGGAAATGGTTTATTTTTTCCAGACCACACACCACACAATATGGGGGGCGGACTTGCTAGCAAGTCCGCAACCTTGGACCCAAACTCACCATAGATTGAACACACATTGAGCTATTGATAAAGGAACCATACAATCAGGGATGAACACCACTCAGCAGAACAGTTTTAGGTGGGTGTTCAAGTAGAGTTCAGTATGGGTTCAGTATGAGTTCAGTCTGAGTTCCATCTGAGTTCAGGTTGAGGACTTGCTAGCAAGTCCACCCCCTATATTGCGTAGTGACAAGTGCATCATTTATTTTGGTTTGGGAAATGGCGTGATCAAAACAATTAGTAACTCTTCTCAGGATCATCACCAAAAAACCAAAGCTCCACCTGGTTTGGAGTCTTGTCAAGAGTTTACTCATTTTGGATGTTCTTTCCAAATTAGTCAAAAGTTGATTCAAAGAATCAACAAGTTAAAAAAAGAAGGTAAAGTTAATAGATTTAAAAAAACTTCATCTAGATCCAAAAAGTATGGGGATTAGTGGTGTCATCAAAAATTTAATATTTTTTCATAAATTCTTAATAAATATCTCTTATATTTCAATTTCCTCAACTAAAGTAATGGACCAACTACCTTGCATTGTATAAATGGTAATCATGAAAACATTTATTTGTTTCATGGGGCTCCTCTAGCCTATACCTGTGGAAAGTCCCAAACTTTCATAACTTGAAAACTAGGGAAAGTGAAATATATTAGTTGTTTATATATTAATTTATGTAATTATATTAAATTTTGATGACTCCCACCCATTACTTCAATAAAATGAAGGGGGGGGGTATTGCCAAATTTTCAAATCTGACATTCAAAATTGAAGACTTGTAAAAATTTAGGTGATACCAACCCCTTGCTTCAATAAAATGTAGGGGGGGTATTGCCAAATTTTCAAATGTAACATGTAAAATTTTTGACTTGTAAATATTTTGGTGATTTATAAAAGTTTTGGTGACACCCAACCCTTACTTCAATAAAATGCAGGGGGGGTATTGCAAAATTTTCATATCAGATTTGCAAAATTTGTCTTGAAATTTTGGTGATACCCCTCCCTAACTACAAGCAGGGGGGAGATATGCAAAATTTTCATAAGAAATTCAAAATTTTTAACTTGAAAGAATTTTGGTGATAACCAACCCTTACTTCAAAAAAAAGCAGAGGGGGATCAGCAAATTTTCAAATGAGACTTGAAAATTTTATTTAAAAAAGAATTTTTAACATTAAAATATGAAAATTCAACTAAAGATGGATAGAGTACAGAAATACAGGAATTTTTTTTAAAATTTTATGTACAAATAAATATGAACAGTTGAAGTGTGAAGGAGCTAAAACAAACTATTTATCAAAAAAGTTCATCAAAAGTTCAATTTCATCAACAGTTTTATTGGCTTTAACACATTCTATCAAGAAATCATTATTTTTAAAAGTTTTTTGAGATGATGCTTATACTTCATCTGTTCCATTAAGTTTTGATGCTCAAGCAATTTTTCCTCTTTTTTTGATTTTTCAATACTTAGAGTTAACTCAAACTTCTTCTCCTCCAAGTCTTGGGCCCAATCATCCTTCTGTAAAGAGAGCTTGTACTTTCTCTCTTCCAAATCATGTGCTCTGTCATCCCTCCTTAAAGAGAGCTTTTATTTTTTCTTTTCAAATTTTAAAGTCTCTTTAGCAATTTCAACTTGTTCTAGAGTGATAAGAAATATTAACATAAAGTAGAAGAAAAGCAGAGTAAAATATTAAGAGGTATGGTATCACTTACCAGCATCATGTTTCTCTGAAAATTCTTCCATAGAAGAAAATAGGGATTGTGATCAATTATCAATTTAATATTTTCTTTGGGTATGTAAATTTAGACTAGTTGAAGCCCTTTGCTTTTTGTTGGATGTAGTTGGTACATTAATGTCCTTCTCATCATTGTTGCTAGCCTCAGACTCAGATGATGCTGGGTCCTGGGTCTGTTTGTCATCCTTTTTAGAAATAAGAAAAGATAAGTAAATAAAAAAATAACTGGTAAGATAGAAGAAAAAAAATATACCTGAGTTAGATTGGGTTGGTTTATATCACCATAAGGGTCTGTGGAAAGGATATCTAGATTTGTTGAATTTAAAACAGGGGAGGCTTGAGTGGAGGAAGAGGATGAGAAAAGTTTTGTTTTTGACATCATGTTAAGAGATAGGGTATTCTCTATCCAACATGTTTGCAGGATTAAAATCGGCTTGCTCTCCAAAAATAGCATCCATCTCTTTAAAGTAAGGACATAAAGAATCAAGTTTATAATCTATGGATTTGATACTCTTTCTGATATTGAGGTCAGTAATACCAAAACCAGTAGAAGATGAAAGAGTCTTTGCCTTCTTGTACTTGGCTTGATTATGCTTGAAGCGTTCAGACATCTTTTTTGGTAAAAGATTTATCCTTCCCTTAGTCTTATTCTGTAATATTTTGGCCATTAGAAGATAACCATTAACTTTTGATGCAGGGGGCTGTCCTATTTTAGTTGCATACTCAGTACCAAAACAAGAATCATAGTAAGATTTAGTTTTTAGCCAGTTTATAAGAATGAGATGATCATCTTTTTTTAGTTGAACGGTTTTGAATTTCTAAGATGAGCAGGGGAAAGAGAGAGTATTGGGATTTGAAGAACAACTGTGTGATGGCTACCTTTGAGAAGATCTATGACAACAAGGCATGTTAAGATAATTAAAAATGAAAAGGAGAAGAAACAAGCAGATGAGATAGAAAGATGAAAAGGAGCAGAACCAAGCAGATGAGAGAGTGAGATGAAAAGGAGCAAAATCAAATAGATGAAATGGGGGGAAATTCTGAGTGGATAGAATGAACAGGATTGGATGAGAATGGGAGTGCACAGAAAGGTAGAAGGCATATCCAGAGAGTAGTCCAAGATGTGTTTATGGCAGAAAGTTGTGCAACATGTGGTTATGACAGAAAGTTGTACAAGATGTAGTTATGAAAAATTGAGTAAAAAATGTTGGATAAGAGGTGAACATTGACACATAAAGTGTCAGCCTGTATATCTCCAGGACTGAGTAAAAAGTAACTATAAGTTATGTTAAACACATGAACTATACATGGGAATAATAAATGAGAGTACACAAATAGTATACATAAGTAAAATTATGATAATACACAAAAAATGCCATTATAACACCTTATATACACGCATATATCCACCTTTTATAGGTCTTATGTACTTAATATTAAGTTGGAGTATGTTAGGGTAATCTTAAGAACCTTAAGTATAAGGCTACATAATTTTTAAGTACACTTAAAGCTGTTATATTCATTGTTTTATGCAAAAAACAAGAAATGCGCTTTATTTCACTTAAAAGTTGACTATATGCGCTATAAAATTGAGAATATCAAAATTGCGCTTTGACAGATCAATTGGGCTCATTTAGAACTATTGATTTGGCTATTTAAATGCATAAAAATAACACTTTTCAAATTTGGTGTTTTTTATGCCAGAAATGGCTTCTGTGTACTGGCCACATACTGCCTGCTTTTTTCCCGTGTGAATAGCTTCATTTTTAGCAAAGTTAGCTTTTTCACACTATAATTACCCCACATTCTACGCCCACTGTGGGGAAACACACTAAAATAGGCGACAGGCGCTTATTTAGTGTCCTAGCTTAATTAATAATGCATTGACCCTGTTTATATGCACTAATTTCATTAATAACCTCACTCTTGGCACTTTATTTCATCACCACGCTTAAATTTGCCTAATTTTAGTCAAGGATTTACCCGTGCAAGCGCCTGCCAAGAACTGCATGTAGTTACCCCACATCTCACGCTCTTTTTTAAGTTTTTGGGTGGTTTCTCAGTCAATTTTGGTTATTTTTGAATGGGAATTTCACGTAGTATAATGTCAGGATTAGCCCCATTATTTCTACAGTCAATCCCCCTTATTATTAAGCTATTATTAACCTTAAAAAGTCTCCTTTAGTCTTTAATATTATTGTTTTACACGCATATACTCTCTTTTTGTCTTTTCTTTAATTTTGATGGATTTCCCTTATTATTACAGGATTTTGGCGGGTGTTACTCTTCTAATTATGTCATGGGTTACTGGGAATGTTGATGGGCATGTCTATTAGTTGTTTAGAGGCATCATAACTGTGTATTGGGTGGTACATCAAGGGAATCATTGGGGAACTCAGTGTGTATAAAAGGAGGAAGTTTTTGGGTTGTATTTCTTCATTCTTTATCATTACAATTTAAACCAATATAACCAAACCAATTACAATACATATCAATTAGTACTTTTATAAGACTTTTGAATAGTATCTGAATTTATATAATCTATTTTTCTACCAACTATAGAGATTGTAAGCCATATATAAGAATAGTGAGAATTATATTACTGAGACTTTTATATTTGATTATATTTTACAACTTAGTGGATTAGAACTACAGTATTCATATAGGACCATTAAAATCTTCTAGACAACTGACTATTCAAGCTAGTTCACGTCCTTGTACTTGACCTTAGCCTGACAATTGGGGACCTTTCCTCAAGAATTCTGTTATAATCCTGTAAGTGAAATTTTCAAAAGAAGGTGCACGTAAATAATATCCCTATAGAAATATTTGGATAATTACAACAGGTTGGGGTCACTTATATAGTGATTTCAGAAAAAGAAGCCCTGTTATATTATAAAATTGTGATATTGAATCAACAATTTTACCACTAATTTAACTTATAATTGTTATTAGTGGGTCTGTCAATAGACCAATTAAATTTGAGATCTTTGCAGATAAAATTTTTACCACTAATTTAACATATAATTGTTCTTAGTGGGAGTCTGTCAATAGACCAATTAAATTTGTGATCTTTGCAGATAATAAACCAATTAAACTGATTAATTGTTTTCTTTTAACAGGACTCTTAATCTTTTCTTTTATTGGTTTGTAAAATTCATTAAATATTTAGAAAGAATCATACTGACAGTTGTTTTCTTTTGAATATAAAAACACGGCTACATATTGTAGACCAGTTAAATCAAGTGACCACATAAAAGCATATTTGACTTTTGGCACTTAAATATTCACTTCATACCAATAAGTAAGCAATAAAATTGTCTTCAGTGGTATTGATAAATACTGATAAAACTCCTTTTTGAAGTTTTCATATCTAAACTTTCAATTCTTTAAATTCCACGTAAAAATGTGTGACAACAATGACATTGTAAGTAATAAGGTAAAACCTTATAACTTAAGACCTAGAGCTGAAAGACCTGTTACAGGACATTCAAATGGAGGGCCAGGACTCTCCCATAATCAACAACACTCCGTCAATGTCTCTGGAGGAAAGGGAAAAGCTTTTAAAGCAGGTTTCAATAAAGAAAACAAAAAATACTTTACAAGAACAAGTTCACTCCCTATCCACCCTACTGAATACCTTGAAAATAAGAGTCAACAATATAGTGGACCAGATCAACAATCTGGAAAAGAGAGCAGCTCAAGGTTTCATAGAGGTCAACCAAGCTCTAGTGGACATAAAGACTCAACCACCAACAGTGGCACCCAACAATTCCATAGCAACACCTCCAGCCCAAGAGGAGGACCAAAAAATTACAGTAAGAAAATGGAAATGGGATTGGTACGCCCAAAACTACAACAATCCTCAACAGCAGGGCTCCAGCAGTCACCCTTACAGGGGAAAGGCAAGGAGAGGCAGGGGAAGTGGGATAAGACCTTGGTAAGTCATCCAACTTCTTATGATCAATTATATCAACCTGAAAATAAATTACTTATAGGTAATGAGATTGATAAGGAAATATTGGATATTATTGATAAGGATTTAAAGGATTATTCATTTGAACAGAATATGTTAAACTTGTCTTTACATGAGGACAATGTAAATAGTTTTATTGATCACCAGGAAAAAACTATTAATATAAAAATGGAATCAAATGAATTAAATCTTGACCCTGATAATGAGTCTTCTGAATTGGACACGGAAAAAATAGAATATTTTTTAAAAGAGAATCCAATGGAATCAAAAATAATAAGTAAATTATTATTGAGAATTGAAAAATTGGAAGAGTTCTCAAAAGAGTCAAACATTAATACAGAAAGTGTATTATTACAACTAACACAATCATTGAGTACCACAGCCAATAAATTAAAAATTATTGAAAATTCAAATAATGAATTAATCAATGAGAATAAAAGATTAAAATCTGAGATTAGAAATTTAGAAAGTAAATTAGAACACTCTCAGAATATTATGGCTACCATAGAGGGACGTGTAAAATTGTCTTTTTCAAATGTAAATGATACTTTGACTCAAGTACCTGTAATAAAAGATAGGTTACAAAGAGTAGAAATTGAAGTAGCTAACATTTTGAAAAATACTGAAACAATAAAGGATAATACCTCTTATGTAGAAAGAGTACCAGTTTTTATGAAACACTCTGAGGATAAACCAATGATGGAACATGAACATAGTGTCATGGGCTCTGAGAATATAAAATCAGTAAAAGATGAAATAAATGATCATCTTTCTAAAGTAAGTGAATTACTCAATATTCCTCAGGTTAGGGAAGCAAAAACTAGCCAAAAGAACTGGCCTAAGTTAGATCAGTACCCTTCTTTTGACGGGGATTCAAAATCTGATTGGCAACAATTCATACAAAGAATTGATAACTTAAAATTTTCATACAAATTACCTGATGAAGAAATTACTTCAAAGTTAATATCTTTATTTACAGATGTGGCCTTATTATGGTTTGAATCTGTATTGAGTGAGGGAATTAATTACTCCTGGAATGAATGGAAGGCACTAATTGAAAGGCAATTTGGTGGCCCAAAATTTAGAATCACTCAACAAAGACTGTATGAAAGGGCCAGATATAATCCAAATGCTGGAGATAAACCCATGGTCTTCTTAATGAATTTAATAAAAATCATGAAAGCTATGGATCCAAAAATGGATTATGAAGAGTGGAAAGAAAAAATAATATACAAATTGCCTATATCAGTTAGAGACATTATTGTTGCTAGAACTGAAACTGTCAGAGACACCTCTGGATTCATTAATATATGCAATGAGATATTATTAAACCACAAATATGAAACCAAGTATAGTAATTACAGACAAAGTGTTGACGTGGTAAAACCTACTACAAGTAAGTTACCAGTGGAAAAGAAAAAACCTTCAGCTCCCCTTGTCCCTAAGAGACAAGAAAATAACACTTGTTACAAATGTAATGAACCTTGGGTTAAAGGTCACACGTGTAAGAAAAGAATAAATGTTATTGAAACCTCACAGAATTCTGAACCTAGTAATCATGAAGATGAGAATGTGGAATCCAGTGAGGATTGCAAGAGTAACATATCTTACAGTGATGATGAAAATGAGATATTTGTATTAGAACAGGATATAATGTTCCTGAATGATGCTATACCTCATACAGACACATCTTTAACTTCTATAGAGGAAGCTGAAATAATTAAAGATGTATCTCATGATACTTACAAAATAACACCTATCAGAGCACCTATTATCATATGTGGAAAAGAAATGAATGCCATTCTTGACACTGGGGCTGCAGGTAGTGTAGTTTCACTTAATGCATTAATGAAACTTGATAGTAAGTACCAGGAAAAACTAGAACCTGTTCAGACAAAGAACTGGAGGGGTTTTGGTTCAGTATTAAATCCAATTGGCAAATACAAAACTGCTGTATTCTTTAAATATAATAATGGATATGTTAGAGCAGTTTGTGAATTTGTAGTAATGGATAATAATAATTGTAGTGATTGGTTTATTATTGGCAATGATTTATTGACAAAATTTGGCATTAAACTAGATCCTGCAAACAGTTGTTTCACCATAGGGGTGAATGGTAAAAGGAAATTCAAAATATGTTCTGAAAATTCAGTATATGCCATTTCTCCTAGAGAAGAACAACTGCAAGGTGGAAGAACCACCAATGAAGTGGGTGAATTGGAAAATGAAATCCAAAAGGCCTCTTTCAGTCCTCAACTCTCAAAAATTGAAGAAGAAGATATTTTGAGATTGATTAAAGCATATCCTATGGCATTTGCTCATGGCTCAAATGAACTAGGATTGGTCAAAGACCATGAGATGAAAATCTCTTTAAGCTGTGATTTGGATAATATTCCTGGCAGCTTAAAAAAGAAACCTTACCCAGCATCTCCTGCAAAAAGGAAAGATATTGAAGACAATATAAAATTGTTGTTGGAAATGGGTATTGTTGAAAAAGTGGACACAACACCTAAGTATTGTGTCATTTCACCAGTATTAATCTCTTATGAAAAAGATAAGGCAAGATTATGCGGTGATTATAGAGCTCTGAATACATATACAGTAGATGATATTTACCCTCTACCAAGGATAGCTTCTATCCATGCTACCTTACAAGGAGCAAAATATATTTCCTGTCTGGATGGGAACAAGGGTTACCACCAGATTCCTGTGGAAAGAAATTCTCAAAATTACTTATTAATAACCACACATATGGGTATATATAAGTATGTGAGAATGCCATTTGGCCCAAAGAATGCCCCTTCAGTCTTCCAAAAATTGATGGATAGTGTTTTTCATCAGGAAATGGTTGAAGGATGGTTATTGGTCTATATTGATGACATCATAGTGTTTTCAAAGACATATGATGAACATTTAAATCACCTGAAAAGAGTCTTTCAAAAAATGGATGAAATTAATATGACTATTGCATTAAAGAAATGTAAGTTTGGATTTCAATCCTTGAAAGTACTTGGACATGTTGTATCTGGATTACAAATTTGTGTTGACCAGAATAAAGTGGCAGCAATTAAAAACATTGGGATACCTAAAAATGTAAAAGAGGTTCAAAGTTTTTTGGGTATGTGTGGATATTATAGACAATATATTAAAAATTACCAATCCATTGCAGCCCCTTTAACAACATTAATCAGGAAGAATGAAGCTTTCATTTGGAATAATGAAAGACAACACGCCTTTAATAAATTAAAGGAATGTTTAATGTCAGCTCCAATATTGGGACTGCCAGATTTCACCCTACCTTTTATCTTGTACACTGATGCAAGTTTCATAGGTTTGGGTGCTGCTTTACAGCAGAAACAGATAATAAATGGAAAATTATCTGAAGTAGTTATCTGTTATATATCCAGAACCTTAAGAAAAACAGAATTAAGGTATGGTGCCACACAGCTAGAATGTTTAGCCGTGGTGTGGGCTTTGGAGAAACTTCATTACTATCTGGAAGACCAGAAGTTTGAACTTATAACAGATTTCAGCGCAGTAAAATCATTACTAAACATGAAAACACCTAATAGGCACATGTTTAGATGGCAACTAGCTGTACAAGAGTACAGAGGAAGAATGACAATCACTCACAGAGCAGGAACATTGCATTCAAATGTGGATTTATTATCCAGAAGTCCTTTGCCAAATGATGCTGACAACCCAGCTTATGTACCTGAAAATGAGGTTATACATATATTTGGGATTTATATAGTGGATTTAGAAGAAGAGTTTATGCAAACTATATTGGAAAATTATTCATCTGATAAAGATTTGTCTAAACTATCTACCATTCTTAATGATCCAACAAATGCCTCCATGAGTGCATTAATTAAAACCTTGCCTCCAAAGTATAAAAATGCGTTGGAAAAAGGTAAACTATCAATTGAAGATGGATATATATATTACAGGAAAAAGTTAAGCAATGTAATAGTAATACCACCTTCTATGAAAGAGTTAATGTTGAGTACTTGTCATGATGACATCTTAGCTGGTCATTTTGACTTTAACAAAACATTAACCAGAGTTAAAAATACAGCCTGGTGGATAAACATGAAAGAGGATGTACAAAAATACATTGAAACATGTGACTCTTGTCAGAAATCTAAAAGATTAACTGGGAAGAGAGCTGGGTTGTTACAACAAATAGAGCAGCCAAAAGCTCCATGGGAAATTATAAACATGGATTTTGTAACTGGCTTTCCATTAGCAGGAAAAGAAAGTTTCAATTCTTGCTGGGTAATAGTGGATAGATTAACAAAAATGTGTAAGTTTATCCCTACCCATAAAGAGGTATCTGCTAAAGACTTGGCGTTACTATGGTGGACTCAGATGATGAATACTGCTGGGTTCCCCAAAGCCATAATCTCTGACAGAGATCCTAAATTTACTTCAGAGTTCTGGACATCTTTGATGGAAGTATCAGGTTGTCAATTAAAATTGTCTACAGCACACCATCCACAAACTGATGGGCTGGCTGAGAGGATGATACAAACTCTAGAAGACATGATCAGAAGATATTGTGCCTTTGGATTAGAATACAAAGACAATGAGAAATTCACACATGACTGGGTAACATTAATTCCTGGCCTTAAATTTGCTTATAACAGCACAACTCATTCTGTAACAGAGAAGAAACCATTTGAACTCTGGCTGGGATATGTACCAAATACCCCAGTAAATCTTTTAAATAAACTACCAAGGTTGGATATACACCCTGGCACTAAATCCTTTATTCATATGCAACAAATGTGTAGAAAGCATGCAGAAGAATGCATCCAAAAAGCATTTGAATATGAAAAGAAAAGGTGGGACAAAACTCATAAAGAATTTGAATTTAAAAAGGGAGATGAAGTCCTCATATCAACACTACATTTTAACTTACAAGGTAATGTTAAATTAAAGGATCCCTTTGTAGGACCTTTTGTAGTAAATAAAATGGTTGGGAATAATGCAGTGGAAGTCATATTATATGCTCCATATGATAGGAAACATCCAGTTTTCCCTATCTCATTATTGAAACCTTACCATGCAAATGATCCTGACTTATTTCCAAAAAGAAGGGGAAGGCCTAAAAAGCAACCTGAAGAAATTGTGGAAAAATCAGAGATTGAAAAAATACTCAAGAAAAGAATCCTTACTAAAGAAAAAGGAACTGAGTATTTACTAAGATTTAAAGGGAAATCAAATGAATTTGATAAATGGATACCTGAAAAAGAAATTTCTAATTTATCCACCCTTCTTAAAAAATTTAAACAGAAATAAATTTCTGTTCAACCAGCTGAGGGGTTAAAAAACCAGTACTCATAATATTTTATTATGTTTTATTTCTTTAAAGTTGAATCTTTAATGCTACAGATTTATTCTGAATACCTGAAAATTACAAATTAAATAAAATAAAATGTATAACTTATCATTTTTTTTATTGTTTTTTTTGGGTGGGCGAGTGTCAGCCTGTATATCTCCAGGACTGAGTAAAAAGTAACTATAAGTTATGTTAAACAGATGAACTATACATGGGAATAATAAATGAGAGTACACAAATAGTATACATAAGTAAAATTATGATAATACACAAAAAATGCCATTATAACACCTTATATACACGCATATATCCACCTTTTATAGGTCTTATGTACTTAATATTAAGTTGGAGTATGTTAGGGTAATCTTAAGAACCTTAAGTATAAGGCTACATAATTTTTAAGTACACTTAAAGCTGTTATATTCATTGTTTTATGCAAAAAACAAGAAATGCGCTTTATTTCACTTAAAAGTTGACTATATGCGCTATAAAATTGAGAATATCAAATTTGCGCTTTGACAGATCAATTGGGCTCATTTAGAACTATTGATTTGGCTATTTAAATGCATAAAAATAACACTTTTCAAATTTGGTGTTTTTTATGCCAGAAATGGCTTCTGTGTACTGGCCACATACTGCCTGCTTTTTTCCCGTGTGAATAGCTTCATTTTTAGCAAAGTTAGCTTTTTCACACTATAATTACCCCACATTCTACGCCCACTGTGGGGAAACACACTAAAATAGGCGACAGGCGCTTATTTAGTGTCCTAGCTTAATTAATAATGCATTGACCCTGTTTATATGCACTAATTTCATTAATAACCTCACTCTTGGCACTTTATTTCATCACCACGCTTAAATTCGCCTAATTTTAGTCAAGGATTTACCCGTGCAAGCGCCTGCCAAGAACTGCATGTAGTTACCCCACATCTCACGCTCTTTTTTAAGTTTTTGGGTGGTTTCTCAGTCAATTTTGGTTATTTTTGAATGGGAATTTCACGTAGTATAATGTTAGGATTAGCCCCATTATTTCTACAGTCAATCCCCCTTATTATTAAGCTATTATTAACCTTAAAAAGTCTCCTTTAGTCTTTAATATTATTGTTTTACACGCATATACTCTCTTTTTGTCTTTTCTTTAATTTTGATGGATTTCCCTTATTATTACAGGATTTTGGCGGGTGTTACTCTTCTAATTATGTCATGGGTTACTGGGAATGTTGATGGGCATGTCTATTAGTTGTTTAGAGGCGTCATAACTGTGTATTGGGTGGTACATCAAGGGAATCATTGGGGAACTCAGTGTGTATAAAAGGAGGAGGTTTTTGGGTTGTATTTCTTCATTCTTTATCATTACAATTTAAACCAATATAACCAAACCAATTACAATACATATCAATTAGTACTTTTATAAGACTTTTGAATAGTATCTGAATTTATATAATCTATTTTTCTACCAACTATAGAGATTGTAAGCCATATATAAGAATAGTGAGAATTATATTACTGAGACTTTTATATTTGATTATATTTTACAACTTAGTGGATTAGAACTACAGTATTCATATAGGACCATTAAAATCTTCTAGACAACTGACTATTCAAGCTAGTTCACGTCCTTGTACTTGACCTTAGCCTGACATAAAGTGTCTAATAACCTAATTATTAGCAAAAATAATTGCAGAAGATAATTGGGGTATAAGGATTTTTATCCAAAATTAATTTGATTGTGGATCCCTGAACATTGATAACCCCTAATATAAAATTATATTCTATAAAAAAGATTAGCATTTTTTATGTACTTAATGATTAAAAATTTATTATTAATTAATTACAAAATATTATAAGTAAAACATCAACTTATAATGTAATTAATTAATTAATTAATTATATAGATCAAATCATTGAAATAAAAATACTTTACCAAACTGTTTAGCACTCCACTTTACTCACAATCGGGCCAATGAAATAAAATAAAATAAATAAATAAATAATAAAATAAATACATTAAACAAGTAAAACCTTTTTTTTAAATGTGATTGTTTTATTTTAATAAAACTGTTATTATTAAAATACTTGTTTAATTACAATAATTATTATATAAGTAAAGTTAATTAATTTTCTTACTCAATATTTTTCTAAGGCATATTAATTAGATATAAAAAATTGTATGTCCCAAATAGTATAAAAAATATTTGTTTCATTAAAAATTTGAATTTTTTACAATACAACAAAATTTAATGTGTTTGTAATTACTATAGTTACATTTTTTTTGTTGTTGATCAGGTTAGTATCTCATTTCATCACTTACATTGTCACAGGGTTTAAGGGGATGGATAAATTGGGGTCTTTTGTTCTGTTTTTGTAAATAGTTACATAGAGCCTTTATTTTTCTGTAACACTTCATTTTATTTTACTTTTCTTTTGTACCCTTATTAATGTCTCAAAGGGCCTCATTTTCCTATTTAAAGGCTTTGGTTTCTCAATTTGTAGTCTCCATTACTTACATTACTTTAAAATTTACAATTTACATACTTTGTTACAAATATAAATTTCTTTCTATCAAATTTTATTACTGTTATTAGTGTATTAAAGTTAAGGAATAAATCCATACACAAGATTACTTTAAGAGCAGTACAATTGTTTAAAATTTCTTTTTTTATAGTAGAGAGAATAAAACTTACTTAATAGTTAAATTTATATCCTCAACTCCAATAGTTGTTTTTAAATCTTTATTTTTGTTATAAGTTCTTGACTTTAGTCATTTCAGTTCTTCTTTTCATCTTAGTTCCTTTTTTCCTTCTCTTTCTGTTGTATTTTTTCTTCATCTTCTAGACAATATTCCAAAAATTGAGAGCCCTTCCTAATAACAAAAATTTTTGATTTTTTGGATGAACAACTTGAAACATGGACCACCCTCATTCAAAAAACGGACTTTTTCCACAGACGTGATTTGAACTGGGGTTTCAGACAATAGGTTTATATATACTTAAATTAGTACATATATCATTTTGCTTTTTTAATCACTATAGTAAGTTTTCCTTTGATCCTAACAAATTTAACTCTGAGCTTTTATTGCAATAACAGTGTCATTGGCTATTTTTCTGAGTCACTGAGTGTAAGTGATAAATATTTTTTAATTTTTTCTTAGTTGAAAATAATAGAGTAATTCTCTTAGTCCTAGAAGATCAGTATTTTTTGATTTATTATTAATTTACTTGTCATAAATACTTGATAGTATTGGATTACAATAATAACACTTAGTGTTTAGTCCCAATTAATATTTTTTTAAATATTATTTTAATTAATAAAATCAAATTAACTAAAATATATTAAATACTGATTTTATTATTGATTTATAAAATGAATAATATTCATTGTAAATTTACATTTGTTCCTCATATATTGATTTTAAATATTAATTACATATTTTTATTTTATCTCATAAATTTAAATTAAAATCATTGTTAATTAATTTTTTTTTTCAGGATAAAGATTTTATGTCTAGAAATTTAACTGAGTGCATGGATAGTCTACATGTTGATGAAATTGAAGTAGATGTTGATGTTTAATCTTTAGGCTCTTCAAAATTAACTTATAAAGATTCTTCAGCTGACAGAAAACCATCAAACTCTTCAGGAAATAGAAATTTCAGGAGAAGTGATGAACCTTCCTCCTCCAAAAATTCAGAGAGAAGGAAAACCTCAAATAAATCTGAAAAATCCCTTGAAATATAAAAATAAAAAAGATCCCCCTGGAACAGCAGGTAAACAACCTGTTACGTCATAAAAAATAAATGAAAGTAGAAAATATGATGTGCAAAGCCAGAATGGATACGCTTTGGGATCAGATGCAAGAACTGGTAAAGAGAAACCAAGGTCATCATCAACCTATGCATCCAAACCCACATCAGCCCCAACAAATCTCAAAGACTATGGAGGTAGAACAGTGGAAATGGGATTATCTCATGAATCATTACCAGAAGAATGTTAAAACTCCTCTAAAAATCAACCTGGCCCATCCAGGACACACAATTATCATCCTCCACCTGTACATCCTTACCAAAGAAGCAGAAAAAAGAAGGCTCAGGCCCATGGTAAGCAATCATTTCAATAAACATGTTAGTATGTATAATACTAAACCTTCCTCTTCAGGTAATGTTGTTGAAAGTGTTGATAGAACTGTACCTCTCAAGAAATAAGTTCCTGTTATGAGTAGTTCAAATGATGTAATCAGTAAATTTTCATTTGATGAGACTTTAAATTTAACTTCAACTTCTTTATTAAATACTTCTCTTGCAATTAAAAATGATTCTGTTTCACCTGAAGTTTATTTCTTACTTGAAAAAACTTCTGAAGAGATTTTAAAATATCCTCCTGATTTTATTGTAATAAAAAATAAAGATTTAAAAGACTTATTAAAGCATGAAGATGACAGATTAAATAATTTGAATTTACATTGTAAAGTGAGCTCTTCTGCGCAAGATACAGCTTATTTAAAATTCAAATACACATTAAATAATTAACTGGCTCAACAAAAAGTTATAAAATATGTTCAAAAATCACTTTCAGATAAAACTCATGATCTGCATAAATTTATTAGTGAATTAAAACACCTCATAAATGAAACTCTTTATTAATAAATGACAATAAGACCTTACACAGTGAATTAAAAAAAATTAAAATTTATTTTCAAGCTTTTAGTAATAAATTCTCAGTAGAGGAAGACAGAAATTTTCTATCTCTTGCAAAAATTAATGATCAACCTTCTTATATTCCTATGCTAAGAAATAAATTATCAAATCTTGAGTAAAAATTTTCTAAATTTCCAGTTATTCCTGATGAAGACTATAATGTGGAAAAAAATTCTACTACTAGAAATAAAGGTAAACAGCCTGAACAAAGAGTCTCCTCTTTTAAAGTAGCCACAGATCAATTTGACAATGAGTATATGAAATCTTTTTTGACCAACAAAAAATTCAATACTCATTATGAGCCAGCTGTTTCTTTAAATAATGAGATATCTGAACACTTATCTAAGCTTCAAGAATTGATCAGTATTAATAGTCTAAATCTCAAATTTAACAAGCCTACTAACAATAAGAATTGGCCTAAACTTGAAAAATATCCTACATTTGATGGTGATTCTTCATCTGACTGGAAACATTTTATTCGAAGAATAGATGATTTAAAGAGCTCTTATAAATTTCCTGATGAAGAAATTGTCTCTAAATTAATCTCTTTATTTTCCAATTTAGCATTTATGTGGTATGAGTCTGTTTTATTGTATAACAATCACTATACATGGAATGAGTGGAAGAAATTAATTGAAAATCAATTTGGTGGTTCAAAATTCAGGTTGGCACAACAAAGATTATAGGAGAATTCTAAATATATATCCTCCTCATCAAAAAAACTTATTGCTTTCATTATGAAAACAATAAAAATTTTTAGAGTTATAGATAAAAAATGGATTATGATATTTGGAGAGACAAAATTCTCTATAAATTACCAAATTCTCACAGAGAATTAATTGTAGCTAGAGCTGAGCATGTAAGAGAACATTTTTCTTTTATTAATATCTATAATGAAGTATTACTTAACCATAGATATGAACCAAAGAATTATACCTTAAAATCTTACAATGATCAGCAGATGCTTTCATCAAAACTCTTAGAAAAGTCCGGTAAAACCTCTGCCCCAGTTTCCCTGAGAAATATGCAACAAACACTTGTTTTAAATGTAAAAAGGCATGGCAAAAAGGAAATGTTTGTGACAAGAAAATACACCTTGTTGAAAAAACTGAGGAAACAGATAATCCTGAAGATGATATTAAGGACTCCTCTAGTGAATATTATAGTAATATCTCTAATTACAATGATTCTTTGAATGAAGTTATAATGCTGGAACAAGATATCCAATCACCACACAATATGGGGGGCAGACTTGCAAGCGAGTCCGCAACCTTGGACCCAAACTCACCAAAGATTGAACACACATTGAGCTATTGATAAAGGAACCATACAATCAGGGATGAAAACCACTCAGCAGAACAGTTTTAGGTGGGTGCTCAAGTAGAGTTCAGTATGGGTTCAGTATGAGTTCAGTCTTAGTTCCACCTGAGTTCCATCTGAGTTCAGGTTGAGGACTTGCTAGCAAGTCCACCCCCTATATTGTGTAGTGAATGTTTAGATTATTTATTAGAAGTTTGTAACTTGGATTTATCTTCAGTAGAAAATGCTGAAATTTTAAAAGATATTACTGACAGCTCTATATTAATATCTACCTTGAGAGCACCTGATATCATAAATGGTAAAAATTTTGAGGTTGTTCTTGACACTGGTGCTGGAGGAAATGTAGTTTCTGAGAAAGCACTAGCTTTCTAGATGTAGATTATCACTGTAAAATATTACCTATTACATCTGAAAAAATGGAGAGATTATGGGTTTTTTATGTCCCGTTTTCAAATACAAAACCACTGTATTCTTTAAGTATAATGGTGTTTTTGTTTGGGATGTCTGTAAGCTTGTTGTGAGGAAAAATGACAACTTAAGCAATTGGTTTATTATGGGAAATGACATTTTAACCATTTTTGGTATTAAATAAGATCCTAAAAACAATTTTTTTACATTGTGAAAGAATGAAAAAAAAATTTGAAATTTCTTCCTTTAAAAAACCTTCTGCACACCTGTTAAAATCTTGTAATTCATTGATTGAGTGTAAGGGTATATCAACAAAAGAAATGAATAATTTATTATCTGAAATAAATCCTGCTTCATTTGGTGATCATTTAACTTGTGAAAAGAAAGAGTCTCTAATTTCCTTGATTACATCTTTTCCTATGTCTTTTACTCATGGATCTCATGAATTAGGGGTTGTTAAGGATGAAATGAAATTTTTTTATCCTGTAACTTGAATGAAATCCCTCTCAGCCTTAATAAAAAACCATATCCTGCTTCTCCAACAAAGAGAAAAGATATTGAGGATAATATCACTACCCTCTTAAAAATAAACATTATTGAGAAGGTTGATGTTACCCCATAATATTGTGTCATCTCCCCGGTGTGGTAGCCTAAAGTTTAGTACGGCACCTAAATATGTAAATGGAGTTATTACGGCGTGCAAGATTGGCGTTATTATTTTTTTATATATAAAAGGGTTTTATTTAATTTATTTAAGTTTTAAATATGAAGAAATTGGTCATGAGCGAATGCCTACACAAAAACAATTTATTTTACGGAGAAAACTTATTTTTACAGTCTAAAAAATTTATAAGTATCAAGTCGAGTCACTCAAGAACCTTGGGAAATTTTCCCAGAATTTTTACTATTTTTCTTATATTTTTAAATGAATTTTAAAGTTTTATAGAAATATTTATGTTTTCAAAAATTACTTAACTTTGATGAATTTTCACCGGGTAATTAGAGCTGCGCAGACTACGAAAATTAGTTTGGTATGTAAAGGGGAAGTAGCTCTATTATGTGTAATTTTTCTAGATTTTTTATTATAGTTTTAAGGTTCTAATTGAGTCCGGAAGTCCGGATGGACTCCGTACGGACTCTGTTTCGACTCCGCTTTGACTCCGTACGGACTCCGTTCCGGCTCCGTACGGACTCTGTACGGGCTCCGGATTGACTCTGGAAGAGCTCAGGAGGGGAAAACTTAGGCACGTGACTAGGAATACTTAAGCGCTTCTCAAACTCGAAATTGAGGGGGGGATACATCATACAGCTTAATCATTAACCACCACAGTCTCATTTTTTTATTACTCAACAAATTAAATAAATTTGTAATACCCTTATAACTTTATATTTTATATATAACATTTTAGAAATACCACTCAACAATTTAAAACACACTTCATACAGGGTATCTTTAGAAAGGTCTTCATCGCTGGGACTTGATTATTGCTGTCTCATAAAAATTCAAATCATTATAAAAACATAAAAGTCAATCTTTACAGATCTTTCACTGGTACACCTTAATTGTTGTTATCAGTATTTCTTTCTCAACAGCCACTTTCATTAAATCTCAATAAGCCTTAAATATTTTAGAGTTTCATTATTTTTATCAATCAGATCCAAGTAGATTGGTTAGCTTAGTGATTTAGAACACCTACTTTGTTATTTTTATTGGAAGGACGGGGTTTTCAGCTAAATCCACATATCTCCTCCGGATTCTGCTTACAGCAAGGTGACTGTAAGAGTTTACCTTACCATAGTTGGCACCCAACGTGGGGTTCGATTTCTCTAGCTTTCTTTAAAGACTTACTTGGATCAAGAACGTTCTTAGCCTGCAAGAGGCTTATTTTCTGGAACTCTAATTGGATCTTTGTTATTGGCCTGCAAGAGGCTTGTTATTTTATCGATTGTTAATGCTTTTCATTACTTATTGGGATGTCTTCTTCTGCTGTTGCTTCTGGATCTTCTAACCCTCTTACTCCCTCAGTTAGAATTGTTTCTTGGGATGGCCCAAAGTTTGATGGGGAGGAGGTTAAATGGTTCATTAGCAGGTATGAAGCTGCTGCTGCTGTTGATGGTGCTTCCCATGTGGATATGGTGAAGCAAATTAGGTTTTTTATTGCTGATAGGGAGGTGGAAAAAGAGGTTATTGCTATGCAGGCATTCAAGGACAAGGATTGGGTTAAGCTTTCTAAAGCTATGGTTGATAGATGGGGTGTTAGGTTTACTATGATGGACCTCAATAAAATTGTTGGAGACTGGCAAGCAAAAGGTGGTGTTTCTTCTATGGCTGACTTCAAAAAGCTCTGTGTTCATTTTGATGAAGTGGTGGAATATCTCATACTGGTGGATGAGTTAGTGCATGAGAACCAGGCAAAAGATTTGTTTTGGACAGCATGCAGCAGGGATATTCGTATGGACGTCTTGAAGGATCTTTCAAGAAAAGATTTGATGAAGGAACTGCCTAATGGTGAGCAGAAACTGCCGGCTCTGGAGGTTATCAAGGACAACATTCAAGCCCATCTAAAGTTATTGGCGTAGGACAAATATCAAGAGTCATGCACTCAATATGTTAGCAAGGTTAGCGAAGTTTTGGCCAAAAACAACGATATTATGGTCAAAGCCCAGGAGGCCAAGAAGGCTCAAATGGGATTACCTGCTGCTAAAGTTGAGGGCAATGTAGATAATAAGATGGTCAAACATTTGGCCGATTTAACTAAACAGTTAAAAATATTTGTTCAAGAAACCCAGAAGGCCAACAAGGCCCCAATCACTTCTTTGTCGACGTCGACTTCTTATCAGTCCAGAGGGTATGAACGTCGAAATTATAATGGCAATAACAACGGTAATTGCTTCCCAGGCAATGGGAGAAATGGTGGGAATGGTGGTAGTAATGGATATAGAGGTGGCTACGATGAGCCAAAGGTGTGCTCCTATTGTAATAGGAGGGGGCACAGAGCAACAGTTTGTTTTGCTCTAGATAAGGATATGGATGCTGGGCGAGTTTTATTTGATGGTAAAGTTTATAAATTTCCTGATGGTTCGTTCATCAAGCCCAGTGATGGACAGTCTCCTTCTGATTTGGTCAGAAGAAGTTTAACGGCTGAAAGGAGAGCCAGATTTGAAGAGGTGACGGACAAAGATGTTAATGCCAGGGATGGCAAAAATGGTAATGGTAATGGTGGAAAAGCTGACAAGGGTAAAGAGAAAGAGGTCAGTAAAGCCACATTTTCTACTTCTTTTGGTGGTTTAGAGCTGGCGACGGTTGCTCAGGTGGAGGGTAGCTGTATGGCTGGCAAATACGATGTTAATGCTGCTAGAAGAGCAGCCGCTACTAAGGCAAAAAGTAGCATTCAGAGCCAATTGAGGGCTAATCCAGGCAAGGCCAATAACAAAGTGAACCCTTACTCTAAGGACAAGAATTCTAGTGCTCAAACTGCCGCCAACAAATTGAACCCTTACTCTAAGGACGAATTATATAAAATGCAGAAGGGGATTGCTGATATGGGGCCCCCTAGTTATGGCAAGTTTGATTTAAATGGTGAGCCTATGCCAGAGGATGATTCGGATTCTGAGGAGGACGTACCGTTGGCGTCTCTACCCAAACCAAGTTTTAGCGGTCCCATCCCAATGGAGGGAGTAAGAAGGACTAGCGATGGATCAGGATTAGTGCAAGAAGCTGGTGACGGAGTTAGGGTTATAGAAAGTGAAGATGTTATAATGGGGGGTGAAGATGGCTCGGTTGGACCTCAAGAGGTACCCAGGGCCAAGGTTGTTAAATCAAAGGTCCAGTATGAGCGGCCAGTAGTTTCTGGTCAAGCTAATGCGATGGACGCAGTTTTGAATAGGGTGAATCAACTGCAGATTCCCTTATCTTTGGGGGAGTTATTTACGATTAGTCCGGCGCTTGCTGAAAAGCAAAAGAAGCATTTGACGAGGCGTCGGGTTTCCACTGGAGAGGTGGAATATATTTGTGAAAATGCTGAGAAGTTTGGGGAAGATGTAGATACACATTTTTCCGCTCCCCTGGGTTACCTGGTGGTAACTCTTAACGGTAAAGAAGTAAAGGCCTTGGTCGATTCAGGGTCTCAAATTAATTTAATTTCATTGGAGCAAGCGACGAGTATAGGCTTGCCAATTAAAAGTGGAACTGGGGGAAACCTCAGAGGTATTGGAGGGCATGCAACAGAGCTGATGGGTACAGCTGAGCATGTCAGGTTAGGCATTGGTGGATCTGTTGGTAAGGTTCACTTTTATGTGGCCAGAGGAGCAGTCAAAACTGTTCTTGGTGGTCCTTTTTTGATGGATTTTGAGGCCAGGATAGGGTATCAAGCCAGCATGGGGATTAGTTTGGAAATCACTGGTGAAGATATGCGGAGGTTACATATGCGGTTAGCGCCTCCTGGAGATGAAGGTTGGGAAACACGGCCAGGGATTACTACTCTGTGCCAGTGTTGTGTTTGCACCAAGAAGCGGCATATAAAACGGACGGCTTCTGGTGAATTATGTTTGATGGAAAGGGATGGATGCCCTCATTTTTTGGGGTAGCAGGGGCTGATCGCTCTAATGTTGTAATCTCTCCTCAGGATGAGATCCCGGATTGCAATAGGTCAGCTCACTTGGAGATAATTCAAGTGGATTCTCAATTATTTTCTGTTAATATTACTTTGGAGTGCAAATATGTTATGGACTTTTCTATATGTTTATTGGATTTACCCGGTTTTTCTATTAAATTTAAAAACGGTGAAAAAGGCAAAATGGGCCAAATTAGGTTGGATAAAAATTGGAAGGGTATGTTTTATGACCTCCAGCAAGAGGTTAAACTGCAAGTATCTCCTTCTATTATGGACCTCCAGCAAGAGGTTAAACTGCAAGTATCTCCTTCTATTATGGGCTTCCAGAAAGAGGGTAAACTGCAAAAATCACATCTAAATCCGATTAAAAATCTCAGTATAATTAAAACTCAAAAAAATAATTTTTGTGAAAATTCAATTCCGGTCCTCCAGCAAGAGGTTAAACTGCCAACTTTCTTTACGGGTGATTTACTGTTGGATAAGGGAAGCAAAGGTGTTGGAAAATCTGTTTATAAATTAGACGAGGGAAAGGAGAAAAGGGTAAAATTTAAAAATGAAATAAAATATTTTTCTAATTTTTCTTATTCTGATTCTGGCGATGAAGAAGATTCATTTGATGAAAGTTTTAATGGTGATACAAAAGAAAATGTTTTACCTCAAGTTAATTTAGATGTGGACGCAGCCAAATATAAGAAAGTAGCAAATAAAGTTCGACCTATTAATGAACCGCTACCTGCTGAATTAAATCCACCTTTGAGAAGACCAAGGTTATCAAGAGATCCTTATGAAAGTCCCTTGGTAAAGAATCCGCCTGAATTTTCTGAGACGTCAAGAATCACTTTTGAGAGACTGGGTGTTGTTAATTTTGGACCTGATGGTTGGTTGTCTGGAGAAGAGAAGAAGTTGTTGTTGGGTGTGATGGTCAAGCGAGAGAAGGCCATTGCTTTTGTAGAAGAGGAGAGGGGTGTGTTGAAGCATTCCTATGGGGAGCCTTACAAGATTCCTGTGGTATGTCATGAACTGTGGCAGCAGAAACCAATTCCTATTCCGGCTGCATTAAAAGAAGCTTATATTGAAGTTGTCAGAGAACGGATACGCACTGGACTGTATGAGCAATCAACATCAAGTTATTCTAGTCCGGTATTTTGTATCAAGAAACCGAATGGCAAGCTTAGAGTTGTTCATGATCTTAGGGAATTAAATAGGGTTACAATAAAGGATGCTGGGATACCGCCTAGTTCTGAGGAGTTTGTTGAAGCGTTTGCAGGGAGAGTGTGTTATGGTTTGGGAGATATTATGGGTGGATATGATGAGAGAGAGTTACATCAGGACTCAAGGCCTCTCACTACATTCAATACACCACTTGGACGTTTACAGTTAACAAGATTACCTCAAGGAGCAAAAAATTCGGTTGCAGTTTATCAAGCTCAGATGGCTTGGATCCTTCAAGATGAAATTCCACAATATGCTGGAATCTTTATAGATGATGGAGGAATTAAGGGACCAACAACTGACTATGATAACCAGGTGTTGGAAGAGAATCCCGGGATACGCAAATTCATTTGGGAGTTTGAAATTACATTAGAAAGAATCTTGTTTCGAATTGAAGAGGCTGGGTTAACTATTTCAGGTTCAAAATTTTCATGTTGTGTGCCAGCCTTAGAAATATTAGGCCATGTGGTATGTAGAGAGGGTAGGATTATGTCCAAGAAGAAAGTTAACAAAATTCAGTCCTGGCCAAGACCCAAGAATACGACCGAAGTTAGAGGGTTTTTAGGCGTTTGCGTATATGTTAGAATGTTTATTAAGGACTTTTCTTCATTGGCAGCTCCATTGAGACGGTTAACAAGAAAGGATGCAGACTGGGAGTAGGATGAAGAGTGTGAGAAGGCGTTTGTGAAGTTGAAGGAGGTTGTAGGGAAGGATTTAGTCCTGCACAAGTTGGATTATGGAAAAGATGCTGGCAGAATTTATTTAGCAGTTGATTCAAGTCAGGTTGCAGCTGGGGCGGTTTTGTCTCAGATGGATAAAGCTGGTTACATCAGGCCAGTTAGGTATGAATCTGTAGTATTTACTGAGGTCGAATCAAGATATTCTCAACCAAAATTGGAATTATGTGGTGTGGCGAAAATACTGAAGAAACTTCAGCATATTTTGTGGGGGCAACATTTTGAGTTGCAAGTGGATGCGAAATCGTTAATCCAGATGATTAATTCCCCAAGTTTACCGAATGCACCCATGACGAGATGGGTAGCTTTTATTCAACATTTTTCGTTTGATTTAGTTCATAAGCCTGGCAAAACTTTTACTATGCCAGATGGTTTATCAAGGAGACCACCCACTGAAGAAGATTCAGACTCAGAAGAGTTCGATGAAGATATACCTATTATCAAAGCCAGCACTAAAGGAGCTGAAGACTTTCCATACCTCCCCCATGAGGTTAAACTGGCAGGACTATTGTGTTTAGATTATGATGATGATGACCTCCACCAAGAGGATAAACTGGAAAATAGTTTTTATGTTAATAAAGGTGTTGGAAAAGGTGTAGATAAATTTGGCAGAGAGGAGGTAGAAGAAGATGTGGTGTATGTAGAGGAAAATGGATTGGTAGTGTGGGATAGTAGTAAATTAAGGAATGGTGTATATGTTGGAGAATTAGAGAACTTAAATAAAAAGGTGGATAAAGAGAAAGAGGTATTTTCAAATACGGTTTTCAAAGGATCCAAAGGTTCAGAAGAAAAACGTCAACATAGCTCGATTAAAGATTTATTTAGGGGTCAACGATTATTGGCTCATTCATGTGCAAGTGATATTGGTGATAGAGAAGTCCCTATTGATGTTATATTAATCGATTTTCAAGATGAAGTCTGGGGTCAGACTGGTTTTTATTTTTTGTTAGTCAAATATTTGTTGACTTTAGAGAGGCCAGAAGATTGTGAAGACGATGAATGGGTGGCTATCAAGAGGAAGTCATCTACGTTTTACCTATCTGGTCGACGTTTAATGAGGAGGAGGTATCCAAATCCTCAAGTAGTTATAACTCAACAGAAGGGGCAAGAATTAGTTTTGAAATCACTGCATGAAGATCTCGGGCATAGAGGCGTTGGAGAAACGTTTGGAAGAATTTCTGATCGATTTTGGTGGCCTGGCATGAAGATGGCTGTTAAACAGTGGGTTCAGTCATGCGAAGAATGTCAAAGACAAAGTTATTTAAGGCCAAAAGAACCTGGACGCGCGACCGGTGAATATACGCTCTTTGGAAGAGTTAGTTTAGATGCCGTTCATATAAAAGAGGGACGGTATAAATATTTAATTGTGGCCAGAGATGATTTATCTGGTTGGGTAGAGGCAGCACCTCTTATTAATTTAACTGCCGAAAATGTGGCAGAATTTTTTTTGAATAATTGGGTATATAGGTATGGGGTGATGAAGTTGGTGACGGTAGATGGAGGTCCTGAATTTGGGACAGAGTTTAAAGAGGCCGTATTGAAAGTTGGATCAAAGGTTAGGGTAGCAACCCCATATTATCCTGAAGCTGAAGGCATGGTTGAAAGAGGGCATCAAGTTATTCAGGATGCTTTAGTTAAAATGTGTGGGACAAGTGCCGAAAAGTGGAGGCACTATTTACCTTTAGTTTTATTTGCTGATCGTATCACTGCCAAAAGGACGACCAGATTTTCACCTTATGAACTTGTTTTTGGACAGAAAGCAGTTTTACCGGTTGATTTAGAAGCTGAATCATATCTTGGAGTTGACTGGGGCACGGTCAAAACTACTGAAGAATTATTGTGTGCAAGAATGATGCAGCTAGAAAAGAAAGAAGAATATTTAGAAAAGGCATATTCGCGGATGATGAAGATCCGAAATCAATCAGTTAGATATTGGGATGAGCGGTTTGCACATCGATTAAGGAAACCTTTGAACCCAGGAGATATGGTCCTGGTGTATAATAGGAGTTTGGAAAGTCAGTGGGGAAAGATGTTTGCAGATAGGTGGAATGGACCGTATAAAATCAAGGAGCAAGTTTCCGGCGGTTCATATGTGCTAGAAGAGTTGGATGGAGTAGTATTGAAGAAGAGGGTAGCGGCCGATCAAGTGAAACGGTTCTATCCTAGAGGCACCAGGAGTGCCGAAGTCTAACTCCGAAATGAGGATAAACTACAATTTTAATGACATTTATCAAATTTTATGGATTCCTCCGCAATGAGGATAAACTATGATATCGATGAAATTTTATGATGACCTCCACAACGAGGGTAAACTATCTTCTTTTTTATCAAAATACTTTACTGTCGTTACACTGCATATGGGCAACAAAACTTTGATGAAACTTAACGAAATGCAAGAAAATCTTCTTTGAAATTTTCAAAATTTAAAATTCTTAAAATATGGGTGAAGATAGTGTTGGAAAATTTTAAAAATTTATTGGAAGAAGTGTTCACCGGGGAACCTTCTTAATTTAATATTGGCAAGTGTGGGGGTAATTGATGGGCTGGCTGCTCTATACACAATTACCCCATAATGTTCGTTTCCAAAATTTTCCCTGTTTCTAGTTGAATCCTGGCTTTGTCTTCTAATTATAGGAAGTCCACTAAGACTATAAACTGGAACAAATCAAGAGACACCGCTCTCAACGCCGGATTCAAGATTTTTTTATTTTATTTTGTTTTTGATTTTTTTATGTTAGATTGTGATTTCTTTTCTTTAATATATATTATGAATTATTGTAAAGGTGATGCTCACTGGTGGTCTCTAATCATTTTTATAAATTGGAGGGAGCCCACACAGTGATCATCATTATAAAAATTATCTTCTAAAAAACTTTCATTTATTTTCTTTTCTTTTCAATTTCTCAAAATTGTGTAACCACATCAAGTTGCACTTGGATGTGGGTATGATGTCGAGGGTACGGCTCATCAAATGGCCGGGGGGGCATCTTTTAAAATTTTATTTTAAAATTTTTTTTAGTACTTTTTTTATCTTTCTTTTCACATTCATTTATCTTTCTTTAAAATTAAATTTTAACTTTTATTTAAAAACTATCTTTTCTAAAATCTTTTATTTTAAATTTAAAAAAAAAAAAAAAAAAAAAAAAAAGAAAAAAAAAATTAAAATTAAAAAAAAAAAATAATAATAATAATAATAATAAAAATAAAAATAAAAATAAAATAATAAAATAAAAAAAATTAATTAAATCAAAATTATTATATTTCTTAGTTTTATTTTTTTTCAGTCATCATTCTTTTTAGTTTATTCATATAGTTTAGACAGGAAACAGGGTCTAGGGGAACTCAATACCTATGGGATTTTACTTCAAGACATCTGTTAGTCCTCCAAGACTTTAAACTGGCTACTTTTCAAGACGTTCTTTAAGGCTTTTTTTATACGTATTTTGGATCTGTTAGTCCTCCAAGACTTTAAACTGGCTACTTTTCAAGACGTTCTTTAAGGTTTTTTATACGTATTTTGGATCTTTTAGTCCTCCAAGACTTTAAACTGGCTACTGTTCAAGACTTTCCTTAAGGGTTTTATACGAATTTTGGAGCTGTTAGTCCTCCAAGACTTTAAACTGGCTAAATTTCAAGACTGTCATTAAAGATTTTATATTGGAGCTGTTAGTCCTTCAAGACTTTAAACTGAATTTCAAGGATGTTCAAGATTTTATGGATATTTTTGGAGACATATTTTTTTTATTTTTTATATAAATCAAATGTTAGGTCCACCAAGACCTTAAACTGGACTATTATCAAGTGTTGGGTCCACCATGACCTTAAACTGGATTTCTTGTCGATCAAATGTTTGGTCCACTATGACATTAAACTGGATTATCAAATTTATTCAATCTTTGGTCAAGCCTAGGCCTTACTTAGGAATATATCAAGATATTTATGCACTTAAACGATCTTTGGTCCACCAAGACCATAAACTGGCAATCGATTATATGTTTGGTCCACCAAGACTTTAAACTGGAATGTCAATCTTGTTTGGATAACTCAATTCAATCTTTTAATTTATCACTGTCCACTAAGACTCTAAACTGGTTATTCAATTATTTCTGGAATTGGGTGCTGATAGCTTTAGGAGGTTAAAATTTTAGGTGGTGATGATGCTAAAGAAAGCATAATGGTTAATTAGGTAAAATTTGTGGCGCTTTAACATGGTCTAAAGTTAATATTATTATTGGAAGCCTGGCAAAAGTATTTTATGGGTTTGCTGTATAGCAAAGTTTGAAAATTGTGATGAAGGAATCAGAAGTTAGGATGGTAGTTGGATTTTAGGGAATGATTTTTTTTAGTGCCTCATAGTTAGGCCATTTTTTTTTTGGTGTGAAGCTTGGAGGACCTTATGGCGAGATTGGAATCATAGAATTCGGCTCAGTGGGGGGCCCTATGAGGTTGGAATCAGGAGTATTCGGCTCATAGGAAGATTCACTCTCTCAATGCTGTGACAAGAAGGAAGACTGGTATATGGGAGTCTGAAGGGATTCAAACCTTGCTCTCAGTAGTGGAATCATCACAAGATTTATATTATTTTATTTTATGTTATATCAAGTCAGAGAAGAAAGAAAACATCATTTATGTTGAAAGTTTAAGATGACCAAGCAAAAACAAAATTTTATCAAGTTATACTGTTAGAAAAGATAATTTCTTTGAAATTGTTCAACATCATTATCAAAGCTTTGCATTAAAATTCTTCTTTTCATGAGGTCTTCATGGTTATTAGCTGGAGTTTCTTGAAAATAGGCCAGCATTTTTCGTTTCCACTCATTAGTAAAGTCAAGAAAAAGATAGCGATGAAAATTTGGGTAATGATTGATATAGTCCGTCTTCACTCTACCAACATCATCAGTGTTTGTTATTTCGACAGCTAGAAGTTCAAATATGTTATTAAGTCATAGGTTTAGTCAATTTTGATTAAAAGTTTTTTTTAGTAAGATAAATAGGGTCTTACATTTAGAGCCAGGAAACATAGTCTCAGCAAAGTTAGTTGGGGGTACTGGCGTTATAGGATTAGGATCTTGTGAAGGCAAAATTAGGCCGGGATCCGTTGATGAAGATTGAGCTTTTGAAGCTGTTTTTTATCTTATTCGTTTTAAGAAGACAGGAATTTTGGATTGCTTTTTAGAAGTTGAGGGATCAGGGAGAGCTGCTGGTCCTAAATATACGTTTGTTTTAGAAGGAACTATTGGCCGGTTGCATTTGACTTTTTTCACACGGCATAAGTTGCAAGCTGTTCTGCCAGGAAGATTAGGGTTGGACATTAAACAAGGTACCTGGTATCGAGCGCAGAGTTCACATGGAGCGACAAGTTTTTTGGAAGACATATTGATGAAGATGAATTTTATAGTTGATTAAAGAAGATGGTGGTTGAAGGTTAAAGATGAATATTGTGTTCGACCACTTATGCAAAGTTTTAAGAATGGGGACATTCTCGATTGGAGGGAGGATGTGGTAGCCTAAAGTTTAGTACGGCACCTAAATATGTAAATGGAGTTATTACGGCGTGCAAGATTGGCGTTATTATTTTTTTATATATAAAAGGGTTTTATTTAATTTATTTGAGTTTTAAATATGAAGAAATTGGTCACGAGCAAATGCCTACACAAAAACAATTTATTTTACGGAGAAAACTTATTTTTACGGTCTAAAAAATTTATAAGTATCAAGTCGAGTCACTCAAGAACCTTGGGAAATTTTCCCAGAATTTTTACTATTTTTCTTGTATTTTTAAATGAATTTTAAAGTTTTATAGAAATATTTACGTTTTCAAAAATTACTTAACTTTGATGAATTTTCACGGGGTAATTAGAGCTGCGCAGACTACGAAAATTAGTTTGGTATGTAAAGGGGAAGTAGCTCTATTATGTATAATGTTTCTAGATTTTTTATTATAGTTTTAAGGTTCTAATTGAGTCCAGAAGTCCGGACGGACTCCGTACGGACTCCGTTTCGACTCTGTACGGACTCCGTACGGGCTCCGGATTGACTCTGGAAGAGCTCAGGAGGGGAAAACTTAGGCACGTGACTAGGAATACTTAAGCGCTTCTCAAACTCGAAATTGAGGGGGGGATACATCATACAGCTTAATCATTAATCACCACAGTCTCATTTTTTTATTACTCAACAAATTAAATAAATTTGTAATACCCTTATAACTTTATATTTTATATATAACATTTTAGAAATACCACTCAACAATTTAAAACACACTTCATACAGGGTATCTTTAGAAAGGTCTTCATCGCTGGGACTTGATTATTGCTGTCTCATAAAAATTCAAATCATTATAAAAACATAAAAGTCAATCTTTACAGATCTTTCACTGGTACACCTTAATTGTTGTTATCAGTATTTCTTTCTCAACAGCCACTTTCATTAAATCTCAATAAGCCTTAAATATTTTAGAGTTTCATTATTTTTATCAATCAGATCCAAGTAGATTGGTTAGCTTAGTGATTTAGAACACCTACTTTGTTATTTTTATTGGAAGGACGGGGTTTTCAGCTAAATCCACATATCTCCTCCGGATTCTGCTTACAGCAAGGCGACTGTAAGAGTTTACCTTACCATAGTTGGCACCCAACGTGGGGTTCGATTTCTCTAGCTTTCTTTAAAGACTTACTTGGATCAAGAACGTTCTTAGCCTGCAAGAGGCTTATTTTCTGGAACTCTAATTGGATCTTTGTTATTGGCCTGCAAGAGGCTTGTTATTTTATCGATTGTTAATGCTTTTCATTACTTATTGGGATGTCTTCTTCTGCTGTTGCTTCTGGATCTTCTAACCCTCTTACTCTCTCAGTTAGAATTGTTTCTTGGGATCAAGTCCCATTTCACTGATTTGTCAGCATCATCCCATTCATACGCAGCACTCCGCAGCATAACACTTCATAACTCAAAACATCGTACATCACTTACATCTTCATATCATATCATATAAGAGTCATGCCTTCCTCACTTTCAAATCGTGATAAATTACATATAGCAATGACTTTCATGGCGCTTGAACTGCTCTTGGACTCTGATTCCGATTCTGATCTAGAAGAAGATTTTGTCGTTTTATCAAAAATGGCCAGGAAACGTTACCTTCTTCCCAGAAAGCCTCAAGTACTTCATACCCCCAAGTACACCATCCAAACACTTCTTAACCTATCTACACCCAGTTTTAGACAGCTGTTCAGGACTTCTCAGGAATGTTTCCTTAAATTGCTTGAGCTTATTCAGGATCATCCCATATTTCACAATAATTCTCAAAAAGAACAACGACATCCTTCAATTCAATTGGCCATCACACTATGTCGTTTGGGTTCAAATGGTAATGGAGCCGCTTTGAAACGTTTAGAAAATGTCTTTGATTTAGGGTATGGTTCAGTTAACACTTATACCAAACGATGTATCACTGCCATCAAC
The DNA here is from genome assembly GCA_030280995.1 of Hemileia vastatrix. NCBI lineage: Eukaryota > Fungi > Basidiomycota > Pucciniomycetes > Pucciniales > Zaghouaniaceae > Hemileia > Hemileia vastatrix. The sequence goes on from JASXTE010000001.1 coordinate 62,978,999, forward strand.
TCCTTGGAATCTCAACTTCTCACCTGGCCAACAAAAGAAGAGCGACTTGAATCATCTCAGGTTATGCAAGCAGAGGGCTTTCCAGGATGTATTGGTTTTGTTGATGGTACTACTATTCCTTTGAGCCAGAAACCTGCTCAAGGTGGAAACAATTACTTTGACCGTAAAAAGAGGTAGATTATTTTTAACTCCTTTCATCCTCCTTGAAACTAACACAAACAAATATATCTTCTTTATAGATATTCAATTAACGTTCAGCTTATATGTGACGTAAACAAAAAATTTATATCATTCTTCGCTGGCTATCCTGGCTCATGTCATGACTCCTACGTCTTCCGAAGAATGCATATTTCAAATGAACCTGAAAAATTCTTTGATGAAAATCAGTATCTTCTTGCAGATTCTGCTTATGTGAATGGAAAGTATGTACTTCCTGCTTTTCGGGGAGCAGCTTCAGAAGACAGTCAAAATGCCAAATTCAACAATCATTTGGCAAAGTCAAGAGTCCGTATTGAACATTCTATTGGAATCTTGAAAGGCCGTTTTTCTAGTTTAAGGGAATTAAGAAGTCCTCTTAGAAATAAATCTGAAATGGAGGCGGTGATCAACTGGATTCTGTGTTGCACTATACTTCATAACCTACTTGCTGACCTCAAAGATCAATGGTTAGAGCTGTATGAAGATGAACAAGTTGATTCACCTCCGACTATATCCAACACTTCTATTTCTCAATCAACTAGTATAAGGGCAAAAATCCTTCCAATAACACTCCAACATTTTTCAACGCAATTTTAATTTTTTTCTCTTTCTCTTCAAATTATCAATTTGCATGTATTATTCACTGAGAATGGTAAATTTTTTTGCATATTTTTTTGGTTTTTGAATTTGCTGTTAAAGTCTTATTTTTTTTTCTCTCTGTGTTTTCTTTCATCAACTCAACATGAAATCGCATATTTTCAGCAAACGCATATTTTTTCAGTCACTCAAAGGTTGGGAAAGAGTTGGAAGGGAAGATTAAGGGTTCCGAGGCATTTTAAATGAAGAAAAGGGTCTGGGAGAGGTTGAGAGGGGTGAAATGGGGATCAAAAGAGGATGGCATACAATGGGGCTGGGAGGATAGCGAAAGGCATGGGGAGGGAAGACAAGCATGTGTTGATAGAATTGAAAGGGATGGAGATTGGTGCAAACAGAGTGTGAAAATAGGAGGATGAACTCTGTTCTTCGGGCGAAGAACAGAGTTCACTTCCATAAAATATTAGCTGAAACATAGTTTTCAATTCTGTAAAAACAGTTGTAAGTAATAGAAAAAGTCACTGATTTTTTTTATATGTAATCCTTGCTTTACGAGGAGACTTTTGTGACGAAGCAGATTTTTGAGTTACCTTTTGAGATTTGGAATGTCTGGGAGGCATTATGAAACTGGCACATAACAAGAAAAAAGATTAAAAAGTAGAAGAAATAAGTAAAAAAGAATGTAAACATGCCTGGTCAAAATATTGAAAATGTCAGGAAGGGGTGTGTGCCGAGGATTGATGGGTAGGTAGCGAGGAAGGTCAGTGTGTCACATGTGACAGGGATGGGGTAAGAAAGGAAGGGATGTTTTGTGGCCAAAATGTGGTTGTGAAAAAAAACGGGAAAAAAGTGCTGATTTGAGGTCATAACTGACACCCTTTTTTGAAATAAGTGACTTTTTTGCAAAATTTAAGTGCTGATTTGTAAGTGCTGATTTGGTTTGAAATCCGCACTTAATTTAAGTGCGGATTTGCCAGAACTGACACCCCCTATTATATAGATTAAATGATTGAAATAAAAATAATTTACCAAACTATTGAGCACTCCACTTTTCTCACAATTAGGCCAATAAAATAAAATAAAATAATTAATTAATTAAATAAATAAATACATTAAACAAGTAAAAACCTTTATTTTCAATGTAATTGTTTTATTTTAATAAAACTGTTTTTATTAAAATACTTGTTTAATTAAAATAATTATTATATTAGTACAATTAATTAATTTTCTTACTCAATATTGTTCTAAGGCATATTAATTAGATATAAAAAATTGTATGTCCCAAATAGTATAAAAATATTTTTTTCATTAAAAATTTGAATTTTTTACAATACAACAAAATTTAATGTGTTTTTAATTACTATAGTTACATATTTTTCTGTTGTTGATCAGGTTAGTATCTCATTTCATCACTTACATTGTCACAGGGTTTAAGGGGATGGATACATTGGGGTCTTTTGTTCTATTTTTGTAAATAGTTACATAGAACCCTTTTTTTCTGTAACAATTCATTTTATTTGTTTCCTTTTTTTGTACCCTTATTAATGTCTCAGAGGGCCTCATTTTCCTATTTAAAGGCTTTGTTTTCTCAATTTGTAGTCCCTATTACTTACATTACTTTACAATTTACAATTTACATACTTTGTTACAAATATAAATTTCTTTCTATGAAATTTTATTACTGTTATTAGTGTATTGAAGTTAAGGAATAAATCTATATACAAGGTTTCTTTAAGAGTGGTTCAATTGTTTAAAAAATTTTTGTTATAGTAGAGAGAATAAAACTTACTTACTAGTTAAATTTAAACTCTTATGTTCAATATTTGTTTTTAAATCTTTATTTTCTTTAAGAGTTCTGGATTTTAGTAATTTCAGTTCTTCTTTTCTTCTTACTTCCTATATTCCTTCTCTTGCTGTTGTATTTTCTCTTTATCCTCTAGACAATCTGCTGAAAGTTAGCTTAGATTCTGTTCATATAAATGAGGGAAGATATAAATATTTAATTGTATCAAGAGATAATTTATTTGAGCACTTTGAGGAAGCACATCTTATTAATTTTAATGCCAAAAATGTGGCAGATTTCTTGATGAAGGATTGGGTGTATAGATATGATGTGATGAAATTGGTGATGGTTGATGGAGGGCTTGAATTTGGGGCCAAGTTTGGAGACACTATATCAAAAGTTGGATCAAAGGTTAGGGTAGAAACACCTTATTATCCTAAAGCTTAAGGATGGCAGAAATAGGGCATAAATTTATTAAGTTGCTTCTTTTAAAATGTGTGGGACAAGTGCAGGAAAATAGAGCCACTATCTACAATTAGTTTTATTTTCTGACAGAATCACTTTGAAAAAGACAACTGTATATTCACCTCATGAACTAGATTTTGGTCAAGAAGCTGTTTTACCAGTTTATTTAGAAGCTGAATCATATCTTGGAGTAGATTGGGATTATTTAAAGACTACTCACAACAAAATATGGGGGGCCGACTTGCTAGCAAGTCTGCAACCTTGAACCCTAATTTATATCTAATTGAGCACACATTGACACAGTGATGAAAAAATAATGATAAAAAAGTGAATTAACTTTAAAACCATCTTGAAACTAATTTGAACCTTCATTGAACCACAGATTATTAATATTTCAAAAAATATTTATACTTGAATTAGAGGATTTGTTAAAGGAATAAAAAAATAAATGAGCCTGACTATCAATCTAGCCTTGTGGGTTCATAATATTTTGTGAAATTATACTGTTTTTTCATTTTTTGAATCTAATAGAACTCTTATATACTTTGGATTATAAGATATTTCACAAAAATTCAAAATATATTCACCCTATGAGTATATAGATAAAACATCCAATATTCTAAGAAATTATTCATTAAGAAACATTTATTGAATTTCTACATTTCACCAAACTTTTATTAGTAAAAAATTGAGAAATATACGCCTTTTCTCATTATATCAATCAATATTATTTGTTATTTATTGATTTTCAAAACATTTGTGGAATTTGAAACACTCTTTAAAATTAAATTTAGTCAATAGAACAATTTGTAAGATTGATTTACATTCTATTTTTATTTACATTAAAACAGGATATGGGCCTACTTCTATTAAAAATATAACTTATAATGATCTTCATTATATCAAAAGAATAAAAATTTCAATTTCTATGAGAATAAAATCTATGGTTAATAAATATTGGAAAATGTTTTTAAGTTTTTTTTGGATGTTTCATGCCATTATGATTTCCAAGTCTCATAATATATTATATAATTTTTGTGCTTACATTGTTTTAAAATGGTCCTTAAAAGTACTTTCCTACATTAAATTTCACATCTCATTCTTCTATCATCCTAATTTTTCTCCCTCTTACATCATATTTAAGTCTACCGAGGGCTCTCCCATCCCACACCCTTATTCCCCCTTCTCCACCCCTCCTCACTTATTTTTCTCCCCTTAACACCCTATTCAATCCACTCTCCACCACTTTCCATCCCAAATTTCTTGGTATCACTCCTTTGGCTCTCCTTCTAACCCATTTTACTCTATAGGCAGAAAAGGGCGTGATTTGGAAAGCTGTAGGGGTGGGATGAAAACTGAAAGGGTGGATTGGGATGATGTGGGGAGTGTCTGGGATGAAGAGTTAAAAAAGGGGGTTGAAAGTAAAAGCATTGTAATTACACTACCAAATTTGTTTGTTATGCCACACGGCATAACAGTTGCATAACAGTTGTGTAACAAATACATAGCAATAATTATTGATTGCTAGGGGACATAAAGATTGTTATGTATTTCTTATGCAATTGTTACACAACTTTTATGTATATGTTATGCCTTGTGGTGTAACAAATGATGTTGGTAGTGTTAGTTGTAAAAGGAGTGGAGTGGAGTTGAGGCAAAAATAGATGGGGTAGGGTAGGGAGAGGAAAGAAAGGAGTTGTGAGGGATGTGGATGGTAGAAAAAGGGGTGTATTTGTGTTAAAAGTGAAAATAGAGTGATTGGTAGTGGTGGGGAGGGCTTAAAATTAGATTTTGAAGCTTAGAGGGTGTAGCAAATGTATCAGGAGGGCATCAAAAGGGTGGGGGATGGCAATAGAATTAACAGAAATGACCAGGAAGAAAAATTTGTGTGGAAAGGTTGAGAGGTTGTCCATTGAGGTAGAAAAAAATGGATAGTTTACTCTATTCTTTGGAAAAACATCAGAGTCCACCCCCTCAATCTACATCTCTATTCTGCCAATATGAAAAATGATTACTAATTATTTTTTATTAATATTTTTGAACTTAAACCTATAGTTTATACATCTTTATTTTTTATTTTAGATTTACAATTCAATTTAAAACTAAGAAAGTAATATAGTAAAATAATTTGTAAAGAAATACTATTTTGCTTTTTTACACAAGAGTTCACAGTATGCTTCTTATAACTATACATGATATAAATAAACAATATAATAGGAAAATTGCAGCAAAAAGTTGATAACTAAAACAAAAAATTTAAAGATATTTTTAGCTATTGAGCTTATGTATTTTATAAGTTTATTGTACTTATTTTTTAAATTTAATAGTAAAATATGTTGGATAGATTAAAAAAGAGCTTTGAATTAAATTAAATAATTCAAGTAAAGGTTGAAGAAAAGATTTATCTACATATATAACCATATAGCTTGATTTCATGTTTTGTGATTACTATATATAACTGGATAATTGACTTTAACAACTTTAAGTTTAAGAACTTTTAATAACTTATCTGCCTCAATATATTTATGATAATCTATTCAGTCACAGAAAAAAATTTCTGAGTCCTTTCTCTTACTAATTTTTTTTATTGCAAGGACTATATCCATTTTCAAAAAAATTATTTATCATGTATTTGGTGGAACTTAGATTGAACTCTCAATGCAATCCTTTTTAAAAGTTTGGTTCAAGATAAGTTAAGCTGTGAAAAAGTTATAGTTTTTTAGAAGTTTTATTAAGTATTTTGAAATATGAAAATAATTATATTTCTATATCAAAATATTTTTATAAAATACTTTGAAGTTATGGAAATAAGTACAAATTAAAAATCATTTTGAGAAAATATCATATTTAAAATAGTTTTAAGTTGATTATATATTATTATGATATGAGTTCTTTCCATATTACAGAATAAGAAACTGTCTGAAAATCTATTTTATACAGCTATATCAGATAAAAAAGGTTTCAGCACTTCTGCTTAGATTTGAAGTACTTCAAAAAAATATTTTTGTTTTAGGTACACATTATATAGAGTCTTTAGAGCATCATATTAATTTTTTGGACTTATATTTGTAAGTTAAAAGGGAGCCTCACAGGATAAAATTGGTGGTTTTGTAAAAAAAAAATTAGTAAATTTCTTTTAAGTCATTATATATTTTTAGAAAAAGTTTAATTTTAATATTTATTTTCTATTTTAAATCTGTAATGAAGATTTGAAATTTTTCTGTTTAAATTAAGCTTTATAACAGTATAATCATTCCAGTATTGCCTTGTGATAAGGCCAAGTTCAAGAAGATTTTTAAATTCTTCTGTTTAAATAAAATATCAAAGGGATTGTTTTTCATACACTTAGTAATTGAATAGAATTATCATGTAAGATCTACCAATCATCATGAATATCATAATTCCAAAAAATAATTGATAAATCCTGAACCCATATAGTTAATAATAGAATTTTGTGTAATTTTTCAGTTGTGAATTACTCCTATCAAAACTTTATTCTAAAGAATAAAAAGTGTACCTGAAACATTTCAATGAATTTATTTTTCAACAGCATAGAATAGAAATATCTTTTCTATTCATTTAGAATATGGAATAATATTATTTTTTATCAGAATATGATTACCTTTATAGCTGCTTTGCTACATGGGTATAATTTAAAGTACCTATTGTGTCTTTTTTACAAAATCAATATCATATAATAGTTTATCAATTTGAAACTGATAGAATTATGAAAAAGTACCACTTCTACCTATTTAATTCAGTTCTTGAACAATAATAAAGTCAAACATTTTACCTGAAGCACATTTTTTAGCATGAGAAAATTTTGCAAAATATATCTCTGCAAAAAATTAAATGGCACCTGCTAGCAGGTGCCTATCCTTATATTTAGTTTTTATTTGAGAGTAAATTTGCTTTGATGTTGCACAAGCTAGTGTGCTCATTTTTTAGTGTGCAGTCTTTCCAGAAGAACTACAGCTGAGCTGAAATTGAGTTAAGTCAAAGATAGGGATTGGCACCTGCTATCAGGTTCTCATGTTTTTTTTTCTGGTGTATGGTGCTTATTCCCAGGTTGAAACTGAAATTAACCCACAATACAGCATTGAAGAAAAATCAAGCAATAAAATTAAATTTTAAATAAATTTACAGTAATTTCTTTTTATTATCTTTAAGTTTTTACATCTAGCTTTAATTCCAGTTTTTCATATGGAAAATTTACTGAGTAGTGATTGATTATTTCAAATCATGAGATTACTCTACCAAATAACCATATTTACGTGGAATTTCGATGAAATATATCATTAAATGTTCCAGAATATTATATATTTATTACATTGAATAGATCTATATTGCAAAAATTCTTAGCATTTGAATATTTTATAGAACAAAAAAAGGAGCAAAAATATATTTCCTTTTAATTTTAATCATCTTCTTGCATATAAAAATGTAAAAAACTGGATTAAAATCCACTTGTATAAGAATTATACTTCCTTCTAGACATATAATTTATCAATTTATCAATTTTTGATGCTTAGTGTAAAGAAGCTATGAGAGGACTTCATTGAAACAGAAATTAGGAAAACATATTGCTATCTTTTATTTTTTTAATTATTAGTCTTTTCAAAGTATTCTAGAATAAAATACTTGAGAATTTTAATGGTTCAATATGTTTGTTAAATAAATCCATTGAACTGAAAATAATTTTATTGCATAATAAGAAATAATAAAAATACAAAAAAAATAATGTAATATGGTTTAAATTAAAAAATGAAAGCTTAAAATTCTTGGTTAAAAGGAGTTATCAATAAAACAAAGCACTGATCTCATTATATATTTTTTCAAAAAACAACTAATAAAATCATTAGAGAGGTTAAAAGTGATGCTTTTTAAATAAATAGTATAATTTAATTTCTTTTTAATGATCAAGTGAAATTCAAAGTGAAAATTAAATTGTTTTTTATGAAAAAAATTCTGTGAATGGATCAGATTCTTAATCTGCCCTTGTTATTATTTCTATATATTATTCATTTACTTTCACTTTTATTCCAGCACAGACTCATCAATTATTGGTTAAGAGCTCAAGATGAGTTCAAAGTAAAGCTCAGTATCAGTTCATTATAAGTTCAGTCTGATTTCCATATGAGATCCATCTAAGTTTAATTTAAGGACTTGCTAGCAAGTCCCCCCCCAAATATTGTGTGGTGATAGATCCAAAAATGGATTATGATATTTGGAGAGAAAAAGTTCTCTATAAATTACCAAATTTTCTCAGAGATTTGATTGTATCAAGAACTGAGAATGTAATAGAGAATTCTTCTTTCATAAATATCTGTAATGAGTTATTACTCAATCATTGATATGAACCAAAGAATTATCCCTTAAAGTCTTACACTGATCAGAAAAAACTTGACCAAAAATCCCAGAAAAACCTGGTAAACCCTCTTCCCCAGTTGCACCAAAGAAACATGCAACAAATACTTGTTTTAAATTTAACAAATCATGGCAGAAAGGACATGTTTGTGACAAGAAAATTTATCTTGTTTAACAAACTGATTAAACTGAAAATACTGCAGTTGACCTTAATGATTCCTCTAGTGAATGTGATAGTAATATCTCTTGTGAAAATTATTCTTTAAATGAATTTCTAATGTTGGAAAGAGATGTCCAATATTTAGATAATCTATCTGAAGTTTGTAACTTGGATTTATCTTCAGTAGAAAATGCTGAAATTATAAATGATATTACTGACATTTCCATTTTAACACCCCCCTTGAGAGCACAAGTTATCATAAATGGTAAAAATGTTGAGGTTTTTCTTGAATCTGGTGCTGAAGGAAGTGTAGTGTCTGAAATGTCACTGAATTCAGTAGATAAAGATTATCATAGTAAATTTTTACCAATGACATCTGAAAAATGGAGAGGTTCTGGTTCTGTTTTATGTCCGATTTGCAAGTATAAATCCACTGTATTCTTTAAATATAATTCTGGCTTTTTCAGAGCTGTTTTTGAATTTGTTGTTATGAAAAATGATAACTTAAGAAATTGGTTTATTGTGATAAATGACATTTTAACCATGTCTGGTATCAAACTGGATCCAGAAAACCATTTTATCACATTGGGAATAAATGTAAAAAGGAAATTTAAAATTTCTTCCTCTAAAAAACCTTCTGCACACCTGTTAAAAACTTGAAATCCATTGATTCAATTTAAGGGTATATCAACTGAAGAAATGAATCATTTATTTTCTGAAATAAATACTGCTTCATTTGCATATTATTTAGCTTGTTGACAGAAAGAGTCTATAATTTCTTTGATTACATCTTTTCCTATGGTTTTTTCTCATGGATCTAATGAATTAGGACTTGTTTAGGATGAAATCAAAATTTCTTTATCCTGTAACTTGAGTTATATTCCTCCTAGCCTTAATAAGAAACCATATCCTGCTTCTCCCACAATGAGAAAATATATTGAGGATAATATTTCTACCCTCTTGAAAATTAATATAATTGAGATGTTTAATGTTACCCCAAAATATTTTACTATCTCCCCAGTCTTAATCTCTTATGAAAAAGATAAAGCTAGTTAATGTGGGGATTATAGAGCATTGAATACTTATACAGTAGATGATATTTATCCTTTACAAAGAATAAACTCAATACATGCTACCTTACAAGGTGCAATACTTATTATTTTTTTAGATGGTAATAAAGTTTATCATCAAATACCTGTTGGAAAGATCTCCCAAAAAAATTTTCTTATTTAACCTCACATGGGAATATATAAGTATTTTATAGTACCATCTGGCCCTAAAAATTCCCCTTTCAGTTTTTAAGAAAGTGATGAATAATACTTTTTATCAAGAAATAATTGAAGGATGGTGAATGGTCTATATTCATTACATCATAGTTTTTTCTAAAACCTTTGATGAGCACACCATTCACTTGAATAGAGTCTTCCAAAATATTGATGACATCAACATGACCTTATCCTTGAAAAAGTGTAAATTTGGTTTTCAATCCTTAAAAGTCCTGGGTCATGTTGTGTCAGTTTCACAAATATGTGTAGATCAAAATAAGGTTTCTGCAATACAAAATGTGAAAGCACCAACTTCTGTGAGAGGAACATAAAGTTTTTTGGGAATGTGTGGCTATTGTGGACAATATATAAAGAATTATCAATCCATAGCCTTACCTCTTACTAAATTAACCAGAAAAGCTGTGGATCTTATCTGGAATGATGATTCACAGAAAGCCTTTAATACATTGAAAAAATGTTTAATGTCTGCCCCAATCCTTGCTCTCCCAGATTTCAATTAACCTTTTTTACCCTACAGAGATGCAAGTTTTGTTGGACTAGTAGCTGCTCTTCATCAAAAACAAGTTATTCATGTTAAAAACTCAGAAGTGGTGATTTGTTATATTTCAAGGACCTTAAGGAATAGTTAGTTGAAATAGGGTTCCACTCAATTAGGTGTTAAGCCATTGCATGGGCTTTGGAGAAGCTTTATTATTACTTATATGACCAAAAATTTGAATTGGTTACTGATCATAGTGCATTAAAATCCCTCTTAAACCTAAAAATACCAAACAGACATATGTTTAGGTGGAAAATAGCTGTTCAAGAATACTGGGGTAGAATGACAATTATTCACAGGGCTGGAAATTCTCATTCAAATGTGGATATGATGTCTTGATTGCCCTTCACAAATGATGACTCCAACCAAGCTTATGTACCTGAAGATGATAGAATACATATACAGGTATATATATTGTTGATATGGAAGAATAGTTATTGAAATCAATTCTGGATTAATATGAAAAAAATTCTAATTTAAATAAATTAGTTACAATCTTAAATGATACGAAGAATTCTTCAATTCAAGAATCAATAAAAACTCTCCCTCAAAAATACCAAAATGCTTTGAGTAAAGGTAAGTTCTCCATTGATTATTATTACATCTATTACAGGATATAACTTACTAATGTCATTGTAATTCCTCCTTCCATGAAAGAAACCATCTTAAAACTTGGTCATGATAACATATTAGCACTTCATTTTGATCTAGAAAATACCATGGTCAGAATAAAAATTACTGTATGGTGGGCTAATATGTCTGAAGACACAAAATTGTATGCTGAATCAGGTGATTCTTGCCAAAAATCTAAAAAATTAACAGGAAAAAGGGCAGGATTAATGCAGCATATTGAAGCACCTGATGCTCCATGTAAAATCATTAATATGGATTTTGTCACTGATCTTCCTGTAGCAGGAAAGGACAGTTATAATTTTTTATGGGTAATAGTGGATAGATTCACCAAAATGTGAAAACTTATTCCTACCCATAAAGATTTTTCCACCAAAGATTTAGCTTTCTTATGGTGGTCACATATGTTTAACATTATTGGTTTATGAAAATCCATTATCTCTGACAGAGACCCAAAAATTACATCTGAGTTTTTGACATCTTTGATAGATATATGTGGCTTTTAGTTGAAATTAACTATTTCTCACCATGCCCAAACTGATAGTCTAGATGATAGAATGATAAAAACTCTGGAAGATATGATTAGAATATATTGTCCCTTTGGATTAGAATATAAATACAATGACATATTTACTCATGACTGGTTTATTCTATTACCAGATCTTGTATTTGCTTATAATAGGACTGTACACCCTGTCACTAAAAGAAAACAGTTTGAACTCTGGCTATATTATGTCCCAAAAACTTCTGCTCAAATTTTCAATAATAAATTACTTAAGTTGGAACTCCATCCTGGTGTAAAATCTTTTATGCAAATGCAACAACTATGCAGAAAACATGCTCAAAGCTGTATTGATAAGGCATTTTAATATGAGAAGAAAAGATGAGATAAATCTCATAAAGAACACACATTTTAAAAGGGTGATGAAGTACTGATATCTACAGTCAACTTCAATTTACAGAGAAATAACAAATTTAATAATCCTTTTGTATGATCATATTTTGTTAAAATAATGGTTGTTGATAATGCAGTAGAAGTAGTATTGTATTCTCCATATGATAGAGATCATCTTGATTTCCCCATTTCCCTACTTAAACTTTATAATTCCAACAGTGACTAATCTCCTAAAAGAAAAGGAAGACCTAAGAAGAACCCTAAAGAAGTCACAGAAACTTCAGAAATTGATAAAATCTTCAATGATAGAATTATCACTTCTGAAAAAGGTACTGAATATTTACTGAGATATAAAAATAAATAATCTGAGAATGATGCATGGATACCTGGAAAAGATATTTATAAACTTTCTAATCTTTTGAAAAAGTATAAAAAGTAAAAAATTTAGCATTTTTTATTTTTTAGAGTGAGGGATTTTCAGCCATGCTATGCCAAGAGTCCGGTAAATCTTATGTTAAATTACTTGAACATAAGTAAGAGACAAAATGTATTTAAATTATATATACAAATTAAATATTATATTAACTAAAATTATATTACAATATTTTTAGTATAATTAAAATAAATGATATATTAATTTTATTATTATATAAATTGTATATACATTTAAAGAAACATAAAATATATATTATATTCAATAAAAATTGATTCATTATTGTGAGTTTAATTTTTATGAATTAATAATTAATTAAGTACAAATTTATATTATAAGTTTACCTTATAATGTAATTAATTATATATACATATTAAACAATAAAAATTATATCTCACAACCAATAATTATTAGAAGCCTTTTTGACTCACAATTTTGTTTTCAAAAATAAAATTAAGCAGGTTAAACATTTTATTTAATAAAATATAAATTTTTTATCTTAATAACTTAGTGATTTTATTAAAATACTTGCTTGCTTAGTTTCTATAATCAGTATACTAGTACAATTAGTTTAAGTTACTTAATAAATATTGTTTTATACTATATTAACCAAGTATGTTAATATTTTACATCAAAAATAGTATAATTTTTATGTTTCACTACACCTGATTGTTTTTTTAAGATTTTTGTAACATTCTTTGAAATTTCTATAGTTACTTTCTACAGTTTTATCCAAATTATTATCCCATATAATCAATTACATTGTTACAGGGTCTCAATGGTGGCTACCTTGGGTTTTTTATTTCTGTTTTAGTAAATAGTTACATGGCAACCTTATTTCTGTGTTACACTTAATTTTCATTTGTTTTCCTTCTTTTATTTTGTATATACATTTAATGATGTCTCAGAGGGCCTCATCTGCCTATATAAAGGCTTTGGTTTCTCCCCTTTTAGTCTGAATTATTTACTTTATTTTACAATTTATAACTAACATCTTTGTTACAATTTCAAGTATTTCTCTATCAATTTTATTGCAGTGTGTTAACTACTAAAATTGAGAAATATATCTTGATACAAGGTTTCTTTAAGAGTGGTTCAGTTGTTTTATTTAGTAATTTTATAAGTAGAGAGATTAAAATTACATATCTGATTTAAATAAAACCTTTACATCCAATATTTGCTTTCAAAAACCCTTATTTTCCCTATTTGATTTGTTGTTATCCTTTTATTTTCTCATTGTCCTTTTATTTCTTCTTCTTCTTCTTTTTTTCTGCATTTTCCTTCTTTCTTCTAGAAAACCCACCAACACCTATTTTCCTAATTAACATAATTTACTAATTTTTTGTTAAAGGAGGTAAATCCAGCTGAGGTGAAGTTGGTTTGCCCTCCAAAAACCCCTCCTTTTTATTAGGGGGTATCAATGTTGACCGATCCGCAATTAAATTAATTGCGGAAAATAATCTGCATACCCCAATTATCTTCCGCAATTATTTTTGCTAATAATTGGGTTATTAGACACTTTACGTGTCAATGTTCACCTCTTATCCGACATTTATTTACTCAATTTTCCATAACCACATCTTGGACAACTTTCTGGATATCCCAGCCTTCTACCTTGCTGCGCACTTCCATTCTCATCCCATCCTGTTCATTCTATCCGCTCAGAATTTCTCCCCATTTCATCTATTTGATTCTTCTCCTTTTCATCTCGCTATCTCATCTGCTTGTTTCTGCTCCTTTTCATCTTCATTTATAATAACATGCCTCGTCATCCTAGATCTTCTCAAAGGCAGCTATCACCCAGTTGTTCTTCAATTCCCACTACTTCCTCTTTTCCCCGCTCAGCCAAGAAATCAAAGACTGTTCAATTAAAAAAAGATGATCATCTCATTCTTATCAACTGGCTGAAAACCAAATCTAACTATGATTCTTGTTTTGGTACTGAGTATGCCACTAAAGTAGGATGGCCCCCCACATCAAAAGTTAATGGCTATCTTCTAATGGCAAATGAATTACGCAATAAGACCAAGGGAAGGATTGATCTTTTGCCTAAACAGATGTCTGAACGCTTCAAGCATTATCGAGCAAAATACAAGAAGGCAAAGGCTCTTTCATCTTCCACTGATTTTGGGGTTACTGACATTGATATAACTAAGGGTATAAAATCCATAGACAATAAACTTGATTCTTTATGTCCTTACTTTAAAGAGATGGATGCAATTTTTGGAGAGCGAGCCGATGTTAATCCTGTAAACATGTTGGATGGAGAAGATCCTATCTCCGAAGATGATGTCGAAGCAAATCTTTTCCCATCCTCTTCCTCCACTCAAGCCTCCCCTCTTCTAAATTCTACAAATCTAGATAGCTTTGCTATTGATCCTATTGGCAATTTAACCCAACCCAATCTAACTCAGGTCTGTTTCTTTTATCTTATCAATTCTATTTTTTTATTTACTTATATTTTTCTTATTTCTTAAAAGGCTGATGAACAAACCCAGGATCCTCAATCAACTGAGTCTGAAGCTAGTGACAATGATGAGGAGGAAAATGCTACGTTGAACAAAAAGAAAAGGGCTTCAACTAGTATAAATTTCCTCTCCCAAAGAAGACGAAAAAGTGATACTTCATCACAAACACCTTTTTCTTCGATGGAACAGTTTTTAGAGAGACGTGATGCTGGTAAGTGATATCATACCTCTTATTACTTTACTCTGCTTTTCTTCTACTTTATGTTAATTTTTATTCTCACTCTAGAACAAGTGGAAATTGCTAAAGAGACACTGAGCTTTGAAAAGAAGAAATACGAGCTCTCTTTAAGGAGGGATGACAGAGTACAAGATTTGGAAGAGAGGAAGTATGAGCTCTCCTTACGGAAGGATGATCGGATCCAAGATTTGGAGGAGAAGAAGTTTGAGCTCTCTTTACAGAAGGATGGTAGGGCCCAAGATTTGGAGGAGAAGAAGTTTGAGTTAACTCTTAGTATTGAAAAATCCAAAAATAAGGAAAAAACACTCGAGCATCAAAACTTAATGGAACAGATGAAGTATAAGCATGATCTCCAAGAAAGTTCTAAAAAGAAAGATTTCTTGATCGAATGCATTAAAGCAAACAAATCTGTTGAAGAAATAGAACGTTTAATGAAATTTTTTGTTGACTAGTTTCTTTTATTTCTTTCACACTTCATGTGTTCATATTTATTTGTACATAAATTTTACAATTATTTTCTGTATTTCTTGAAATATCGTATTTTAATGATAAATATTCTTTTTTTAAATAAAATTTTCAAGTCTCCTTTGAAAATTTGACAATCCCCCACCCCTGGATTTTTTTGAAGTAAGGGGTGGGTATCACAAAAATTCTTTCATGTCATGAATCTTGAAAGTTTTATATGAAAATTTGGCTTTACTACCCCCTGCATTTTACCGGTATCCTAAAAATTCTTACATTTCAAGAATTTCACAAGTCTTATAAAAAAGTTTGGCACAACCCCCCATGGATTTTATTGAAGTAAGGGACGGGTATCACAAAAATATTTACAAGTCAAAAAAATTCTATATCTCACCACGCAATATGGGGGGCGGACTTGCTAGCAAGTCCGCAACCTTGAACCCTAATTCATATCTTTTTGTGCCCACATTGAATTAGTGATGAAACCACCAAGAAAAAATATTGACATTCTGGTGAACTCAATATGAATATAACTTGAACATTTAATGAAGCATAGGAAATAATACTTTGAACAAATCTTGAGATATAAAGAATGAGATTTTTTTATAGAAATTTTAATACAGTGCAGATCACACTCAAATTAATCTGAAAAATACATATTTAAAACTATTTAAGCAGTTTCTTTGCAATTTTTAAAAAAAAGATGAGCAATGTATAGATCCGGCAAGATACCATGTGACATTATTATATAAGTTTCTTTGGCCAGAAATACATGGAGAAACTACAATTTGAAATATGTCAATTTGTTCATGAAAGGTTATTTTGTGCATTTATATTATTAATTGTATTATTTTCAAGAATTGAAAAAATTATATACTTATTTTATGACTAGATAGTATTGAATATTATAAATCATTAAAATATCTAAAGAAGGTGCAAAAATCTTAAAAATGTTTATTTCCCCTCTTCTTCAAAATTTTCAAAATATTAAAATGTAGATTTTTATTATATTTAAGTAAATGAAGAGAATAAAAGTATAGGAGTTGTGGATTTTTAGGATTCAAGGAATTTCTGTGCCCACTCTTTGTAACATATTCTATATATTTTATATTTTTTGTATATTTGTATTACTATCTTCTTTTATTGTCTTTTTTTACTCCCTCTCAAGAATACCCACTCTTTTCCCTTTGAAATATTTCTTTATCCTCACCTCATCCTTCTCCCCAACCTTTTCACTCCCTTTGTCATCATTTTCAACCCCTATCCACATTTTCCTCTCCCTCTCCACACCTCTCTACCCCTCTCCTCTCCTCTCCTTCCAGTTCGCTTACCTCCCCATTTCTCCCTAACACTTTATTTTTATATACAGAAATAGCGACTGGGTTGAAAGGGAGGAAATTGGGGTTCAAGAATTGTGGAGGCGAGGTAAAGGGGAGGAATGGGGCTACAAGGGTTGGAAAGGCTGGAGAGAGGGGTGAGGAAGGATATATGGGGTAGCAAAAAGGTTGGGAAAGAGTTGGAAGGGAAGATTAAGGGTTCCGAGGCATTTTAAATGAAGAAAAGGGTCTGGGAGAGGTTGAGAGGGGTGAAATGGGGATCAAAAGAGGATGGCATACAATGGGGCTGGGAGGATAGCGAAAGGCATGGGGAGGGAAGACAAGCATGTGTTGATAGAATTGAAAGGGATGGAGATTGGTGCAAACAGAGTGTGAAAATAGGAGGATGAACTCTGTTCTTTGGGCGAAGAACAGAGTTCACTTCCATAAAATATTAGCTGAAACATAGTTTTCAATTCTGTAAAAACAGTTGAGAAGACAAGCATGTGTTGATAGAATTGAAAGGGATGGAGATTGGTGCAAACAGAGTGTGAAAATAGGAGGATGAACTCTGTTCTTCGGCCGAAGAACAGAGTTCACTTCCATAAAATATTAGCTTGTGGGTAAAGAGAGGTGAAGGGGGGGTTTGAGGCGCCAAAAGAGAGGTGAAGGGGGGGGTTTGAGGGACATAAAGAGAGGGGAAGGGGGGAGTATTGAAGCACCTAAAAAGAGGGGAAAGGGGGTGATGAGGGACCTAAAGAGGGGGGAAAGGGGGATTTGAGGCAGCTAAAAAGGGGGTAAAAAGGGGGTCAGAGACAGGTAAAGAGAGGGAAAAAGGGGGGCCTTGAGGATCATAAAGAGAGGTGAAGGAGAGAAAAAAAACAAAAAAATAAAAAGATAAAAAAGAGAAAAAAGCAAAACAAAAATTAGTTTACCCTAGAACAAAAATAATAGAAGCACTTACAAAAAAAACAAAAAAACCAAAAAAAAAAGCAAAAAAAAAGCAAAAAAAAAGCAAAAAAAAAAATCATGATTAGCAAATAAAAAACCATGAAAAAAGAAAAAAAATGACCTACCTGGTGAGTTGAGTTGAGAAAATAAATGCAACCAAAATATTTGAGGGATGTTTGAGGAGAATAGGAAAAGGATATGAGTGATGAATGAAAAAAAAAATCACTGACAAAATATGCGATATAAGAAAATATGCGATTTCATGTTGAGGAAGTGAAAGAAAACCAATGAGCAATCCAAAAAAAAGATATTCACCGTAAATTCAAAAAAAAAATGAATATGCAACAAACCAAAATACAAAACCAAGTGATTAAAGTACACAAAGAGGACATTTGGAAAGTATGAAAACATAAAAATTAAAAATTAAAAGGGTGAAGAGAAATGTTGAAGAGTAATTGGCATTATAATGGGGCGTATGCCGGTTGATTGAATGATTTGTGAATCAAGGGAGGGGAGTGCCAGTGGTGGTTCAGGATCCTCTTCTTCATAAAGATCATTCCACTCATCCTTTAAATCAGCTAGAATATTGTGGAGTATTACGCAAGTCAAGATCCAATGATTTGCAGTTTTGATCTCCAATTTTTTTTGAAATTGGATTCTGAGCTCCCAAAGACTAGAAAATCGTCCCTTTAAAATACCTATAGCATGTTCAATTCGTACTCTTGATTGTGCAAGGTAATAATTAAATTTAGTTTTGGGGTCATTTTCTGAAGTTGCACCACGGAAAGCAGGTATAATGTACTTTCCACTTGCATATGCTGAGTCTGCAAGGAGGTACTGAGATTCGTCAAAGTATGATTCAGGGGATTGAGAAATCCTCATTCTTTGGAAGACAGAAGAGTCATGACATGATCCAGGGCAGCCACTGTGAAAAGCAATAAATTTTTTATTGACATCGCATACAAGTTGAACGGCAATAGAGTATCTAGAAAGAAGATAAAAAGTTAGATTGTGAAAGATGAGAACTTGGAGAAGATTTTGAAGAAACCTTTTTTTGCGATCAAAATAATGGTTGCCATCATGAGCAGGCTTTTGACTCAAAGGGATGGTTGTGCCATCAACAAAACCTATACAGCCAGGGAAACCTTCAGCTTGCATTACTTGAGAGGATTCAAGTCGCTGTTCTGGAGTTGGCCAAGCAAGAGTTTGAGACTTGAGGGAAAGGATAGCAATCATACAGCACTTGGTGTATAATATCACGGTACCATATCCTATGTTAAAGAGATTATCCAAACGTCTTACGGCAGCACCATTTTCATTTGAGCCAAAGCGACATAGAGCAACAGCAAGTTGGATGGCAGGATTACGCTGTTTGTTATGAGAATTGTTATGGAAGATAGGATGATCGGAGATGAGTTGATAAAGTTTGAAGAAAGAATCAGGAGAAGTTCTAAAAAGTTGTGTGAAGTTTAAATGAGGAATGTTGAGAATGGAGGCCAGATCATATCGGGGATCATGATAAAGATTTGGCCCCCTGGTGATGATGTAACGCTTTTTGGAAAGAAAACACATATAAGCTAAAGCATCTTCCAAATCAGAGTCAGATTTATAGTAAAGAACTAAAAGAAAAGTGATAGCATTCATTGTTGAGTGAAGTAGCTTCCTAGTAGAGAGGTGTTTCATTGTTGCCGGTGGAAGGGTTAAGTGATGAGGGAAGTGGGAATTCACCGCCAAATATGCAGTTGGGGTGTGTAGATAGAAAAAAAACTTAAGTGTTCACCACCAAAATTAAGTAGCATAGAGTGAGGAAATACTTAAGGATGGCATCAGCAATTATAAGTCATGTGACTTTCTTAAAAATCCATCATGGATGAGATGAGTTTGTGATCAGGAATTAGGAATGGAAATTGGGGTATAAGAGGCGGGATAATGCATTATTGTGGATTCCTTATCCACTAGCCCTGGGGCTAGTGGATAAGAATCTTCCGCAATTAATAATGTCTGATCCCGGGAAAAAAAATTCCTGATCCCTAATTGCGGATCCCTGAACATTGATACCCCCTATTACAAGGATAGTCACAAAATTCAAGACACTTCTGATTCACAAAAACATTCTCCAAATCACCACACAATATTTGGGGGGAACTTTCTAGCAAGTCCTCAACTTGAAGTCAGATGGAACTCAGACTGGACTCAGACTGAACTTTACTTTGAACTCATCTTGAGCTCTTAACCAAAAATGGATGAGTCTTTGCTGGAATAATAGTGAAATTTTGATGAATATTTTATAGAAATAATAACAAGGGAATATTAATAATCTGATCCATTCACAGAATTTTTTTCACAAAACTCATTTTCATTTTCATTTTGAATTTCACTTGATCATTAAAAAGACTTAAAATTATACTGTTTATTAAAAAAACATCACTTTTAACCTCTCTAATAATTTTATTCTATTTTTTTTTTGAAAAAATATAAAATAAGATCAGTAGTTCTTTTTATTGATAACTCCTTTTAACCAAGAATTTGAGGCTTTTATTTTTTAATTTAAACCATATTACCTGATTTTTTTTGTATTTTTATTATTTCTTATTATGAAATATAATTATTTTCAATTCAATGGATTTATTTAAGAAAAATATTGAACCATCAAAATTCTCAAGTTTTTATTCTAGAATACTGTGAAAAGACTCATAATTAAAAAAAATAAAAGATAGAAATATGTTTTCCTAATTTCTGTTTCAATGAAGTCCTCTAATAGCTTCTTTACACTAAGCACTAATAATTGATAAATTGTTTAATTATATGTCTAGAAAGAAGTATAATTCTTATACCAGTTAATTTTAATCCAGTTTTCTACATTTTTGTATGCAAGAAGATGATTAAAATTAAGAGGAAATATCTTTTTGCTCTTATTTTTTCTATTGAATATTCAACTACTAAGAATTTTTGCAATATAAATTTATTCAATGTAATACATATATGATATTCTGGAACTCTTCATGATGTATCTTATCAAATCTCCATGTAAATATGGTTATTTGGTAGAGTAATCTCATTATTTGAAATAATTAATCACTACTTAGTGAATTTTCCATATGAAAGCCCAAAATTCAAGCTAGATGTAAAAATTTAAAGATAATAAAAAAAAAGTTGTATAATTTTATTTAAACTTTAATTTTAGTGCTTGATTTTGCTTCAATGCTGTATTGTGGGATAATTTCAGTGTCAACCTGGGAATAAGCACCATATAATTCACAAAGTGTTCTCATGTTAAAAAATGTTCTTCAGGTAAATATTTTGATTTTATTGTTGCTCAAGAACTGAATTGAATAGGTAAAAGTGATACTTTTTCATAATTCTATTAGTTTCAAATTGAAAAACTATTATATGATATTCATTTTTTTAAAAAGACACAAAAGGTACTTTAGATTATACCCATGTATAAAAGCAGCTGTAAAGGCAATCATCTTTTGATTGAAAATAATATTAATTCATGTTTTAAATGAAAATAAAGAATATTTCAATTCTATGGTGTTGAAAAATAAATTAAATGAAACATTGCAGGTATGCTTTTTTAGCCATCAGAATTAAAGCTTTGATAGGAGTAATTCACAACTGAACCCTTACACACAATTGTAAAATTAAACATATGGGTTCAAGATTTATCAATTATTTATTGGAATTATAATATTTATGCCGATTGGTAGATCTTATATGATGTTTCTATTCAATTTCTAAGTGTATGAAAAACAATCCCTTTGATATTTTATTTAAACAGAAGAATTTAAAAATTTTCTCATAATTGGCCTTATCGCAAAGCAATACTGGAATGAGTATATTGTTATAAAAATTAATTTAAATAACAAAATTCAAAATCTTCATGACAAATTTAAAACAAAACATAAATATTAAAATTTGACTTTTTATAAAAATATATATTGATTTAAAAGATATTTACTTATTTTTTTTAAAAAATGACCAATTTTATCCTGTGAGCCTTTTCTTCAACTTACAAGTATAAGTCTAAAAAATTAATATGCTTCTCTAAAGACTCTATATAATGTGTACCTAAGGCAAAAGTAATGTTTTTTTGAAGCACTTCAAATATAAGCAGAAGAGCTGTAATCTTTTTTATATAATATAGTTGTATAAAATTGATTTTTAGGTAGTTTCTTAATCTGTTATATGGAAAGAAATAATATCATAATAATATATAATCAACTTAAAGCTATTTTTAATATAATATTTTCTAAAAATGATTCTTAATTTGTACTTATTTTCAGAACTTCAAAGTATTTAATAAAAATATTTTGATACAAAAATATAATTATTTTTATATTTAAAAGTATTTAATAAAACTTCTAAAAAAGTATAAATTTTTTCATGGATTAAATTAGCTTGAACCACACTTGGAAACATGATTGCATTGAGAGCTCAATCTAAGTTCCACCAAATACATGATAAATAATTTTTTTGAAAATTTATATAGTCATTAAAATGAAAAAAATAGTAAAATAAAGGACTCAGAAATTTTTTTTCTGTTACTGAATAGATTATCAAAAATATATTGAGGTAGATAACTTATTGAAATTTTTTAAATTTCCAGCTATTAAAGTCAATTATCTAGTTATATATAGTAATCACAAAACAAGAATTCAACCTAATTGGTTATATATGTAGATAAATCTTTTCTTCAACCTTTACTTGAATTATTAAATTTAATTCAAAGCTATGTTTAATTTAACCAACATATCTTACTATTACATTTAAAAATAAATACAATAAACTCATAAAATACATAATTTCAATAGTTCAAAATTTCTTTAAATGTTTTGTTCTAGTTTTCAACTTTTTGCTACAATTTTTTTATTATATTATTTATTTATATCATGTATAGTTATCAGAAGCATTCTGTGAATTCTTGTGTAAAAAAGCAAAATAGTATTTCATTACCAATTATTTTACTATATTACTTTCTTAGTCTTAAAGTGCATTGTAAATCAAAAATATAAAATAAAGACATATAAAATGTAGGTTTAGGTTTAAAAAAATAATTATCAATCATTTTCCATATTAGCAGAATAGAGCTGTAGATTGAGGGGGTAGACTCTGATGTTTGCCTGAAGAACAAATTTCACTCTCTATTTTTCACTACCTCAATGGACAACCTCTCAATCTCTCCACACAACTTTTGCTGCCTTGTCATTTCTGTTAATTCTATTACCACTCCCCACCCTTTTATTGCCCTCCTGATACATTTTCTACACCCTTTAAGCTTCAAAATCAAAGTTTAAGCCCTCCTCACTACTCCTCTCCACTCTATTTTCACTTTTAACACAACTCAACCCCTTTTGCAACCTCTTTCTCACCTCCCATTCCCCTCACTCACCCCAATCACCTCCATTAGCCCTCACCAGCCTTTCTCTCACATTCTCAAACTATAACTCACTACCCCAGTCTATCGTCCACATCCCCCAGCTCTTGCTTACCTCCCCTATCCCTTTCTCACCTTCCCAAGACCTTTCCAGCCCTTCACTCACCTTCCCCAGCCTCCCCCAGTACCTTAATTTGGCTGGAGATGTGAGTGAGGTGCTGTAAAAACTAAGGAGGGCTGGAAGAGGTGAGTGAGAGGCTTTTATCACCTCCCCCAGCCTCCCCAGTCCCTTTATTTGGCTGGGTATGTGATCAAGGTGCTTTAAAGACTAAGTAGGGCTGGGAGTAGTAGGTGAGAGGCTTTTATCACCTCTCCTAGCCCTTTAAAGACCCTCGCTCACCTTGTCAAGCCTTCCCAAAGTGGATTAGGGGCTTTTATAACCTCTCCCAGCCCTGTAAAGCCCCTCTCTCACCTTCCCCAGCCTTCCCAAGTCCCTCGATTTTCCTGGGTGTGAGAAATGAGATGGGAGAGGTGAAAAAAGTACTGGAGAGTCATGCAAGGGCTTGGGAAGTAGCCAACTTTTGATAAACTTGAGAATAATTAATATGTATAAATTAGAAATAACAAGCAATAAAATCTTGAGGAATTATAACCCATTCCAAGTGGTAAATAATGTATTTAAATACATATTTCAGAATTTGAGTTGCTTGTGTTTACCAAAAAAATGTGGACAAGTGTTGAGAAAGGAATATATTTGTAGGGAAGAAACATGAAAAAAGAAAAAAATACAAAGTAAAATAAAACTAAGTAATGACAGTGGGCTGAGAAAGGTGAGTGAGGTTTTGTGGGAGGTGTGAGAAATAAAGAGAAGAGAAGGGTGAGGGGTGGAAGGAGATGAGAGTTGTTTTCTCACTGTGAAGGGAAGGGATAGGGTAGAAAGGTTAAGTAGATGGCAAGGTTAGCGACAAGATAAGGGGGGTAGGATAGGAGGGAAGATTGGAGATAAGGGAGAATTAGGGTAGGGAGGTATAAGATGGAAGTCCCACTTGGAATTTGACCAGGAATTATTTCAGGAAGCAAAAAAAGCACTAGATGTCTATTGCTCACTTTTTACCTGCTGTGAATATTTTTTGAACTATTAATCAACTGTGGTTCAATGAAGGTTCAAATCAGTTTCAAGGTGTTTTCAAAGTAAATTCAATATTTCTTCATGATTGTTTCATCACCACCTCAATATGTGCTGAAAAAGATATGAATTAGGGTTCAAGGTTGCGGACTTGCTAGCAAGTCCGCCCCCCATATTGTGTGGTGAATCTTTCAGAGAGCACAATGCCAAAATTACATCACTCTTCTCAATCTAGAAACACTAGTTGCTATTCATCTTACAGCTCAGGGAGCTCTTCATCATCAGGTTCAATTGAAATAGTCAAAAAGGACAAGAAACAATAACTGAGAAATAACTCAAGTAAGGTTCATAAATGCTGCCAACACTACAGGGGTCCTGCACCAAGTTCTTCAGTAATTAGGTCTGATGATGATACAATGTTATCTGATTGTTTGGATTTTACAAAAGCAAACAAAAAAATAGGGCAGTTTGTGATTGTTTGAAAAGTCTAGGCATGGAGACTTGGTTATTTTTTGAAAATTATCCTGTAGAGGTGTTGTTTGAAGCAGGAGTTCCCAGAGGTGCTTCCCACATGTTGGTTTCACCAACAAAAAGATTTAATGCTTATTTAAGTGACAAGAAAGAAAAAGAACATGATTTTTCTTAGATTGTTGTAGATGAACATGTGATTTATTCTCATATTGACACATCTTAATTTAACTTAAATTAAAAACTTTTCATTTCATATAACACATGAGAATAAA
This sequence comes from Hemileia vastatrix, assembly GCA_030280995.1. Lineage (NCBI taxonomy): Eukaryota > Fungi > Basidiomycota > Pucciniomycetes > Pucciniales > Zaghouaniaceae > Hemileia > Hemileia vastatrix. The sequence continues at coordinate 63,004,029 of JASXTE010000001.1, forward strand.
ATTCAGAGCAAATCATTTTGAGTGAACAAACAAAATAAATATTCATTGCCTGTAGCCACTATCTCTATACAACTTCTTAATCAAGCTGATTGAAAAATACCTCACACCATAGTTTCTTTTATCTCTTGGTTTTCATCCTTACCTGTCAAAACTACATATTGGCAAAGATTGCTCTTCAATGCACTAAATGCTGTCTCAATAGGATTGAAGTCTGAGGAGTAAGCTGGCAATTAGATTAGTCTAACCCTTCCCCAAGCTTCAACAATCTGATTCACTCATCCATTTTGATAGATAGGTGCATTATCCATTATAAGTATTCCACATGGCCCTGGAAAAGGGTTCATCAATGGAAGCTGGAGAGAAATAAGATCATCAAAAAAGGTAAGACATAAAGAGAAAAAAAACAATTCACCAATACATTTTCTGGGAAAAATTTAAAGTGGAAGCAATTAAAATTTTCTTCTTGAACAACTAAGCCAACTAATCCAGAGGTATAAATTCATGGTAACACATCAAATTGGTGTGTACCTCTATTTTGTGGAATTCTTGGGGTGGAATCACCTATTCAGGCCCAACCAGTTGTACATTCAAAACATTTGGCTTTAGCACCATACTCATCTGGGTAAAGCAGAATGTAATATATTAGAAAAATTAAAACAAATAGGAAAACACCTAGACAATCACCTGTAAAAACCAACCAATTAAGGTCTATGTGAGCTACAGTTGAAACATTTTTTTTAATTTCTTACAATCTCACCCAGCTAGGGGCATGAAGGCATTGTAAAATAATAGGCTAGGTACATATGAGGATTAATGAATGTAGTGGGTAAGTTGTCTGGGCAATTAACAGGATAACAGGGGGAGCTAGGTGCCTTTGAGGAGACAGATGGGGTTGCCATAGGGGGGGAGGGTTAAGGTTAATCCCCGGGGGGTCATGGTTTGATGGGCAGGCTTTTCAAGAAATGTAAGGGGACTGGAATTCTGCAACTGACCCAAGGTGAATGACCAGGCACAATTGTCCAGATAATGAGGGGATGGAAAAGTGGGGTGGGTTCTCTAGTCTTCACACATGTTTCCATCCACCATAGGTTGCTGAGGGGCAATAGAGATATTGTTGGGAGAACAAAACATCAACACCAGCATGAAAACAAGTGTGCCAACCATGGACGAATAGGGTGTGGTTAAAAGGGGTGAGGCGGCAAGGATTCAAACCTGCAACACAAAAGTCAAGGTGACTGACTAGTGGCCATCCAGGCAATGATCTAACTGTAGTTTAGCATCAATGGCAAACTCCGAGAAGAATCATGTTTTATTACTTTACCTGTAGTTTAGCGTCAGTGGAAAACTCCAAGAAGAATCAGAGTTTTCCAGACATGTAAACTACAGCCTATATACACAGATCATGTGGTAGCAAAATCTATAATATGTGTATATACATAACAGCCCCCCATTTTGCTACCAGGGTGGGAAAAAAATAGTAATAGAAAAGGAATATAAAAATAAAATTGAGAAACACCCAAATGATAACATTTCTCTACAGTATGGATGGGGCCTACATTCTTAGTCAATATATCTGAATACTGCTCTGTACCTGCCACCCAATCTAATACAATATTTTTTCTGTATAATTGCTTATTCACAAGAAAGAAATACCTATCAGAGTGTCTAGTCCTTTTGTTTGAGGGATTGTATTTTGCTGAGGAAACTGCACTATTATTGTCACACTTCAAACAAACACTGTCAATTGGTCCACAAATATCAGTGAGAAGATTGCGTATCCAGATACCATCTTTTGTTGCCAGGCACATTGCTATACATTCAGCAAAGCAGGTGGAATCAGCAACTGTAGTTTGACGTTTTGAAGACCATAAGATAGGACATCCATTCAGATAGATTATGTGGCCACTTTTAGATCTAGACCATTCACCACCCCAAGAAGCATCAGAGTAAGCAGTTAATGTTGGCTTTGACCTTGAGTCAGGATATAAATGAAGTTTGAGATCTTTGGTTGGCTGTAGATATCTGAGTAAATGAGTTAAAGCTTTCCAATGACAATCTAAAGGCTTGGATGAGAACCTGGCCAGGAAATTGACTGCAAATGAAATATCTGGGCGTGTTGAAATCGCTATGTAATCTAAACTACCAATTATTGACAGATATTGAGTTGACTTGATGTCTTGATCCTCAGGTTTGGCAGAATCTAGTGTGATGTCAGCTGGGAGAGGAGTCTTGCATTTCAAACCACCAGGATTATGATCATGTAGAACTTTTTTAATCAGCCTGTGACAGTCCAGTTCAAAACCCTTTTCTACCCTCTTAACGTTCATTCCAACAATACCATCCAAACCTTCCAACCATTTCACCTCTAGCCCCCCATTCAGCCCCTTTTCTAGTTTCTCCAAAACAGCATCACAACTACCAGTAACTATTCCATCATCAACATGCAGCCATACCACACCAGTTGATGAACCATCTTTTAGATCATAAAGACTTGTATCATATTGACTAGCATGAAAACCTAGAGTTTTGAGTTTTTCAGCAATATGAAGCCACCAACAACGAGCAGCCTGTTTTGTGCCATAAAGGGCTTTATGAAGTTTGAGAACATTTCCAGGTCTTGTTATATTAATACCAGGAGGAGGTTCAATCCAAAGATCTTCTTCCACATTGCTATGTAGATAAGAAGCTGTAACATCAAAAGATCTCATCTTCCAACCAAACATAGCAGCAAGAGTTAATAGAATTCCTTGAGAAGCAAAGGTTGCAGTAGGAGAAAAAGTGTCTTTGTAATCGATTCCCTCACGTTGTTTGAAACCTTTGGCCACAAATCTTGCCTTGAATTTGATTAGTGAGTCTTTTTGAGAGTGTTTAATAGTAAAAACCCATTTCCCTTTAAGAGGAACAGCACCATGTGGAAGAGCAACTTCTGACCAAACTTTCAAGTGTGACATGTTATCCATTTCAGCTTTTCAGGCCATTTTCCATTCAGCAGCTTCTGGTGATTTCATAGCTTGCAGAAAGGTGTTAGGGATAGGGAATGGAGAACAAGCAGTGGCAATTTGCATTGCTTCAATAGATAGATCTTGTTCATCAATAGTTTTTTCAGAAGTGAAATCACCAAAAGAAAGTGAATTAAGAATAGATTCAAGAGATCCTTTGGAAAGAGGTGAATTTGGAGCTTGTCGTGAAACATCATGTGCTTTGGGGTCACTGGTGGTAAAATAGCCATTGCAGATTCAAAGAGTTGGCCAGATTCTTCATGCCAGAATAGCCATCCATAGTTATTTTGTGAATATCCAACAACTTTACACTCAAGTGCTCGATTATCTAGCTTGTTTTGTACCTCTTTGTGAACATGAACAAAGGCCTTTTCACCAAAAGTCCTCATGTTGTTGAAGTTTGGTCGAGTACCATAAACTACTTGAAGAGGTGTTGATTCTGTGATCTTGCTGTTTGGTATGCGGTTATGAGCAAAAAATGCCCACTTGTAAGAAAGACCCCAAAAGCTTTTTGGCAGTCCACTTGCCAAAAGAGAAGTCCGTGCAATATCACCAACTGTTTGATTAAACCTTTCCGCTGTTCCATTTTGTTCAGCATGATATGGCATAGTCACTTCATGCACAGCACCTATTGAAGCAAGATATGATTTCATTGCATTACTGTGAAGTTCACCACCATCTGTCCTAAGTACAAGTAATTCCTTTCCAGTAACGATAGCGAGTCGTTCATGAAAAGTTTTGAAAGCCCCCATAGCATCACTTTTATTTTTTAGAAGAAAGACATCACCGTAAGTAGAGAATGAATCCCGGAATAAAGCTGCCCATTTGTAACCACCATTGACTGTTGCATCTTTTATTGGTCCAATCAAGTCTCCAACTACCAATGACAATAAGGATTCTGGTGCCATTTCACATTGAGCTGTAGTTTTACATACACTTTTTGCAATAGCACAATCAGTGCAATCAACTTTTCCTTTAGGACATTCAGAAGGTAGGCCAATACCAAGGTTGAGTTTTATGAGTTTGCGTAGGACTCAATCACTAGTGTGGCCCAATTGACGATGCCAATCCAGAAGTGAACCCGGAGCAGCATATGGTCAATGAATTGAAGCAGAATTGACATCTTCAATAAACACATTTGAGAGTGAAATTTGTGTAGCTGGTATGGTGGCGGGAGCAGCAGAATAACTTGGAACTGAATTGTTATTACCAATAGAAGCAAATGCATTACAAACATTTGTATTTACATGATAAGTATCATCCTTTGATATTTCATCATCATCAATTACTTTTGCATTGTCGCAAGCTGAAATAGTCATTTGATACTGTTTGCAGAGGTTGTGGTTGATCTCTTCATTCATCATAATTGTTGTGAAGTCATCAGCTGACATTGTTAGACTATCACCTCATAACTCAATTGCATGGTTTATGTCAGCTGAAAGATTAGCAAGAGAATTTGGCAGAAGTACTTGAGTCATGATTGCTTTTAAGGAGTCATTGGTGAAATTAAAACTAGTTTGCATGATGCTGTCTATTATTTCATTCACCCGTTCGCAATGTTTGATGATGGACTCAAAAGGTTGGAGAGGCACTGATAGCAGTGACTTGAACAGTGATATGCGAGATTTGTGCGTTGCTCTATTAAATTTTTTGAACAAAACTAGATATGCAGCATGACATGAGCTGTTTGGTGGTAATAGATGTTGAAGTGAAATATCAATGGTATTAAAAATAATCATCCAAGCTAATTTATCAGCAAAAGAATTGCTTGAAGTATCAGCATCTATGGTCGCATATGAAGGTGAGCCAATGTAGTTTGTCATTGCAGTTTGGACCTGCCAGTCCCAGTTGTACCAGTTGGATCTATCTGCAAGTAGTTTCATGACACCAATGGTCACTTTATTCACAACATTGATTAGCTTTTGGTGTTGCTCAAGCTCATCAAGAGATAAGGGGTGGGAAGGATAAGATTGCGAGTTCATATTAGATGGGTTATAAGGGGTAGGGGGTAGAAGAGGAAATAGTCGTAGTCATATAGGCGGAAGGATATTGGTGAATGAGGAAAAAAAAATTGTTTCAACAGAAATGTTGATGGGAAAATGGGAATGTAATGACCAGGGAGAAGTAATTGGGGAATGCCAAATCAGTGTATTGGCAGTGAAGAATGAAAATGTGGCAACTCAGTGTATTGCCCCTAAAAGGATTTAATGTCTGAAAAGACGGGATTCGAATCTCGTGAGTACAGCGCTTACTTATTTAATGACAAGTGCACAAGGGTCCCATAACCTGTAGTTTAGCGTCAGTGGCAAACTCCGAGAAGAATCAGAGTTTTCCAGACGTGTAAACTACAGCCTATATACACAGATCACGTGGTAGCAAAATCTATAATATGTGTATATACATAACACTAACCACATAGACCATCTTGCCCCTACAGTTGAAACATATACAGCTAGATTGAAAATGATTGGTGTTAAGTACTCAACTGCGCCGCAACCACATGTATATAATCTATATGTCAACCGAGAGCAATGATATCTATTCTTTTGACTAAAACTATCACATACCTGAGACAATAGGTTATGGTCCCTTAAACGCTTCCATCTGCGCCCGGCTACCAGTTTCGTTTGGTGTTTTACGAGTGCCTCTAGATTTTCCGACTACGCCTGGCTGCCAGTTTCCTTTGGTAGTAAATCAATCGACTCGTCTGACAAAGCAAGTGGGCTGTTTCCTTAGCCATGCTTTTTTTCCTTTTCTTCTCGTTTTTTTTTTCTCTTCTTCTTCTTTTTTCGTCTCGTTTCTTCTTTTTTCTTCTCGCGTTGTTTTCTTTTTCTCCAACACTATTTACTAGGACTCCCGGGTTTTTCCTCTTATAGGACCTACTACGGTTTGACGGAGACGTCCGGATTGTCCTTTCTATACTAAAACTAAAAAAAAAATAAATAAATAAATAAAATAAAAATAAATTATAAAAAATAAAAAAAATAAAAAGAATAAAAATAAAAAAAATAATAAAATAAAAATAGAACGATGTCAAACCCAAGAGGCGCCTCACGAGCACCCCGTCGTGGTAATACCTCCCGATCACAACCACCTCATATGCCAACGCCGTCACCATCAAACTCCATTAATACCTCCCCTTATCCAACAGCACCTGATGACCCCGATGAAGCTGATGACAACGATACAATGGGAGGATACCAGACAGATGTTCCTGGAAGGGAAGAGCGGGAGGAACGTAAAGCAACAGCTGTGTCTCTAGCTCACATAAAAGCCGAACTGAAGGATTGGCCTCACCTTTTGAAATCTGATGGCAGCAATTTCCGAACCTGGTTCCAGGAAGTACAGTTGGTACTTCTAGACCACCTTTACGATGAAAACTTTTTCACAAGGTCTCGACCAACGACTTTCTCCTCCCGTGAAACCCTTGGTCGAGCTATCCTGATTAACTCGGTGAGTAAAGAGCTACGGCGTCAAATAATCACCAAGCGACCGAGCACTCGAGCTTTTGCGTACTTGAAAGACTTGTTCAGTGCAAACTCAAGAACAGCGCAACTTAACTTATACCAAAAAATACATTCCCTGAAACTAAGCCGTTGTTCTGACCCTTCAAATCTCACTACTCAATTAAGGGAACTGTTCGACAACTTGAAAGAAGAGGGTTTTCACTTCGATGAAGATTCGATATTTTCTATTGCTCTGCAACTTGCCGTCGACTCTTCTTCAGGGATATCTACCGAGGTGTACAGAGAAGCTGAACAAACAATGCAATTATCCGGGGCTCCTCCTTCCTCGACAAAGATGACACGGATACTCACAAATGAATGGAACAGACACCATCAAAGTCAAGAAGCCGAGTACACCAATTCACCGTCTATCGCCAGTGCTTTGTCTGCTGTAGTACAGCCAGATAACGGTTCCGATCACCACGCTGATGCCTTTAACTCCTATCACTGTTGGAATTGTAATTCCCCTGGACATCTCCAAAATCGCTGCCCCCTACCAAAACAGATCAGGAATGTCACGGCACCCCCAACGTTTGCACCTGGACAATTCAAGGCGCACTATCCAACTGTGAACTATCCTGTCCTAACACCTCCTTATGTACCGCCACATAAACAACAACAGCCGGTGCAAAACAGAAACGCTGGTAACTCACAACATCAACAGGGCCGCACGGATTCCTATCGTCCAACATACCCGAAACGTCTCCTCTCAAATCAAACATCTAAACCCGAACCCAGACATGCCAAAATCATGGAGATAGGTGATCAGCACGAGGTAGCAGCGGCGGACTTTAAAAACCTTTCAATAGCAGAAAACTCACCACCAGCTAACCAACCACCGCCAGTTTTCGACACGGGAGCTACTCATCACCTAACGAGTTCTCTCAATGAGTTAGCAAATTTTACTCTTCTGCCAGACCCTATTCCATTACAAGTAGCAACTAACAATGTCCAAAATTTTATTACAGGGAAGGGCACCCTACGTTTTGCTGGACTGGGTGGGACGATTATAAACATTAATAATGTTTACTTCTGTGAGAATGCCTCCCGCACCCTTATATCACCTGCTGCCCTGATAAGGGGCGGTGCTTTAATAGAGTGGGACTCTGACAACACGATCTATGTACTTTTGACAGGAATGCGAGTACTGAAGGCAACTTTCACCACTCGCCGATGGCTTTTTCCTTTTCCAAAAGTTTTCTATCCCTCAAATTGTCTGATGCAAAAAAAAAACAGAAAACCCAAAAACATCTGATACCACTGACTGTACATATATCGAGTCTGATCACGTTATCTGTCTTCCTCCAATAATCAATTCAAACACAAAAGAACCTAAAAAAATCCTTGTGACCAAAAATGACCATTCTGCTGATGCTCTCTCAAAATCGAAAGAAAACGACCTGCTGTATTACTATCATCGCCTTTTTGGGCATGCAAGTCTTAGGCAAATCAGAAAGTTGATTAACTCCGACATGGCTAAAGGATTGCCCACAAACATACCATCGGGAGAAATCAATTGTGAAATTTGCAAACTCTCGAAGAGCACTAGATCTTCCCAACTTCCGGCATGAGAAAGAGAGCTCACAAAACTTGAACTTATAACGGCTGATCTAATAGGGCCGTTAGAAGAAACAACTTTCGATAATGGCCTATGGGCACTGACAATTAAAGACTGTGCGACAACTTATACTGAATGCCATATACTCAAATCCAAAAGTGAAACAGCAAACATAATAAAAGAGACAATAACAAGATTAGAAACACAAACAAATGTGAGTGTCAAGAGTTTTCGATCCGATAACGGAGGCGAGTTTGTTAACAAAAATCTCTCAACGTTCTTCATCTCCAAAGGTATCATTCATGAACTATCTTTACCGTACAACCACAAACAGAATGGGAAAATTGAACGACAAAACAGGTCAGTTTCTGACATGGGCAGAACGATTCTCATTGATAGCAACTTACCAAAGTTTTTCTGGGGTTTTGCTTACAAGTGGGCAGCCTATGTACAGAACCGACTTCCGAACACAATCTGCCATGACAAGACACCTTTTGAAGCGATCTTTGACCACGCACCAATAGCCAATATCATCCGTCCTTTCGGTGCGGTGTCATACGTCCATGTCCCAAGAGAAACACGCTTGAAACTTGATGCACGTGCAGAAAAGTGTTATCTGGTAGGTTTCCCACAAGCATCCAAAGGATGGCTTTTTTGGAACATTGAACGAAAAAAGCTAATGGTGTCTGCATGGGCAGCTTTTGAACCGATTCCTACCTTCTCCTCAGACAAGATGTCCCTCTCAAATCTATTAAACCCAGTCAACGCGAATATGACAAGCCAACTCTCTGTGTCAAACCTGGGCAATTTCGAGGCTGAACAAACAGTGGACTTGCAGGAAGAGCTGATAAATTCGATTGAACGTGCCTCATATTTCCTGGCTTCACCAGCCCCTAAATCGTACAAAGAAGCAATGAAAATGCCTAATGCATCCAACTGGCACCAGGCATGTTTAGAAGAAATGGAAAACATGGAGCGAATGGGTGTGTGGGAACGAACAACTGTCCCTGCGATGGCCAGAGTCACCGACGCTCGATGGGTCTTCACAGAGAAATGTGATGCAGATGGGAATGTCGTACGACTGAAGGCTCGGTATGTTGCAAAAGGTTTCAAGCAAATCCATGGTATTGACTATCATGAAACTTTTGCACCAACCGCCACTTTCACTTCCCAACGAATGATACTTACTCTTGCAGCATCAAACAACTGGCCGGTACACTCATTTGACGTGACAGCCGCATATTTACACAGCCCTATAAAAGAGGAAATATTTATCAAAGATCCACCAGGCTTCGAACAAAACGATGGGAAGGCGCTACTATTAAAGAAGGCGCTCTATGGGACATGTCAAGCTGCGAGATGTTGGTGGGAACATTTATCATCGAAGTTGAGAACTCTTGGATACGAAGTCTCCAAATACGATGCGAGCGTATATTTTCTGAAACAAAAGGTTAACAATACAATCATCTGGGTCCATGTAGATGATGGTTTAGTAACGGCTAACTCAATAGAAAATTTGAGAACGCTCCAAAATCAACTACAAAACGAGTTAACAATCAAGTGGCAAACATCTCTCGAATCAATAGTTGGCCTGTCAGTGAAACGGAATGACAAAGGTTTTGTCCTGAGTCAATTAACTTTGATCAACAAGATACTCGATAAATACAGTACCGATAACAATGTCAAGTCAACCCCCCTACCACACTCATGCTCACTAAAACTACCACCGGAAGGATCAGTTCCTGTCAATGCGACTCTATATCTCTCAGCCATTGGCTCACTAAGCTATGTAGCAAGCGGTACAAGACCAGATATCTCCTTCAGCGTTAATTTTTTGGCAAGATTCTCAAAATGTCCTACGCAGGAACATTGGGCTAACCTGAAACATCTGCTAGCATATGTGAGAAAAACTAAGCATCTGAGCCTCAACATCTACCCAGATAAATACTTATTCCCCAAAACGACTCTACAATGTTACAGTGACTCAGATTGGGGAGGTGAACACTCATGATCTACGGGGGGGAATGTAATATTACTCAATGGTTGCCCAATCAGCTGGTCCTCAAGACGACTTTCGTGTGTTGCTACCGCGACCTGCCATGCCGAACTTATGGCCCTGGCCTCAGCGACGAAAACAGGGATGTGGATTAAACACCTTCTGAAAGATATTGTCAATTTTGAAGGCACTTTAGACCTGTTTTGCGACAATGAAGCTTCAACTAAAACGGCCTCCAATGAAGCGTCAAATAAAAGGACTCGACATATGGAACAAGATTACTATTACGTAAATGAACAGCTCTACAAGAAGAATGCAACTATAACATGGGTACCGTCAGCAAAACAACTGGCCGACGTTATGACGAAGCCTCTCCAGACGTTGACACACAACACAACTCTACAGCATCTACAACTAATACAATAGCCTTTTTTCTCTGCCTTTTTTTTCTCTCCTTCTCTTTCTTTTCTTTTTCTGTTGACATAAAGCAACCCGCATGTTAGTGACTTGTTGAGGGGCGGGTGTTAAGTACTCAACTGCGCCGCAACCACATGTATATAATCTATATGTCAACCAAGAGCAATGATATCTATTCTTTTGACTAAAACTATCACATACCTGAGACAATAATTGGTGCAGTTTTCCACAGTTCTGCCTAACTTACCCAGCATTTTCCCTCATTATTTCATCCCGCTAGCCTGTTGCCCACCAAAAATGCTGGGTATATTGAGCAAAATTTTGAAAAGCTGCACCAACCTTTTTCAATTTAGCTGTATAGCTTGAGCAATTGGATTCTGCCTTGAATCAAATTTTTCTGTGACCTTCTTGCTCATACAAAGGCATTTAGTGAGCTAAACTTCAATAGTTGTCTTTGATATCATAATTTGATGGTTATTCCACATAGAGTGCTGAAGCTCGGAAATGTATGTAGTTGGGTTTTGTTTGACAAGTTCATGGAGCAACTGACGTTGCTCATCATCTAGAATCAAATAATGTCCTTTCTTAAGAAAGAAGTTGGGGTGAGTCACTACTGCCTTAGTGGTCTCATACAAGCTGGTCCAACAGAAAAGAGAGCTACATGAAATTGAACAGCAATATTTGCTATTGATTTCCTCAAGTGAAAGATTATTCAGGCTTGCTATTACAACAGAAAACTTCAATTGAGGATTATAATGACAAAATCCCATAATCCTAAAGAAAAAGTAGTACAATGAGAGTAGGCATTGAAGATGATAGGGAAGACTTATCTGTTGTCTACCAATTCCAAGTATCCGGGACGTGGATGAAGCAGGATGAAGGGGTTGATTTGGGTGGGAAAATGGGAGGAAATGGGAGGAAATGGGCGAAAATCTGCCCAGCCCTGCAAAACTGGATGCTGCTGTCAAAAAGAATCTGCAGCTCAATTTTGTGACCTGTCGAAAAATTTCAAATTTTTTTTTGATTGTGTCAACCTCTTCGGATCTCCCTGTATATTAGAAATGGTTGGTGCAGTTTTTCGAAACAACTTAAACCCTTTTGAAAGATGCATTGACATTTGGCTGTGACACTTGCAAATTTTGGTGCATATAAAGCTGTTCATGGAAAGGTTGTCGACAAAATGCAAAATTTTCGAAGTTTTTTGACGGAAAGACTGACATATGACAGAGAAATTGACACAATTTGATTCAAGCAGGCTAATATTTCTGTCAAATGCCAATGTTTTTGTCTAAAAAATGCGAACACTTTTGCGTTTTGACGACAACCTTTCCAAGAGCAGCTGTAGGATAACGTTACTGCTAAATGTCAATGTTTATGTTCAAAAATTTTTATTTTTTTCGCAAAACTGCACCAACCATTTCTAATACAGCCAAGTCACAAAAGCTTGCGGAATTTTTGACGAAAAAATCAAAGTTGTTCTCACCGAAAAATGATTTACCTATCCAAAAGGGTCGGGTATAGTTCGGGGATACTTGTGTTTGAATAGGTATTTATGTACAGCCATATCGACAATGGTTGGTGCACCTATACAAAAAAAAATCAAAACATTTAGACAGAATGATTGACATTTGACAGTAAACGTGACAAATTTTTGGTGAATGGAAGCTAAATATCCCGTCAAATGTCCATTAATCTGTCCAAAGGTTTTAGAATTTTTCGCAAAACTGCACCAACCACTTCCGATATGGCAGTAATTCATTTTTTTGTGGGCAAAACTTTTAATTTTTCGTTAAAAATTTCGCAAGCTTTTGTGACTTAGCTGTATAGCTAAAGCTGCATGAAGCTACGATACTAACCAGGATGCCGCAGCGGTTCAGGGCAATGTCAAATGTGCGAAATCAAACATCGTCCGTGGGTTTTACTGAGTCAGCCAACAAATAATTGCAATATTCTTTGACAATTGTAATTAGTGGCGAGTTTCAGGCGATCTTGTTTAGCGACTGACGGGGCACTACAGTTGCATCCTTAAACATAGCTACCAACATGGGTACTGCTTATGTTTACTCTTTAATCCAAAACTATCCTTTTATCTACTTGAAATTTTGAGGTTTTCATAGATGGTTTGCACAACAGCGGTGACACCAGCATATACCTTTTGGATGCACAATCATGAGGTAGAATCTCCCTTTGTCTATTTTTATTTTTTATATATTTAAAACAGAATTCCGTTGTGTTTACTTAACATTGCAAAAGGGTCGAACGACCTGATAGTCCATACGTTTACTGTCCATAAATTTAACTAGAATTCGCAGTTGTATACGTCACAATACTTAGTAGGGTTCACGCTTCTTTTATTCAAATTCATAAACTTTTTGTTTTGAGATTTCAAATTCATATTGTAAACAAATCTTTTAAAGGGTTGAATATATAATTGGTCCTTTAATTTCGGTTCGGATCCCTTTGGATTATTACATCTGCCTTTCGTTTGATTTTTGGTACTTGTACGGTTTACTAGTTGAAATTTGCCGTATCCAAGTGTAGTGCTGTTTGGCACTGTCAGCCCCATAAGGATAAAATCACCGTCGTCAACGAATTTCAATTCAATTTGGCAACGACCGTCGGCACCCGAGGCGAGCTGAAAACTAAAGAGCAGTCCATTGCCTCCTTCCCCCTTTTCATCTGAAAGATGAGGCGCATCTTCAATAATACCTTCAATTCGCCCGTCAGGGATATACCAACTCAAGTTGATTCTCGGAATACCTTCATATTGCCCAATAAATCTTCTCTCGCCCCCGCCATTGATGAGTTTGATTTTGATCAACTTGATGGTGAAAATCTTCCTTTCGGTCGGGTCCGCACTTACAATCATCTTGCTTCAGAAGCTTCGTTCAAATCTCCAGATGCTTCTACCGCCATAGGTAGCGCGTTCAGTGGCCTCAGTGGAAAAACTCGCCTGGCTTCCAGCAAACAAGATCTGTTGCTTGACCTTCTTTCCAGTCAGGCCGTTCTCGACAGCAAGTCGTTCGATGTCTTATCGTTTGAGGATGTTGAGCGTAAAAAAAAGGTAATTTATCATCTTTCAGTTTTGTTCCTTTTCTCCCTTTCTTTCTTCTTTACACTGACAGCCTTCTTCCTCATTCTAGGAGCATAAACGCGTTCTTTCCAAACTTAGAGTGGTTTCAAATAAAATCACACTAGAGGAAAAATTACAGAGTGCAACTCAAATTATTTCTAACTTGGACAACTCAGATCTAGAATCCATGGCTTCAGGCTTAAATGCCTTGATTGAAGAGCAAAATGCTCTACAGGCTACTGAATCTGAACTTCGGGCCGAATTACTTCAACATTTAGCTGCCGTCCTCAGCCTTGCCTTTCGGAAAAAGGATAATCGATATTCTTTAGATTCCATGGAATCCTCTTCGCCTAATAGTGCAAAAGGGCCCAATTTTTATTTTGCTAACCGATTTGATGGATCGCATAATCCTCCTTTGTCTTCATCAATCAAACAAAGTGATACTATGGGCCTATTTGGCGGTCCCCACCTGTTTGCTAATTGCCCTCCATCTCGCACCACACCTGAATCTCTTTCAGACCCCTCTTCTCACTCTCGCTTCATGATTTCGAAAGGACCCGAGGTAGAGCAAACTAATGCCTTACTGATAAGTAAAGAAAAAGAACTAGAAAATGTCCGTTTTCTGTGTCAAACTCAAGAATCAGCTTTAGCTGACCGTAGCACAGAAGTTAAATTTTTAAAATCTGAATTACAAAGTTTGAAGCTAGCAAATGAAGATTTACAAAAAGGGGTCGCATTGGGTGAGATTAGAAACCTTTACTCTGCTATAAAATATTGCGACAGTGAAATTTGATCTGATTAAAACTCCATTTTTTCCAGGTTCAAAACTTAAAGAACTGGAATCGGAAAATGAGAAGTTGCGAAAAAATCTCCAATTATTACAAGCTGACTTACAAAACCAACGAGTGACTGTCAATGATGATCGTACGCTAATCGAGCAAAAATTGATTGGCGCCGAAGAACAACTTAAACTCCAAGCCGTTAAGTTTGAGCGGCAAGCTAATGTTATGATAGAGGAAAGGGAAGCAGTTGAAAACCAGGTGCAGCAATTAAAACATCAATTGGGCTCCCATCATGAACATTGGGCAAACTTTTGCAAGCAATTTTCCGAATTAGGTGCCAGTATAACAAAAGCTCATCCCGAACTTAGTCATTTCCTGAGTTCTGTCCTTCTTGTGCGTTTCGAGACCGCACCACCAAATGAAGTTGGTCTGGCTTTGATTGATGAGATGCGTAAACATTTTGAAAAATTTGCTGAATTTAAAACAGTCAGTGAGATTGATAAGCAACAACTGGAGAGGTCTCTAAAGAGCCAAACACTTATTTCAACCAACCAAGAAGCCCAAATCGCTCAACTTCAAGAATCAATCAAGAGATCAGAGGATAATATTAAAGATTTGCAACAAATTGAATCCGACTTAGAGAAATATAAATCGCAGAAGGAAGCAGATGACTTAGAAATTGAAAAGCTTAAAACTGATGTAGCAGTTGCCACAACAAAATTAGAAGAAATGTCAAAATTGCCATCCGATTCAAGTCCCACCGATAAAGTCCTGAGAGACTTATTCAAATGTTTGCCGCCCGTCGAAGCTCGTACAAAATTGGAAGCGGATTCAAGCTTGACTACTTATAGACAGGCCTTTGAACCACCCAAAAAAGCTTTAGGTGGCTTGATAGGACTGGCTTGGCGCACTGAAGAAGCTGAATATTCATGTGACGCATTCGTGGAAAGATTGAAAATAATGATCGAAAGTGAGAAAAAATTAATTGATCGCTTGGTGAAATATGAACAAGATAAAGAAGCTCACAAGGTGATAGCAAGTAGGGCTCAAAAATTAGCTAGTGATGCCCAAGAAGGCTTGAGGATTTACCAACAACAAGTATGTTTTCAGTAATATGTAGTTTTCGTGACCTGATAAAATGAATCACTAAAATATTGTTTATTTTATTTGCTGGAGTAGGTTAAAGAACTTGAAGAGCGTTTAAATTACTCAGACAGTCAATCAGCTGCTATGCTTGAAAAGTTTAATGTATGTTTTATTCCGATAACTCTCTGTATCTCTTTACTCTCCCTGTCCAACAAGTCTCCTCTTGCTTACCTCTTGAATTTACTTTTTTATAAAAATATAGGATTTAATGGAAAGTGAAGAGAAAGCGCGTGCTATTGCTCGGCGCGCTGAAGTCACAGTTTCAAATTATCAAAGCCAAATAGCTACGTTAAACGCCGAAAAAGATAACCTAAAATCGCAGCTACAAATGTCCGATCAAAAGTCTGGCGTTTCTTCAAATACTGACGAATCATCGCATAAATTCAAGCTACAGTTAAGTGAATATGAAAACCAAATTGAAGACCTTAAAGATGAAATTGAGCAATTGACTCAAAGAGAACTCAAAGCCCGTAATCAATTCATGGCTAACTTGTCAGAAGCACAGAATGAAGCCAGCGAGTTACGGACTAAACTAAGGCAAGCCGAGAGAAGCAATCGAAAATAATCTGAATTTGAGTCAGTAGCAGTAACCAGTCGATGAAACTGATTGGCTTAAAGAATAAATAGATTCCAGAGGGCATCAATACATTTTTATATCCTCGGAAGGCATTTCATTCCTGCTATCTATGTGTGTACAAATGCTTCTTTTTCCTCTGCAGGATATTTTTGTGATCAGCTTGTTATGCTAAAGCTGTTATGTGCTGGTTATATCCATTGTAGCCCACTTGTTTGTTATGTGTCTCACCATTGATTTATTTTTTCTCACGAACAATTTAATCCATTTGCCTTATCTATCTCGCTCTTTATTTATTTTACTCTATATTTTAATATGTCCAAATTCCTTGATTGATTCAATGTGTTTGATAAGGCTTCTTTTTGATTACCAGAAGTGCCCCTGTCCATCATTTTAATAATTTCCATTCATAACTCATATTATTATTGATGTTTTTTTACTGTGATTACCTTAAAATTGTTAAATGACAAAACAAAGTGTGATTTGCTTGCTGTTATACCTAACCTTTCAAGTTGTATAATATATCTCTATGTTTTTTTTAAAAAGTGTATATTATGTTAATTGTTATTAGTTTTATTTTGATCTTCAAAATTGTGTGGCTTACAAAATATTTTGTTATGAGCTTTACCAAGTTGAGAAATTTGTCTAGATGTTGAAGGCAAAGTTGACAAGGAGAAGGTTGAATTATTTTAATTTGTGTGACACAGGACCAATTATTAATTCTTTTTTGGCATTTTGGTTTTTTGGTCTTTTAGAAAGTAAAAGAAAGAAAAAAGTTCTTCTGACAGAAAACATGGGATTTGACAGTCAAAACCCCCAAACTTGGGGGTGTCAGAGTCAGCAAATCAGCATTTAATAGGAGGTGTCAAAGTTGGGAAATAAGCACTTAATTTTAGTACTGGTTTCAACCCAAACCAACCATTACATACCAGCCTCTAATTTTTGAAATAAAAAGCCTATTTGAAATATAATCAGACCAAATTTTCATGTGAAGAATGAGTGGATTGAATAAAAACAACATGTCATTTAAGTTTTGACATATGCCAATGTTGATGACATTATCACCACAGAAAAGTGGCTAGAGGAATTGCTGGCAATCCCCTCTGTTTGAACTTGTTAGGAAACCATCAGGAAACTGCTTAAAAGCCAAATGAAAACATATTCAAAATGAAGTTTGTCATAGATTGAACCCAGGGTGCGTGGTACTTGATCCCAGCTTGGTCAGACCTTCAGAATCACATTGCACATCAGTTGAACCTAGTTTGACCAAAGTTTTGAAAATGAATATGAAGTATGCATATTCAATATGAATCATGGATATTCAATATGAAAAATGCATATTAAAAATGAAATATGCATAAACAATATGTACAATGCATAAGCAATATGAACAATTCATATGCAATATTAATTGTGCATATGCACTACTAACTATGCATATGCAGCATGAAATTCACATACATGCGATGGCCGGACAAGTGTTCTGGCCACTTTTTATTTTGATCTCAATATCAAAGACAGCAAACTACCACCATGAATCAATAGTTCATTCCAAGTCTCTCAACAATGTGGATCCCATATATCTTATCAGAACATCATTCCATTTACTAGTTTTTTGTATGTCAAGATTTTTCATAAATATGATGTTTTTTGGCTTTAGATCCAATAGTGTCATTGTTTTGAGACATTAGCCATCAGAAAGCCTTGCTTTCCTACTGAAAATTCTGCAAAAAATATTTTTAAAAAACAAAAAATTGAGAAAAAAATTCATCTTTTTTACTCAGCTCACTGACAGCTGGAGCTGGGCAGTGAATGGTCTTTGACAAGACTTTATTGTTATGATAGGCTGGGATGCCATCTTAAGTGTCTTGATAGCTCACAGGAACCCTTTGTGACATTTCTTGCACATTCCAAGGTGTTGTTTTGCATGGACCACCCAGTTTAAGTGAATTATCTAGCCCTCCCTCCTGGTGGTAGTCAACAACTATTTGGCAGAAAGTGGTTCTGAAAGCCTTGAAATGGGAGAAATATGGCTGGCAATGGCACCTGCAAGTACCATTTGTACAGTAAGGCCCCTTTTTGTAGGTGGCAGTTGCTTCATATAAGGGCAGTGGATAATTTTAATGCTCTAAAAGGGCCAAAAATCTGCAGAAAGAAAACAGAGAAAATTTTTTAAAAGTGAGCAATGAAAGATGTAAAACCCTTACAGATGCAAACTCTAGGGCCAAAGATTCAAGAAGCCAATTTTTGGAGGGTTAGCAGTGATGGTGGTGGTAGGAGAGAAACATGAAAAAAGAAAATATGCATAAAAAGTGGCCAGAACACTTGTCTGACCACTGTACAGTGCCCCACAAGAAGTCCTCATCATTTTTTTTCATACACTCTTGTGCCAACCACACTATATTCAACTTCTCACTACCTCATACTCACCATAAAACTATGTTTTTCAGTTTGAAATTTCATTAACATATTCAAAAAAAACTTGTTTATTGGAAAGAACACAAACTCTTGGCCTCTCATCTGCCTTCTACCACTTACAACCAATCCTTTCCAACATCTCCAAATCTTGCTTAAGTCTTGATTTTTGAGTATTTTTTTTCTTGTCATGGAATCTCACTCTATAAAAACCACAAATTTCAAATTGCAATTGAAAAATATGGTAGTTTACTCAAACCTGAAAAATTAAAGGAAAAGATGATACACAACATTGTAGATGATGAAAATTTGATTTTTCACAATTTTTTTTCACCACCGCAAAACAGATGAAATTATTTCTGCATTACACATAGTCTTGGAAGACATGCTGATGTCAATTTTCAATAATCTTTCTTCTTCAATGCTTAAAAAAATGGGGGTCTACTCACTGGTAATTGTTTTTACCATAGGGCTATAGTTTAATATTAGCATTTAATTGTGCAATGTCTAGATCAGCCACTTCAACAGTGGTGTTTTTCAAAAGTTTGAAATACCAACAGTGAAGTCATAAAGGTTTAATTTATAAGATCTATTGGAACTATGTGAGCCAGTTAGGAAAATGTGAGTACAATGGTGATTATGAGGTGGTGAGAAGTCAGGCCAGGTGGTGGCTGGTCAAAGAGAATATGTAAAAAAAATGTAGGGACTTCTTGTAAGGTACTTTACTATCAAATATGCATATTCAATATCAATTATATGTATTCAATATGTAAATTTATTAAGCATGCATCATGCATATTAAATTTTTCTGTTCAATTCTTATTTAGTATGGATGTATCATATCATCATACTATATACATGTACCAAGTACACAAATTTACTATATACAAAGCATTAATAGTATAATTCCAAAAAGAAAATCACACACAGGGAAAAAATGTTAGCTAGATGTTGAGCTAAGTTTTGGGATCCTATTACATTCATAGATGCATTTCTGTGACAAAACATGGAATGTCACTGTTTGGGCCAATGGCATGACTCTAGAAGTAACTGTTTCAGAGCCCTTGATTCTTTTGTTTGTCTGACGTTAAAATCCCCCTTTGTTACTCCTCCTACCCCTTGTTCATTTATACTCATTCTCTTTAATTTTCATGAGTTTTTTATTTTTTTTATTTTTATTTTTTTGCTTTTATCATGAATTCTTGGTCTCACCCTCTTCTTCAGATAAATTTCTTAATCTGATATACTAAATTTTATTTTCCTGTTTTTTTTCTCTTATTACTTTCTTTCTCATGCTATTATGCCTCTGCCTCACACTCTTCATATTTGTTTTTTAAAGCTCCCTAAGTTCAAAT
The DNA here is from genome assembly GCA_030280995.1 of Hemileia vastatrix. Classification (NCBI taxonomy): domain Eukaryota; kingdom Fungi; phylum Basidiomycota; class Pucciniomycetes; order Pucciniales; family Zaghouaniaceae; genus Hemileia; species Hemileia vastatrix. The sequence continues at coordinate 63,023,850 of JASXTE010000001.1, forward strand.
TTGAGGATTTAGGTAGGTAGAAATTATTGTAAGTTTCATAAATTGCACAAAATAAATTGATATAAATTTTTTTATTTTCTCATATATTCCAAAGCTACTTAATACCTTTGCTGGTGTATATATTTGTAAATATATACAAATTAAGAAGAAAATATATTTAGTAATGTATAATTAGGATGATAAGGATGATAATTTAATTATATTAAAATAAATACTTTGGATTTAAAGATTTAAATTAGGAGGATCGATCTTCCTAGTATTTTTTTCAATGCAAAAAATGAATGTATTTTATATAAGAGAATCTCTAATCTTTAATATATATTTACATAAATTTATATATCATTATCTTTACATTATATAAATAATTATGTTTTAAACATAAAATAACTTACTATTAAATATTTAAAGTGGTGGTAGTGGCAAGAGGAAGATGAGGAGGAGGATGTAATGGAGGCAGTGGCGGTGGAAAGAGGAAGATAAGGAAGAGGTGATGGCAGTAGAAAAAGGAGGTGGGGGTGGTGGAAAGAGGATAAGGATATTATGGTGGAAGTTGTTGTGGCATCAAGAGGAGGAGGAGGGGGAGGTGGTGGTGTTGGTTGTGGTGGAAAGAGGGGGAGGTGATGGTGGTGATGGTGGTGGTGGAGAGAGAAGGAGGTTATGGTGGTGGTGGTGGTGGTGGTGGCGAGAGGAGGAGGAGAAGTTGGAGATGGTGGTGGTGTTGGTGTCAAGATGAGGAGGTGGTGGTGGTTGTGGTGGAAAGAGGAGGAGGAGGTGGTGGTAGTAGTGGAAAGAGTAGGTGGTGGTAATGAGATGAGAAGGAGGGGGAGGAGGTTGTGGTTTTTGTGGCAAGAGAGGGAGGTGATGGTGGAGATGGTGGTGGTGGCAAGAGGAGGAGGTGGTGGTGGTGGCAAGATGAGAAAGAGGGGGAGGAGGAGGTTGTGGTTGTGGTAGAAAGAGGGGGAGGAGAAGATGGTGATGGTGGTGGTGGCAAGAGGAGGAAGAGGGGGAGGAGGAGGAGGAGGAGGAGGAGGAGGAGGAGGAGGAGAAGGTGGTGGTGGTGGTAGGGGGAGGTGATGGTGGTGGTGGTGGTGGTGGTGGTGGTGGTGGTGGTGGTGGTGGTGGTGGTGGTGGTGGTGGTGGTGGTGGTGGTGGTGGTGGTGGTGGTGGTGGTGGTGGTGGTGAGAGGTGGAGGTAATGGTGGAAATGGTGGTTGTGGCAAGAGGAGGAGGTGATGGTGTTAGTGGTGGTGGGAAGAGGTGGAGGAGGTGATGGAGATGGTGGTGGTGAGAGGAGGAGGTGATGGTAGAGGTGGTGGTGGTAAATGCTTAAAAGATACAATTTTAAACTTATAATATGTATATAATAGAAATCATAAAAGTGTTCTTCTCAGTGACAGAAAGTACTTCAAGTGGAAAAATTAAAAAAAGTCTCAAAAACATCACTTTAATGGCTAGTCAATTCTCAAGTACCAAAGCTAGTAAAATGGCTGAATTCATATTAAGTGCCAAAATTTCCCACCTGAAAGATTGTCAGACATTGAAAAAAAATTAAAGTTAAAAAAATATACACAGGTAACATTTGATATCTAGATGCAATATCTTAAAAAAGTGTCCTTGTTAAAATCTGAATAACCTTCAAGTTAGCACTTTTTAAAATGTCTGGGACTGCTTCCATTTTATGGTTAACCAAGATCTAAATATTATGGCAATTAGAAAGCTCCATTTTCTCCTACACAGTACCTAAAGTATCCACCTGAAGGATGGTCCATTGCTGAGAACATAGATATGCATATGATACCTAAATGATATGCATTATATAAGTGTCCTTCTCAGCAACAGATCATTTATCAGATTGAAACTTTGGCTGATGCGTAACCAGATGGAATGAACTACTCTAATGGCCACACAATTTTTCTTCTCTTTCACCATAAAATATAAGTGCATCAGACTTGGCTGAAACTGTCCATGTGAAGGAAAATTTTATAATGCACATCATATAGATATTTTATGTAATCAGTGTGTTTTTTTAAAATTTTAAAAGTGTTCACCTTAGCAACAGTCCATCCTTCAGGTGGACACTTTAGGCACTAGGTATGAAATTAGCTCTTATAATGGCCTTGGTACTTAGAAATTTGATAAAAATAACATTAATGGTGTCTCAGACTTAGTTAAAAATTTCCACTTGAAAGACACTTATATAATGCATATCATTTATTTATCATACATATACCAGTGTATCTTTAATGCATTATAAAAATTTCCTTCTCAACATTGGACCATTGTTCCTGAGTACACCTTTGACCAAGTCTGTGACACCTTCAATTCAATGATTAATCAAAAATAAATTACCTTGAACATTACAAAAGCTTATTCCATCTTCTTACACAGTATCTAAAGTGTCCATCTAATAAAAAGTTGGTTTCTGAGGACACTTTTATAATTTTGACTACCTATATTTTACTGACTCTAACCTCACTTATATGCCTTGTAAGACTATCTTCCTCAGAATCTACCAATTCTCAGAAGGACATTTTTCACCATGTTTATCCAGATGCCACAGTTTCTTTTTAAATTACTTAAAATATTAATCCTGTATCTGAAAAATAAATTTCATTAAATTATTATTATTAAAGGTAAAACAATCTACCTGATTCATTTAATGAAGAATATAATTATCTCAAACATTATTAATATAATAGAAAGCATATTCCAACACAAAATGAATATTTAAAATATATCATTAAGCCATGGGAATATATCAAATTTAAGAATAAAATTGTTTAAACAAATTATAAATATAATGAGCTGCCAAATATCCTTTAATTATTACATATAAAAAGTATAGCATTCTGCTGGATGAATTTGGCACACAAGATTCAAATATACCTCAGTAATTAATAATAACATGGTAAGGATACGTTCATTAAAATTCTATTTGAAAAGAAAAAAATTATCCTATACATATGTGTAAAATATTATATCTGAATTTTCTTTAATTAGACCATAAACATGAATATGATTTAGGAAAGCCAAGGACTTGAAGTAAAATAATTCTCAAAATTACTTCAAATTAATAATTTATTTAATTTTCACAAGTAAAAAATGGACTGGTTAACCAAACCATACTCTAGCCTAATTATTTTTGGGACATACAAATTAATATACTATTTTTTTTAAATTTCCAAAAACCCACTGATATGTAAATTGAAGCTCATTAAAATTGTGTATATGCTCCATTTGTGTCACCAGATGGCCTATGCACAAGGTCAAGGATGTTCCTGAGTAAGTGAAATTAGAAATGATGATTGAGAAATCCTTCAAAGCACCGAGAAATACTTTGAGGGAGTGGTTCAAAGATAAGTCAAAGATTAATTAATACTGCTTTGAGATAAGTTTGAGGTGAATTAAAATGTAATTTTAGAATGACACTAAGTATTCAGGTTAATCTCACAAATGGTTGGAACTTAACAAACAAAGAAAGGTTTAGGAATTTTAAGATTGAATGAAATTGATTATTAAGAAAGGAAGGAAAGAATAATAGCCTTATATAAATTCAACTACTATTGTAAATATATTATAATTTAATTCCAAGGAATGTCAAACCAAATCCACCCATTTATATAGATAACTCCACTGAGAATTGAGCTCTTTAATAAACCTTCTTTAAATTTACACTGATCCTCCAATATGAACCACAGATCCTTTAAACATTCTCCTATTACTACTCACATAATTTTAATTATCCTCAGGTACACAATAACCCAACATTGAAAATATATAATCAACCATAGCACTAATACACCATGCATTTGATTAATATTGAAAAGTATAAGCATATGATTGACTAATTTAGATTTAAGGTTTAGATAGTGTGGCTGCTAGGATGGTCAAATCAAGACACACAAAGGAAAAGGCAGTTGCTATGTAGATGTTGCTTCTGTGCTTTGTGTATGGATTAAAAGATTAAATTTTACTTCAAGTGTCACATGGCACATTACAATTTGACACATTAGAACAAAATTCTCTCTGACCATCATTCGAGTCCTTTCTGGAAACTAATAAACAAGAATCAAAGGGTTAATCAAATGTCTTGTTAACCAGTCTACACCATATTTGATATTTCAATAAATTCTTTGACACATACTTTTTCTAGAAATAAATATTTATATAAATATAAAAACATAGGGTGAAAAAATTTACAGTGCATGTCTAGGAGTTTTTTTATAAATGGTTATGTTTCTTTAAAAATGGGTGTCAAGATTTACTTGAAATAAGCACTCTTAAAACTTTTTGATTTTAAATCACATATAAGTAAATCAATAATCAGGCATTATTGTGAACATGCAGATTTTTTATTTATCATTTATTATACTAGTTTCCCAAAAAATATACAGTTCACTGACAAGACTTGATAATGCCAACAAATTCATCATCAAAATTTGGTTTATTTTTTTCCCACTACCAACTCATGAAAGAAATATTATCAGAACCATATATATATATATTGGCATAATTTACTATATTCCATGGTCCACTGAGATGAAAATATATCCCACCATAAAATTTAAATATGAATTCAAAACACAACACATATCTTTAACCAGTTTTCAGACTTTTGGTTAGCTGATCATTACATGATTAAAAAAATGTAGAGTTTTTTAATTGACAACAAAATCCACAAGCCAAAATTCACTTAAGAGTACCAATCATAAATATTATATATCATCAATATTATTTAATGAGTTAGTGACTGGAAAATTTGTGAAAACCCATTTTCAGTCATAAAGCAATACAACAATTAATCCAACCTTCCTTATAATATAAGTAATTTAATATTTTCCTGACTAGAATTAAGTTTAGTCAGGTCTTTTTTTAATTCAATGGTCATAAAGTAGAGCCAACATCAAATTGCACCATAATCAAATATTCATATACAAAAATATTCAATAATTTTAAAGAGTAACATTAAAATTGAGAATCAACTCAGGCACAGCTAGATCACATACCAGCCAACAAAAAGTAATTTTCAATGATGAGAGTTCTTTTATAAAATTAAGGCATAATAATAAATTATGGGTACCTTCCATAAATCTGCACTTATAATACCCTCTGTTCAAAAAAGAGTGCAATTTTTTTTGTTGTTTCTTGACCACCGCTTTCATTTCCCATACTGCTAGTCAGGTATGAAAATCTATCAGTGAGATTTCAAGTTTAGAATGCCACTGTTAATTATGCAATATTTATTTTCATATTGCACTCCAAATTTTTTGCATCCCAGTTTGCAATCCCATTTTGCATTCAACCCCCAAAACTAGAATCAAATACAACAAATGAATATTCAACACAATTCTGCACATTGAATTTTGGGCACTCAGACATGATAAAACATGGATATCTTACACTCATTTTTTTTCTCATAAGATTTTAGCTGAGAATAAAAATAAGATGGAGAATAATTAATTAAAATACTAAGGATATTCATATTATACATTAAGTCAACCATATGTCAAGCTACATAGATACACTATGCACCAATTAAGATATCCCTGATGGGGATATCCAGTCCAAGCTGGGGATATTTTAGTAAAGGACATAAGGCCAGAAAAATAAATGGAAGAAAGGTAAGTGCAAGAAAATTAAGTGTAAGAAAAATCATTTGCAACCATGAGAATTTTTTTTTTCAAAAAAAAAAAAATCTAAAAAGTAAAATTAAAAATTAAAAAATTAAAATAAAAAATCATTTTTTTGGAAAAAAACAAAAAACAAAACAAAGTTTCCTATGATTTCAAGATACTTTTCTTACACTTGTTTTTCTCACATATTCTCCTTAAACATATTTTTGTCACACATATTTTTCTTACACATATATTTCTGTCCTTATGTCCCTCCCTACAATATCCCCAACTTGCACTGGATATCCCCATCAAGGATATCTTAAATGGTGCATAGTGATAATTCTTATAGTTGAAATTTATTTTTGTTAACTTGATGAAGAATTTTTCACCAAAGATATGGTTTTTTTAATATATTTGTTCATTTCATATATTATAATTATATGAAAAAAGCTAAAGCTACTGTATAAATGCTGAAAATTATCATTTCTCTTATCCCTTTTCAAAATTAAAGGCCACACCACACAATATGGGGGCAGACTTGCTAGCGAGTCCACAACCTTGGACCCAAACTCACCACAGATTGAACACACATTGAGCTATTGAAAAATGAACCATGCAATCAGGGATGAACACCACACAACAGAACATTTTTAGGTGGGTGTTCAAATAGAGTTCAGTATGAGTTCCATCTGAGTTCAGGTTGGGGACTTGCTAGCAAGTCCACCCCCTATATTGCGTAGTGTCACATGAATTATTTTTTACTTTTTTTGATATAAGGTTAAATTTTAGATTGCATATGCATGAAGATTTCATATTGCATATTCACTATGCATCTATATGCAATATGGAATATTCAATATTCAATATTCAATATTCAATAAGCAATTTACAATACACAATATTCATTATTCATTATGCATTATTCAATATTCAATATGCATTATGTATTTTTTAAAAAACAATATGCAGTATTAAGTATGCATTATACATTATGCTACATAGAATATGCAATATTCAATATGTACTATGCACTATTTAATATGTAATATTCAACATGTGATATGAAATATGAAATATTCAAAATCCATTCTTATGATTTATTTATAATGCATGCATAATAGATACTGAATACATATGAATTTTGAATATTTACTATGCATGAATAATACATATTGAGTACACACACATAATGCTTATTTTAGACCAATCTGTGCTCAATGTGTGCTCAATGAGGGATCAAGTTAGGGCTTTGTTGGATCAACTTGTGCTCAATTTAGGACACACTAAGCTTCAATCAAGGGCAAATCTCAGACTAAATGTGATTATAATTTTTTCTTAATGTGGCATTTATGGTGGGTCCAATATATGGCATAAAACAGGGTCAACATTGAGTTCAAAGAGGGAGAACTGCTAGCAGTTCAAACCAAAATTTCTTGTGGTGGAATGGCCTTGGGACATGGAATGCTACTGAGTAAATTAAAACAAGCCAAATTCATTCCACCATACTGTCAGAGCCTTTTTTGGATTTAGAACAAACAAAGCTGGAACCCTTCTTGGAAGCAAATGTTATGGCCACTATAGTGCGGCCTCATCTAGTGACTGATAAATGACTTGTTTTTCAATAATTGGTGATATTGGGAAAAAATTATAAGTTTGAAGAGAAGTATGGGTGTCTTGCCTTCAAAGTCCCACAATGAGGATAAATGGCAAACTCTCCTGTAACTTTACACCTTACACCATCAAAAGGTCATTGACCTTGCAAGCATTTTTTATCTATTGTTTTCAAATTTCTACTTGAACACCTTATTTTTTATTTTTAATTTCATAAAATCTTACCTAAAAAGGGGCATGAAGGGAAAGAAACACTGTGGGGACAAAAATACATGATGGGGATAATATTAGGTTGAGTAAGTGCAATAAAAGGTAACAAAGGGTAGCAGGTTATAGGTAAAGGGGAATATTATGAGGGAATCTATTAGTACTAATATGGAAAATACCTACTTTTTGGGTGATAGGGGATGTGGAAAGAAAATAAGAAGAATGAAGAGGAATTTTCTGGATCCTGGTGACAGAAAAAGTGATTTGTGTGCCTCCTGGTCTGATGGACCAAATAAAATAACATGTTCTGAGGTATCACATGAGTTAAAGTAACAGAGAGTGCATAGTGGGAGGGATGCCAGGAATAGATTAGAAGAATGGTGGAAATGAAGTTTGTGCTGGTGAAAATTAATTTTTCCTGACAAACCATTGGGTTTGTTGGTGGGATGGTGATTAGCCTGACCCAAGATTTAATAACCACTATTTCAAGGAATTTCTTGCAGGGGAATGATTGGGAATCATGGAGTAGGAGGCTGATAGGAGTGGAACAGAAGAAGCACCAAACACATCTATATGCCTTGTTTTCAACTACTTTCAGCAGCCTTTTAGTACACGAATTCCACTTAGGTTTATTCCAAACAAAGGAAGAAGAGTACATCTTTGATTTTATAAGAGAAAAGATAAGCAATTTTTATTTTTAAGAGGGATACCCTAATCATAATGAAGCTAGCCTGTGGATTGAGGCAGTCATTTTCAATCTTTCAGCCACAAATATATTTCTGTTGGGGATGAAGGAGAGGGAGGGTTCAATGAGGATGCCTAGCTATTTCAACACTGGAGATAGCTGGAAGAATCAGCTGTTGAAAGATAGTTTAAGGGGAGACTACAGAAGAAACTTCTTTTTGGTGAGTAATATTCACTTGGTTTTGGAAAAGTCAAAAAGCAAGTTTTACTACATTGTCAGATGCAAGTTTTACTACATTGTTGATGTAACCTAATTTCAACAAAGAGTGAGAGAAGGCCAGAGTTGTATATGACATATAAGATTGGAAAAAGAGGTGACCCTTGGGGAAGAAGGGGGAGGGAGAAGGAATTCATATGTGGAGAGTGTAATACTCGTAGATCTTCCTTCAAGTGGGTTGATGATTAGTCTGACTAGGTTTTGTGATGGGTGAAGTGAGTGTAGCACTGCAGCTAATCTGTCACCGGACAACCTACGCACAAGGTCGAGGTCATTCCTGGAAGTGAGATGAGGAGAGTAGTTTAGAAACTTCTTCAAAGAACAGAGGAAATGTTTGAGGAAGTGATTCAAAGATGACTCAAAGGAAGAACTACTGCTTCAAGATATGTTCGAGAAGAATTCTAATATAATTTAAAGGTAATATTAATATTCTTTAAGATCTCACAAAGGGTTGGAAACTAAATAATCAAAGATTTAGGATTGAGAAATGATTACTGAGAAAAATAAGGAAAGATACAATAATAATGATTTAACCGGAAGCTTTACCACTATTAACTATATATACGTTTTATAATTTAATTCTAAAGAATGTCGAGCCAAAATCCAACCCCTTTATATCCTTTACTCCTCCTCACATTGACCTCATACCCATCCATCATTCTGTTCACCACAGACCACCGAAATTACACCTGTTACACCTGGACCCTCCTCACTAACATCCGTTAACCCTTTAATCCTCCACTAACCATTCCGTCCATGCTCACTACCCCTTTTTAATAACCCACAGATACTTTTATAAACCTTTTTAGCGGACTATTACATTGACTATTGCACTGTGCGTTGCTTATTGAGGAAAAGACTAAGACACACTATTGAGAGATTGACTAATTTAGATTTAGAGTTTAGACTAGCGCAGTTGAATAGTGAGTACACAAAGGAAAGTCACAGTTGCTATGTAGAATTGCTTTGTGCGCTTCAAGTATGGATTTAGACCTCTTTTTTATTGATTTAATGAGCTTCTTTTGCCTCCAGTGTCACATGGCGCATGACATAATCCTGGAGAGCTTGCAGTTGTCTTGCATCCCATCCTCCACCAAAATCATGAGTTAAGGGCAGCTGACCCATACATTTGATAGGAGATGAGAGGCAAGACAACCACAAGATTTCCAGGATTAGCTGTACTGATGGGATTGCACACCTTAGAAAATCTCCAGCCATCTTGGAATTTTTTTGGTAAGCTTACAGAACTTATAGTGGTGGCCAGACCACTTTTGTTACCTTACTTAGAATCCACGCAAATGTAACTCTTTTAGTCACACTTTTTTTATTTTTTTATTTCATACAATATCACCCAGATAGGCGAATGAAGGCATGGCTAACTAATAGGCTAGGTACAGGTGGGGAGTAATGAAAATAATGGGTTAGGTTACTGGGTGATTAACAGGATAAAAGGGGGAGCACAAGGTGTCTTGAGGACACAGATGGGGTTTCCATGGGGGAGAGATAGGAGTTTAATCCTTGTGAGGCTTTGGTTTGATGGGAAAGGTTTTCAAGAATAAAAAGGGAGTGGAATTCAGCATCTGAACCCAGGTGAATGAACAAGCACAATTTTCCAGATAATGGGTGGTTGGCAAAGTGGGGTTGGTTTTTCCAGCCTTCACATACATTTATGTCCATGGCATCTTCCTGAGGGAGAATAGAAATATTGTGGGAAGAACAAGACATCAACACCAGCAAGGAAACAAGCATGAAAACCATGGAAAATAGATATACGGTAAAAAAGGGGTGTGGGAGCAGGGATTTGAACCCATAACACACAATCAAAGGTGACTAATGGAAATACAGGAAATTATATAACCACATAGACCATCTCTCCCCTAATCACACTTAATGTGCCAATCATTGTCCCCCAGCCATAAGATTGTGTAAATGTCATTTAATCACACTTCTTCTCATGTCATATCTCACTTCACATTGATATGTTGATTACCTGGAGGGGTTTTATGAGGAGTATGAGTTGTTTTTTCACTCTTAGAACCTCATCACTCAAGTCATTCATATGAAAAAAGTGGTAATTACTCATAATGGTGTCCAAGGCAATCAAATCTCCTTAAGGACTACTTTTCACTTAATTCAACTTACAAAAATTTCATTTTTGAATGACAATTTTGTTTGAGTACAGATTTATTTAATCAATTTGCTGATAATCTCCAAAATCATAAAAGTTACTGGAGGTTTAAAACAGTAAGAAATTTAAAAAGCAATGTGCTTTTTTAATGTCTTGTTTTTTACTCTTGGTTTATTTATTTTTAAAAATGATTGTTTTGGGAAAGTTAGATTGTCACCACATCAAAAACTTACCTCAGTTTTCACCAACTTGCATATAGAAACTGTGCTGTAAGCACAGATGAGAACACATGTATTAGAGAATCTACTTTAATTAATTGTCTCAAACATTTTGCTAAAGGGATTAATATCTTATATAAGACCAACTATCTGTGTGAACCAAATTTTAAGGCTGAGTTCAAGTACAGAGATGTGAATAGCTTGATTAATCAGCTGCCTTGAAGATTTTATTGGTCCTATATGAATACTGTAGTACAAATCTGATGAGTATTAAAATATAACTAAATATAAGGGTCTCAGTAACATAATCTCACTAATAATAAATGGCTTAGAATATTATAGTTGGTAGAAAAATAGATATAATACTCTAAAAAATGTTTAAAGCTTATAAATTTACTAATAAAATTTATTGTAATTGTAATGGTTATATGTTTTAATTGTAATGATAGAGAATGTAGAAAATAAGACCAAAAAACCCCTCCTTTTATATCCAATAATTATCAAATATAATCACCTGGGTTACCAATCCTATACATGGCCAATGACACATCAATATAGCTAATACGCCTGCCCATCAACATAAGTAGTGATCAATAGCACAGTTACAATGATGTTGCATTCCAAAATCCTGGAGTAATAGGGATAATACATCAAAATAAAAGAAAAAGCAAAAAAAGAGTATATGCATCCAATAACATAAAATAAAAGACTAAAAAAAAGAAATAATAGCACTAAATATTAGCAGTAGAAATAAAGGGGCTAATTATTCCAAGTTACTATGTGAAATCCCCATCCAAATTTGACCAATATTGACTGAGAAACCACTGAGTAACTCAAAATGAGATGTGAAATGTGGGGTAACTGAATGCAGTCTCTTGGAACGCGCTTGCACAGGTAAATCCTTGAATAAATAGGCAATTTTAAGCATGATAGTGAATTATGGGTGCCAATCTTGAGGTTATTAATGAAATCAGTGCATATAATGAGGTCAATGCACTAATAATTAAAATAGGACACTAAATAAGCACCTGTTACTTATTTTAGTATTTTAACTATATTGGGTGTACAATGTGGGGTTTAAACATTCTATTTTTTTAAATATGAAACTATTGACATGGGAAAAATGCTGGAAGTATGTGGTCAGTACACAGAAGCCATTTCTGACATAAAAACACCAAATTTGAAAAGTGTTATTTTAATGCATTTGTAAAGCCAAATTAATGGTTATAATTAAGAAAAATTGATCTGTCAAGGCACATTTTTAATATTATTAAATTTATAGCACATATATTCAACTTTCAAGTGTTTTAAAGTGCATTTTTTGTTTTTTCCATAAAACAAGGAAAACAACAGCTTTAAGTCTACTTAAAATTTATGTAGCTTTATTTTTAAGTTTTTTAAGGTTACCCTGACATATTCCAACTTACCGTTAGGTACATCAGACTTATAAAAGGTAGATATATGCATGTCGGTGGGTAGCCTAGAAGAAGGAGAAGGAGGAGAAGAGAAGTAATAAATGAAGAATGAATAAAAAAATTTAGAAGGACTGAAAATAATATAAGTGATAAAATAATTAAATCAATAGAGAAGTTGAAAAAAAATATTTATGAGGAATGACACAACAGTAAGGACTGGATTATTGATAAATATTTAATTAAATAAGTAAAGATTTCTCTGTGCGGCTAACAACTATTATTATCAAAAACTTAAAGCAACCTTAGATTATTTATTGAATACTTATACTAGATTTGTAATACTAATAACGTATTGTAAGATTTAAAATATTTGTAATGTAAGTGATGGATGCCAAAGGGGAATTCCAAGGCCCTTTTATAGGCAAGGGAACCTCTGAAGCGCTCCAATTGTATATAAATAAAGAGTTATAGTGTGAAACAAAAGATATTAAAAGAAATTAATTATAAAATTTAAGAGAAAAATTGAAACAACAAATTAAACCTGTGAATAAGTGAATAATTTTTCCACCATAAAATCCCAAAACAAGTAACTAATAATATGAGTAACTAAATGAGTATAAGACCATGAGAGCTGTGAGAAAAATATCCTAAAAAAGTATTAAAATAAGATTTAAAAAGTATAATTAAAACAAATAAAATTATTTTCACACCAAAAATTATGGAATCAATTTTAATCAGTTATAAAGAGAAATTAATTAATTGTTTTAAACATATTAGTAATTTAATAACTGATTTAATTGAAAAAAATAATTAATTTTATCAAATTAATTGTCAGCCTGTATATCCCCAGGACTGTGTAAAAAGTACTTATTAGTTACGTTAAACACATGGACTATACATGGGAGCAATAAATTAGAATACACAAATAGTATACATAAGTAAATTTATGATAATATGCAAAATATGCCATTATAACACCTTATATACAAGCATATATCCACTTTTTATAAGTCTTATTTACTTAATATTAAGTTTGAATATGTTAGGGTAATCTTAAGAGCCTTAAATATAAGGCTAAATAATTTTTAAGTACACTTAAAGCTGTTGTTTTCATTGTTTTATGTAAAAAACAAGAAATGCGCTTTAAATCACTTAAAAGTTGATTATATGCGCTATAAATTTAATAATATTGAAAATTCACTTTTACAGATTAATTTTTCTTAATTAGGAATATTGATTTGGCTACTAAAATGCATAAAAATAACACTTTTCAAATTTGGTGTTTTTTATGCCAGAAATGGCTTCTGTGTACTGGCCACATACTGCCTGCATTTTTCCTGTGTGAATAGCTTCATTTTAAGCAAATTTAGCTTTTTCACACTATAATTACCCCACATTCTACGCCCACTGTGGGGAAACACACTAAAATAGGCAACAGGCGCTTGTTTAGTGACCTAGCTTAATTATAAATGCATTGAACCTCTTTATATGCACTAATTTCATTAATAACGTCAATCTTGGCACTTTAATTCACTACCACGCTTAAATTTTCCTAAATTAGTCAAGGATTCACCCATGAAAGCGCCTTCCAAGGACTGCATGTAGTTACCCCACATCTCATGCCTTTTTTTGAGTTTTTATATGGTTTCTCAGTCAATTTTGGTTATTTTTGAATGGGGATTTCACATAGTATAATTTCATTATTAGCCCCAAAATTTCTACTTTTAATCCCCCTTATTAATAAGTAATAATTAGTATTTATTTTCCCTTTTTAGTCTTTTATTTTAATGTATAATACGCATATACTCTCTTTTTTGCTTATTCTTTATTTTTTATGGATTATCCCTATTACTACAGGATTTTGGTGGGTGATATCATTATAATTATGTTACTGGTCACTCTTTGTGTTTCTGGACATTTATTTTAGCTGAAATGAGGCGTCATTGACTGTGTATGGGGCTGGTAAACTAAGGGGCTCATTGGGGAAGTAATTGTGAATAAAAGGAGGGAGTTTTTGGTCTTGTTTTCTACATTCTTCATCATTACAATTAAAATATATAACCAATACAATTACAATAAATATCAATAGTACTTATAAAGTCTTTGAATAGTATCTGAACTTACTAAATCTATTTTTCTACCAACTATAAGATTGTAAGCCATATATAATTAGTGAGATTAAAATTACTGAGACCCTTATATTGAGTTATATTTTAATACTTATTGGACTTGTACTACAGTATTCATATAGGACCATTTAAATATTATAGACAACTGACCATTCAAGATATTTCACGTCTTTGTACTTGACTTCAGCCTGACAATTGGGGACCTTTCCTCAAGAATTCTGTTGGTTATCTTCCAGTAAGTAAAAATTCAAAAAGAGGCTACAAATAAATAAAATCCCTATGGAAATATTTGGAGAATTACAACAGGTTGGGGTCACTTATATAGTGATTTCAGAAAAATAAGCCCTGTTATATTAAAATTGTGATATTGAATCAACAATTTTACCACTAATTTAACATATAATTGTTATTAGTGGTAGTCTTTCAATAGACCAATTAATATTGTGATCTTTGCAGATAAATTTTTTTACCACTAATTTAACATAAAATTGTTCTTAGTGGGAGTCTTTCAATAGACCAATTAAATTTTTAATCTTTGCAGATAATAAACCAGTCAAACTGATTAATTGTTTTCTTTTAACAGGACACTTAATCCCTTTTTATTGGTTTGTAAAATTCATTTAATATTTATAAAGAACCTTACTGACAGATTTTCTTTTTTAACTATAAGAACACGGCTACATATTGTAGACCAGTTAAATCAAGTGACCACATAAAAGCATATTTGACTTTTGGCACTTATAAATTTACTTCATACCTACAAGTAAGCAATAAAATTGTCTTCAGTGGTATTGATAAATACTGATAAAACTCCTTTTGAAGTTTTAAGATCTCAAATTTCAATTCTTTGATTTAACTCCACTTAAAAATGTGTGACAGCAATGATATTGTGAGTAATAAGGCAAAAACTTATAGCTTAAGACCTAGAGCTGAATGAACTGTTACAGGACATTCTAATGGAGGGCCAGGATTCCCCCACAAACAGCAACACTCCAAAAATGTCTCTGGTGGAAAGGGAAAAACTGCTAAAACAGGTATCAATAAAGAAAACAAGAAATACCTTACAAGAACAAATTCTCTCCCTATCCACTCTACTGAAAACCTTAACAATAAGAGTCAACAACATAGTAGACCAGATAAAAAATCTGGAGAAAAGAGCAGCTCAGGGTTTCATAGAAGTCAATCAAGCTCTAGTGGAAATAAAGGCTCAACCAACAACAGTTGCACCCAACAATTCCATAGCCACACCTCCAGCCCTAGAGGAGGACCAAAAGATTACTGTAAGAAAATAGAAGTGGGACTGATACGCCCAAAACTACAACAACCCTCAACAGAAGGGCTCCAGCAGTCACCCTTACAGGGGAAAGGCAAGGAGAGGCAGGGGAAATGGAATAAGACCTTGGTAAGTCATCCATCTTCCCAGGATCAATTATATAATCCTAATAAGGAATTACTTATAGTTAATGAAATTGATAGAGAGTTAATGGATATAATTGATAAGGATTTAAAAAATTATTCCTTTGAAAATAACATGTTAAACTTTTCTTTAAATGATGACAATGTACATAGTTTTATTGACCACCAGGATAATGCTATTAATATAAAAATGGAACCAAATGAATTAAATCTTGAACCTGATGATGAGTCTTCTGAATTGGACACAGAAAAAATTGAATATTTTCTAAAAGAAATTCCAATGGAATAATAAATAATTAGCAAATTATTATTAAGAATTGGAAAATTGGTAAAATTCCCTAGAAAGTCAAACAATAATACAGAAAGTGTATTATTAATCCTTACACAATCATTGAGTACAACAGCCAATAGTTTAGAAATTATTGATAATTAAAATAATTAATTAATCAATGAAAATAAAAGATTAAACTGTGAGATTGAGAATTTAGAAAATAAATTGGAACATTCTCAGAATATTATGGCTACCATAGAGGGGTGTGTAAAATTGTCTTTTTCAAATGTGAATGATACCTTAACTCATGTACCCGTAATAGAAGATAGGTTACAATGAGTAGAAATTGAAATAGCTAAAATTTTGAAAAATACTGATAAAGTAAAAGATAATACCTCTTATGTGGAAAGAGTACCAGTTTTTATGAAACACTCAGATGATAAACCATTGATTGAAAATGAACATAGTGTCATGGGATCTGAGAAGATAAAATCAGAAAATGAAGAAATAAATGATCATTTTCTAAAGTAAGTGAATTAATCAATATTCCTCAGGTTAGGGAAGCAAAAACTAACCGAAAGAGCTGGCCTAAGTTAAATCAGTACCCTTCTTTTGAAGGGGATTCAAAATCTGATTGTCAACAATTCATTCAGAGAATTGATAACTTAAGATTTTCATACAAATTACCTGGTGAAGAAATTACATCCAAATGTATATCTTTATTTACAGATGTGGCCTTATTATGGTTTAAATCTGTATTGAGTGAGGGAATTAACTACTCCTGAAATGAATGGAAGGCACTAATTGAAAGGCAATTTGCTGGCCCAAAATTTAGAATCACACAACAAAGATTGTATGAGAAAGCCAGATATAATCCAAATGCTGGAGATAAGCCTATGGTATTTTTAATGAATTTAATAAAAATCATGAAAGCCATGGATCCAAAAATAGATTATGATGAGTGGAAAGAAAAAATAAGATATAAATTGCCTATATCAGTCAGAGAAATTATTGTAGCTAGAACTGAAACCATCAGAGATACTTCTGGGTCTATTAATATACACAACAAAATATTATTGAACCACAAATATGAAACCAGGTATAATAATTACAAGAAAAGTGTTGAGATAGTAAAACCTACTACAAATAAGTAACCAGTGGAGAAGAAAAAACCTTCAGCTCCCCTTGTCCCTAAAAGACAAGAAAATAACACTTGGTACAAATGTAATGAACCTTGGGCTAAAGGTCATACTTGTAAGAAAAGAATAAATGTTATTGAAAACTCACAAGATTCTGAACAAAGTAATCATGAAGATGAAAAGAGGAATCTAGTGAGGATTGTAAAAGTAACATTTTCTACAGTGATAATGAAAATGAGATATATGTATAAGAACAGAATATTATGTTCCTGAATGATGCAATACCTCATACAGATGCATCTTTAACTTCCATTGAAGAAGCTGAAATTATCAAAGATTTATCTCATGATACTTAAAAAATAACACCTATTAGAGTGCCTGTTATTATATGTGGAAAAGAAATGAATGCCATTCTTGACACTGGGGCTGCAGGTAGTGTAGTTTCTATTCACACATTAATGAAACTTGATAGTAAGTATAAAGAAAAACTAAAACCTGTACAGACTAAGAACTGGAGGGGTTTTGGTTCAGTATTAAATCCAATTGGCAAATACAAAACAGCTGTATTCTTTAAATATCATAATGGATATGTAAGAGCAGTGTGTGAATTTGTGGTAATAGATAATAGTAATTTTAGTGATTGGTTTATTATTGGCAATGACTTATTGACCAAATTTGGAATAAAACTAAATTCTGAAAATAGTTCCTTCACTACAGGAGTAAATGGGAAAAAAATTGAAGATTTGCTCTGAAAATTCAGTTTATTCCATTTCTCCTGAAGAAGAACAACATCAAGGTGGAAGAACCACCTCTGAAGTGGTAGAATTTGAAAATGAAATCCAAAAAGCCTCTTTCAGTACTCAATGCTCAAAAATTGATGAAAACAATATTTTGAGATTGAAAAAATCTTATACTATGGCATTTGCTCATGGTTCAAATGAACTAAGCTTGGTCAGAGACAATGAGATGAAAATCTCTTTAAGTTGTGATCTGGATAATATTCCTGGAAGCTTGAAAAAGAAACCTTACCCACCTTCTCCTGTGAAAAGGAAAGACATTGAAGACAACATTAAAATGTTTTTAGAAATGGGTATTGTTTAAAAAGTGGACACAACACGTAAGTATTGTGTTATTTCACCTGTTTTAATCTCTTATGAAAAAGATAAGGCAAGATTATGTGGTGATTACAGAGATCTAAATACATTCACTGTGGATAATATTTACCCTCTACCAAGGATTGCTTCTATCCATGCTACCTTACAAAGAGCTAAATATATTTCCTGTCTGAATGGAAACAAAGGTTACCACCTGATTCCTGTGGAAAAGAATTCTCAGAATTTCTTACTCATAACCACATACGTGGGGATATATAAATATGTGAGAATGACCTTTGGCCCAAAAAATGCGCCTTCAGTCTTCCAAAAATTGATGGATAGTATTTTTCATCAGGAAATGATTGAAGTATGGCTTTTATTTTATATTGATGACATCATAGTGTTCTCAGGAACATATGATGAACATTCAAATCACCTGAAAAGAGTATTTCAAAAGATGGATGAAATTAATATGACAATTCAATTAAAGAAATGTAAGTTTGGGTTTCAATCCTTGAAAGTACTTGGACATGTTGTATCTGGATTACAAATTTGTGTTGACCAGAACAAAGTGGCAGCAATAAAAAACATTAGTATACCTAAGAATATGAAATATTTTCAAAGTTTTTTAGGTATGTGTGGATATTATAGGTAGTATATAAAAAACTTCCAATCAATTGCAGCCCCTTTAACAACATTAATGAGGAAAAATGAAGCTTTCATTTGGAATAATGAAAGACAACACACCTTTGATAAATTAAAGGAGTGTTTAATGTCAGCTCCAATATTGGGACTGCTAGATTTTAACCTACCTTTTATCTTGTACACTGATGCAAGCTTCACAGGGTTAGGTGCTGCCTTACAGCAAAAACAGATAATAAATGGAAAATTATCTAAAGTAGTTACCTTTTATATATCCAGAACCTTAAGAAAAACAGAATTACAGTATGGTTCCACCCAAATGGAATGTTTAGCTGTTGTGTGGGCCTTGAAGAAACTTCATTAATATCTGGAAGACCAGAAGTTTGAATTAATAACCAATTGCAGTGCAGTTAAATCATTACTAAACATGAAAACACCTAATAGGCTCATGTTTAGATGGCAACTAGCTGTACAAAAGTACAGAGGAAGAATGATAATCACTCATAGAGCAGGAACATCGCATTCTAATGTGGATTTATTATCCAGAAGCCCTTTTCCAAATGATGCTGACAACCAAGCTTATGTACCTGAAAATGAGTTTATACATATATTTGGGATTTATATAGTGGATTTAGAGGAAGAGTTTATGCAAACTATATTGGAAAATTATTCATCTGATAAATATTTGGCTAAATTATCAACCATTTTAAATGATCCAAATAATGCCTCCATGAGTGCATTAATTAAAACCTTGCCTCCAAAGTATAAAAATGTGTTGGAAAAAGGTAAACTGTCAATTGAAGATGGATATATATATTACAGAAAAAAGCTAAGTAATTTAACAGTTATACCACCTTCTATGAAAGAGTTAATGTTGAGTACTTTTCATGATGACATCTTAGCTTGTCATTTTGATTTTAACAAAACATTAACCAGAGTTAAAAATACAGCCTGGTGGATAAATATGAAGGAAGATGTACAAAAAACATTGAAACATGTGACTCTTGTCAGAAATCTAACAGATTAACTGGGAAGATAGCTGGGTTGTTACAACAAATAGAGCAGCCAAAAGCTCCATGGGAAATTATAAACATGGATTTGGTCACTGGCTTTTCATTACCAGGAAAAGAAAGTTTTAATTCTTGCTGGGTAATTGTAGATAGATTAACAAAAATGTGTAAATTTATCCCTACCCATAAAGAGGTATCTGCAAAAGACTTGGCATTACTATGGTGGACTCAAATGATGAATACAGCTGGGTTCCCCAAAGCCATAATCTCTGACAGAGACCCTAAATTTACTTCAGAGCTCTGGACATCTTTGATGGAAGTATTAGGTTGTCGATTGAAATTCTCTACAGCACACCATCCACAAACTGATGGGCTGGCTGAGAGAATGATACAGACTCTAGAAGATATGATCAGAAGATATTGTGCCTTTTGGATTGGAATACAAAGATAATGAGATATTCACACATGACTGGGTAGCATTAATTCCTGGCCTTGAATTTTCTTATAATAGCGCAACTCATTCTGTAACAGAGAAAAAACCATTTGAACTCTGGCTGGGATATGTACCAAATACCCTAGTAAATCATTTAAATAAATTACCAAGGTTAGATATACACCCTGGTACTAAATTTTTTTTTCATATGCAACAAATGGGTAGAAAGCATGCAGAGGAATGCATCCAAAAAGAATTTGTATATGAAAAGAAAAGGTGGGATAAATCTCATAAAGAATTTGAATTCAAAAATAGAGATGAAGTCCTAATTTCAACACTACATTTTAACTTACAAGGTAATGTTAAATTTAAGGATCACTTTGTAGGACCTTTTGTAGTAAGCAAAATGGTTGGTAATAATTCTGTGGAAGTCATATTATATGCCCCATATGATAGGAAACATCCAGTTTTCCCTATCTCATTATTTAAACCTTACCATGCAAATGATCCTGACTTATTTCCAAAAAGAAGAGGAAGGCCTAAAAAGCAACCTGAAGAAATTGTGGAAAAGGAAGAGATTGAAAAAATACTCAATAAAAGAATTCTTACTAAAGAGAAAGGAACTGAGTATTTATTGAGATTTAAGGAGAAATCAAATGAATTCGATAAATGGATACCTGAAAAAGAAATTTCAAATCTATCCTCCCTTCTTAAAAAATGTAAACAGAAATAAATTCCTGTTCAACCAGCTGAGGGGTTAAAAAACCAGAACTCATAATATTTTTTTATATTTTATTTCTAAAAAGAATCAATCTTTAATGCTACAGAATTTTCTGAATACCTGAAAAATAATATAAAATAAAAAAAGTGTATAACTTATCATTTTATTATTATTTTTTTTGGGTGGGCAAGTGTCAGACTGGATATCGCCAGGACTGAGTAAAAAGTACTTATAAGTTATGTTAAACACATTGAGTATACATGGCAGCAATAAATTAGAATACACAAATAGTATACACAAGTAAATTTATGATAATATGCAAAATATGCCATTATAACACCTTATATACAAGCATATATCCACTTTTTATAAGTCTTATGTACTTAATATTAAGTTTTAATATGTTATTGTAATCTTAAGAGCCTTAGATATAAGGCTAAATAATTTTTAAGTAGACTTAAAGCTGTTGTTTTCATTGTTTTATGTAAAAAACAAGAAATGTGCTTTAAATCACTTAAAAGTTGATTATGTGCGCTATAAATTTAATAATATTAAAAATTAAACTTTTACAGATCAATTTTTCTTAATTAGGACCATTGATTTGGCTACTCAAATGCATAAAAATAACACTTTTCAAATTTGGTGTGTTTTATGCCAGAAATGGCTTCTGTGTACTGGCCACATACTGCCTGCATTTTTCCTGTGTAAATAGCTTCATTTTATTAAAACTTAGCTTTTTCAAACTATAATTACCTCACATTCTACTCCCACTGTGGGGAAACACACTAAAATAGGCAACAGGCACTTATTTAGTGTCCTAGCTTAATTATAAATGCATTGACCCTCTTTATATGCACTAATTTCATTAATAACGTCAATTATGGCGCTTTAATTCACTACCACATTTAAATTTGCCTAAATTAGTCAAGGATTTACCCATTAAAGTGCCTTTCAAGGACCGCATGTAGCTACCCCACATCTCATGCCTTTTTTTTAGTTTTTAGGTGGTTTCTCAGTCAATTTTGGTTATTTTTGAATGGGGATTTCACATAGTATAATGTCATGATTAGTTCCAGAATTTCTACTGTTAACGCCTCTTATTATTAAGTAATAATTAGTCTTAATTTTCCCTTTTTAGTCTTTTATTTTAATGTACAATACGCATATACTCTCTTTTTTGCTTATTCTTTATTTTTTATGGATTATCCCTATTACTACAGGATTTTGGTGGGTGATATCATTATAATTATGTTACTGGTCACTCTTTGTGTTTCTGGACATTTATTTTAGCTGAAATGAGGCGTCATTGACTGTGTATGGGGCTGGTAAACTAAGGGGCTCATTGGGGAAGTAATTGTGAATAAAAGGAGGGAGTTTTTGGTCTTGTTTTCTACATTCTTCATCATTACAATTAAAACATATAACCAATAAAATTACAATACATATCAATGGTACTTATAAAGTCTTTGAATAGTATCTTAACTTATTTAATCTATTTTTCTACCAACTATAAGATTGTAAGCCATATATAATTAGTGAGATTAAAATTACTGAGACACTTATATTGAGTTATATTTTAATACTTATTGGACTTGTACTACAGTATTCATATAGGACCATTTAAACCTTCTAGACAACCTAACATTCAAGCTAGTTCATGTCTTTGTACTTGAGTTCAGCCTGAAATTACTAATTTAAATTGATAATTTAAATATTATTATATTAAATAAATGTTTTGAGTTATTTAGTAATTTTATTGAAACAATTAAGGGTCAAAAAAGTGTCCAATATTTATGGATAATAATATATGATAAACTGTATTTATTTTATAATATTCATTAATTAATTTGTAATTACATTATAAGTTAAATACTATTAAGCTTATAATATAATAATTAATTTATTAATTTTTAGAAATATTAAATACATAAAAATGCACCATGATTTTATATAATTTAATATTTTTTATGTAATAAAAAATTTATATAATAGTAAATTTAAATATAAAAATTATTTTACTTATTCATGAAATATTTATATAATTTTATTATTCAATAAAATATTTTATTTTAACTACATAAAATACATAATGTTATTGCCTTAAATGATTCCAGTAATTTATTATATAATTTACTGGGCTCCTGAGATAGCCTGGCTGACACTACCTCACTCTAAAAAAACAATAAAAAAATGCTATGATTTTTTATTTTTATACTTCTTTAACAGAGTAGGAAGATTTGAAATCTCCTTGCCAGGTATCCATGCATCATGTTCAGATGATTTGTTCTTATATCACAATAAATATTCAATACCTCTTTTAGAAGTGATAATTCTTTCATTGAGAGTTTTATCAATATCTGAAGTTTCTGTGACTTCCTGAGGGTTTTTCTTAGGTCTTCCCCTTCTTTTGGGAAATAAGTCACTGTTGGAAGTATGAGGTTTAAGCAATGAAATGGGAAAACAGGATGTTTTCTATCATATGGAGAATACAATACAACTTCTACTTCATTATCTCCAACCATTCTTTTAACAACAAATGGTCCCACAAAAGGATCTTTTAATTTGTTATTGCCTTGTAAATTGAAATGGAAAGTAGATATCAAAACTTCATCACTCTTGTTAAATGTGTATTCTTTATGGGATTTATCTCATCTTTTCTTCTCATATTAAAATGCCTTATTGATACAACTTTGAGAATATTTTCTGCATAGTTGTTGCATTTGCATAAAAGATTTTACACCAGGATGAAGTTCCAACTTAAGTAATTTATTATTGAGAATTTGAGCAGAAGTATTTTAGACATAATCTAGCCAGAGATCTAATGGTTTTCTTTTAGTGACAGAGTGTACACTCCTATTATAAGCAAATTCAAGACCTGGCAATAGAGTAGCCCAGTCATGAGTAAATCTGTCATTGTCTTTTTATTCTAATCCAAAGACACAATACCTTCTAATCATATCTTCTAGAGTTTGAATCATTATTTCAGCTAGACAATCAGTCTGAGGATGATGAGCTGTAGACAATTTAAACTCACAGCCAAAAATATCCATCAAAGATGTTCAAAGTTCAGATGTAAATTTTGGGTCTCTATCAGAGATAATAGATTTTGGAAATCCAATAATATTAAACATGTAAGACCACCATAAGAAAGCTAATTCTTTTGTGGATACATCTTTTTGGGTGGGAATAAATTTGCACATTTTGTTGAATCTATCCACTATTACCCAACAAGAGTTATAACTGTCTTTACCTGCTACAGGGATACCAGTGACAAAATCCATGTTAATGATTTTCCAAGGAGCATCAGGTGCTTCAATATGTTGTAACAATCCTGCTTTTTTACCTGTAAGTCTTTTAGATTTTTGACAAGAATCACAAGATTCAACATATAATTTAGTGTCTTCAGACCTATTAGCCCACCAAGCAGTGTTTTTAATTCTGATTCAGGTTTCTAAAGGTCAAAATTTCCTGCTAATATTTCATCATGACAAAGTTTTAAGATGTTTTCTTTCATGGAAGGAGGAATAACAATGACATTGGTCAGTTTTCTCCTGTAATAAATAAAACCATCTTCAATGGAAAACTTTCCTTTACTCAAAGCATTTTGGTACTTTGGAGGAAGAGTTTTTATCAATTCTTGAATAGAAGCATTCTTTGGATCATTCAAGATTGTAACTAATTTATTTAAATCAGCATCTTTATCATATGAATCCAGAATTAATTGTAATAGTTCCTCTTCCATATCAACAATGTATATACCATGTATATGTACTGTATCATTTTCAGGTACATAAGCTAGATTGGATACATCATTTGGAAGAGGTAATCTAGACAACATATCTACCCTTCAATTAAAATTTCCAGACCTGTGAATAATAGTCATTCTACCTCTGTATTCTTGAACAGCAAGTTGCCACCTAAACATATGTCTATTTGGTGTTTTCAAGTTCAAGAGAAATTTCAAAGCACTTCAATTAGTAACTAATTCAAAATTTTGGTCATTTTAGATAATAATGAAGCTTTTCTAAAGCCCATACAACTGCTAAATACTCTAGCTGAGTGGCACCATACTTCAATTCACTCTTTCTCAAGGTTCATGAAAAATAACAAATTACTACTTCTGAAACTTTTTCTTTAATAATTTGTTTATGGTGTAGAGCAGCACCAAGTCCAATAAAACTTGCATCTGTATAAAAAACAAAAGGCTTATTAAAATCAGGAAGGGCAAGGATTGGAGCTGAAATTAAAAATTTCTTTAATCTATCAAAAGCTCTTTGAGTATCCTCATTCCGTATATAAGCCACCTCTTTTCTTGTTAGTTTGGAAAGTGGTAAGGCTATGACTTGATAATTTTTAATATATTGTCTATAGTAGCCACACATTTCTAAAAAACTTTATATTTCCCTTCCAGAATTTGGTGCTGTCACATTTTGGATAGAAGCAACTTTTCCTTGGTATACACATATTTGTAAGCCAGAAACTACATGACCTAGGGCTTTCAGGGATTGAAAACCAAATTTACACTTTTTTAAGGAGAGAGTCATGTTAATTTCATCCATTTTCTGGAAGAATCTATTAAAGTGTTGAATATGTTCATCAAAAGTTTTAGAAAAAACTATGATGTCATCAATATAAACCATTAACCATCCTTCAATTATTTACTGATGAAATGTGTTATCCATTACTTTTTGGAATACTGAAGGGGCATTTTTAGGGCCAAATAGCATCCTAACATATTTGTGAATTCCCATTTGGTTTGCAATTAGCAAAAAATTCTGGGAAGATTTTTCAACAGGTATTTGATGATAACCTTTATTACCATCTAGACAGCTTATGAATTTTGCAACCTGCAAGGTAGCATGTATAGAGCTAATTCTAGGTAAAGGGTAAATATCATTCACAGTATAAGTATTCAAAGCTCTATAATCTCCACAAGGTCTAGCTTTATCTTTCTCATAGGAGATCAAAACTGGAGAGATGACACAATATTTGGCTTTAACATCCACTCTTTCAATAATATTCATACTTAATAAAGTTGAGATATTATTTTCAATATCTTTTCTCTTTGTGGGAGAAGCAGGATAAGGTTTTTCTTAAGGATAGGAGGTATCTCATCCAATTCTCAGGATAAAGAAATTTTCATTTCATCTGTAACCAATCCTAACACATGGGAACCATGAGAAAAAGCCATTGGAAAATATGTAATTAATGCTACTATTGAACCTTTTTGATCATCAGTCAATTAATCACCAAAGGAAGCTGTATCAATTTCAGACAATAAGATATTTATTTCCTCTGTTTTTCTGCCTTTAAATTGGATCAAAGAATGACAGAATTTTAATAAGGGTGCAGAATGCTTTTTAGAAGAAGAAATTTTAAATTTTCTTTTCCCATTCATGCCCAAGGTAAACAATTGTTTTCAGGATCCAATTTAATTCCAAACATGGTTAAAATGTCATTTCCCATGATAAACCAATTGCTTAAATTATCATTTTTCATAACAACTAATTCACAAATAGCTCTGACAAAACCACCATTATATTTAAAAAACCCAGTGGTCTTGTATTTGCCAATGGGACATAAAACAGAACTATAACCTTTCCATTTTTCAGATGTTATAAGTAATAATTTGCATTGATAATCCTTATCCACAGAAGCCAGTGCTTTCTCAGACACTACACTTCCTCCAGCGCCAGAGTCAAGAATAAATTCAACATTTATACCATTTATGATAACTGGTTCTCTCAAAGGTGATATTAAAATGGAACTGTCAGTAATATCTCTAATTAATTCAGCATTTTCTTCAGAAGATAAGTCAATATCACTATTTTCAGACCAATTATCTAAATATTGGATATCCTTTTCTAAAACTAGAACTTCCTGAGAAAAATAATGGTCATAAGAGATATTTCTATTACAGTCACTTGAGGAATCATCAGGATCAGCTTGAATATTTTCAGATTCCTCAGTTTTTTCAACAAGATGAATTTTTTTGTCACAAATATGTCCTTTCTGCCATGGTTTGTTACATTTAAAACAAGTGTTAGTTGCATATTTCTTTGGTGCAACTGGAGCAGAAGGTCTACCAGCTTTGTCTGGAAGTTTTGTGGAAGGATTTTGGTGGTCATGATAAGATTCTAAAGGATAATTTCTTGGTTCATATCTATGAACTAGTAGAAATTCATTACAGATATTAATAAAGGAAGAACTCTTTCTTACATTCTCAGTCCTTGCCACAATCAAATCTCTCAGAGAATTTGGAAATTTGTGGAGAATTTTATCTCTCCAAATATCAAAATCCATTTTACAATCCATGGCTCTAAGAATTTTTATAATTTTCATAAGAAAAACAATAGGTTTTTCAGGAGAGGAGGACGCATATTTAGCAGCCTCATATAATTTCTTCTGGGCAAGTCTGAATTTGGAACTACCAAATTGATTTTCAATTAATGTTTTCCACTCTTTCCAAGTATAATGTTGATTGTGCAATAAGACAGATTCATACCACATTAAAGCTACATTGGAAAATAAAGACATTAATTTAGAGACAATTTCTTCATCTGGAAATTTATAAGATTTTTCAGATTATCAATTCTCTGAACAAAGTGTTGCCAGTCAGATGAAGAGTAACCATCAAAAGTGGGATACTGATCCAGTTTGGGCCAATTTTTCTGGCTACTGGGATGGTCCATCTTTTGATTAGAATTATTTAACAATTATAGTTCTTG
Organism: Hemileia vastatrix; assembly: GCA_030280995.1. Classification (NCBI taxonomy): domain Eukaryota; kingdom Fungi; phylum Basidiomycota; class Pucciniomycetes; order Pucciniales; family Zaghouaniaceae; genus Hemileia; species Hemileia vastatrix. Next base: position 63,051,587 of record JASXTE010000001.1, read on the forward strand.
AAGTTTAGCCAGGTGTTCAGAAATCTTATTATTTACAGAAACAGCTGGCTCATGAACATTAAAATATTTTTTTCTTGAAGAAAATAATTTTACAGACTCATTGTCAGTTTGTTTAATGGCTGATATATAGGGAAGAAAAGAGCTGTTTTGTTCAGGCCCCTTTCTTTTATTTTTATGCAGCTTATGGGCAGTATTTTCATCTAAACCATAATTATTGACAGTTAAGGCTGAGAATTTTTCCTGTAGTTCAGATAAATAGTTTCTTATCCTTGGAATTTCAGACATCTGGTCATTTATTTTTGCAAGGGATAAAACATTTCTGACCTCAAAAACTGTGTATTTGGTACTCAGAGCATGGAAATAATTTTTCAGCTTTTTCAACTCATTGTTTAGAGACTTAATTTCACTTTTCAATGAATAATTCTCTTCAATAAGGGGTTTTAACTCACTTAAAGTTTTATGCAGATGAATATTTTTATCTGAGATAGCTCTATGATCACTTTTTATTTGTTTTTGTTGACTAAGAACAATATTCAAAGTTTCTTTGATTTTAAAGTAAGCTGTATCCTGGACAGAATAACTCACTTTACAATGTAAGTGTCGGTCAGTCGTCTAGAAGAAGGTAAGGAAAAGGGGGAGAAATGGAGGAGGACAAGGAGAAAAGGTTTTGAGAAAATAAAAGAAATAAAATATAAAAGATTATTTAATTAATTGAAGAGGAGCAACGACAAATTTCTTGAAAAATGAGACAACAATGAAGTTTTTATTAAATAACAATATTATTTTAATGGTGAGGGCCCTGCGCGGCAAACACTATGATCACTATTAGACTTAAGGAAACCTTTCAGTAGTTATATAGAATTTAAATTAGAATATTGATACTAATAAAAAATTATATAAACGTAATATAAAAATATATTCAAGTTTGTTGAGTGTATAGTAAGTGATGAGGCTACAGGGGATTATCCAAGGCCTTTTTATAGGCAATGGGTCCTCTAAAGCGCTACAAATGACTATATACAAAAATAGTAATGAAGTAAAACAATAAGATTAAAGAAGATAATTGTAACATAGTAATTGAGAGAAAAATATACGGAAATAATAAGAATCCCAATTAAGAAAGTAAAATTCCCATACCAAATTTCCCAAATCAGTTAATATAAAATAATGAGTAACTAAACAACCCTGTGACATAAGAACTATGGGAAAAATAATTCAAAACAAGTATTACAATATGTTTTCAGCATTTATAAGTGAAACAAATAACATGTTTTGACGTAACAAGGTATGTAATCAATTTAATTCAGTGTAAATTAATATTATTTAATTGTTTTCACTATGTAATTAAATAACTAGTTTAAATGAAACACTTAATTAATTCAAATTGAGAATTTATAATACTATTTTATAACATAAGTATTATAATTTATTTAATCTTTTCCAGACACAATTAAGGGTCAAAAGAAGCGCCATTAATTATTATTTAATACTATATGAAAGGTGTTATTTAATATATAAATTTAAATAATTAATTTAATTATATTATAAGTCAATTTTACACTTATAATTATAATATATGTTTTTAATTTATTAAATATTTATTTATAATTATTAAATACATAAAAATGCGCCATTATTTGTAGAATATAAAATATATTATGCTTAATTTAAATGTATACATAATTTATATAACAATAAAATTAATATAACACTTATATTTAATAAGATACTTATATAATTTTATTATGCAATAAAATATAAATTTATATACATCAAATGCAATTATTTATGCCCTCTTTCAGGTCCAATAAGTTAACATATCATTTACTGGGCTCCTGGAATAGCCTGGCTGACAGTAAGTAAAAATTATTTAATCTGTCACTCTCATGTACTAATACATCTCTCAAATTTTTGTCCCTAACAACATTAAAATCAAGTGTGTCTTTCAATATATCCTCAGAAGTTTTCTCAAGCAAGGTATAGACTTCAGGGGAGACAGAATCATTTTTAATTGCAAGAGAAGGATTAATTAAAGAAGTAGAAGTTAAATGTAAAGTTTCATCAAATGATAGTTTACTAATTAAATCATTAGGGCTACTCATTTAAGAGAGTTTTCTCTTTATGGGTTTAACAGTTCTTTCACCATTATCCACAAGATTACCTGTGGCGGAAGATTTATTATTATACATACCAACATGTTTATCAAAAAACTACTTACCATAGCAAGGGAGGAAATTCCCCCTGTGCCTTCTTTCTTCTGCCTCCCTGATAAGGATGGGCCTGAGGAGATTGATGGTAGGTTTGTGTCCTGGATGAGTCAAGGTGTTGAGCCGCTGGCTGCTGAACATTCTGTTGTTAATGGCTCATCAGGTAGTCCCATTTTAACTGTTCCACTTGTAGAGTGTTTTGACTTTGAGTGAAAGAGCTGGGTGACTGATGGGGCTGAGGCTGAGGCTGAGGCTGAGAGGCTGGGAAAGGAGGAAGTTGAACCTGCATGTGATTTAAGAGCTCCTGCATCTGTTGCCAGAGTGTGTCTTCTCTTGCCTTGTACTTCATGCTTTCTGCCTTCAGTTCTTTTATATGGCTAGAAAGATTGTTTATTTGTTGTGTCAGAGTGATCTTTTTTATTTTTATACCTTTAGAGGATTTCTCTGCTTGATCTGAGGCTTTACTTCTTTCAGAGTAGTTTGGTGAGGGGGGTTTGCCACTTCTTCTGAAATTTCTATGTCCTGAGGAGTATGAAGGTTTTTTGTTAGTTGAAGAATACTTGTAAGTTAATTTTGAAGAACCTACAGATTCATTATCAACATCCACATCATCTTCATCAACATGAAGATTATCCATACTTCTTGCCAAACTACTGGACATGAAAACTGTGAACAAAAAATCAAATGGATTTAATGGTTTAGATTAATATTTTCAAAATAAAAATAATCAAATGATTTATAAAAAAAAAATTAAATTTTTATTCAAAAATCAATTAATCAATAAAAATGTAATACAAAAAATATGCAATTACAATTTATTTCATTAAGAAATAAAATAATTATTATTGGACCAACCAAAAAGGTTGAATAAGTCAACCAAAAATAATTAATACCAAAATATATTGGTAATATTGCGACTAAGTACTGAGTACTATTATGGTCAACCAATAAATCAAAAAAATTTCAATAAAAAAATTAATTTAATAATTTATTTTAAAAAAAATTAATGATCCTCTAGGACTAAGAGTGTAACTCTATTATTGTCAACTAGGAAAAATTAAAAAAAAAATATGATCACTTACACTCAGTGATTCAAAAATTAAGCCAAAAACACTGTTATTGCAATAAAAATTTAATAATATATATGAGAGGTGCAAAGGTTTACTTACTATAGTGATCAAGAACTCACTTTAAAATATATATTTTTTAATTTATTTAAACCAAAAAGCTCAAACCCAATTTTGAAACACAGTTTCAGCAAAAATTTTCTGTTTTGCGCTAGGTGGTCTGTGTGTTATGTTGCTCATTGAAAAAAGTGTGGTTGCCGTTTGGAAAGGCCTCCATTTGTTGTTGGGTTGTCTAGAAGAAGGAGAAGGAGGAGAAGAGATAAGGCAGAAGAGAAGTAATAAATGAAGAATGGATAACAAAATTTAGAAGGACTGAAAATAATATTAGTGATAAAATAATTAAATCAATAGAGAGAGTTCCAACTACAAAATTTATGAGGAATGACACAACAGCAAGGACTGGTTTATTGATAAATATTTAATCAAATAAGTAAAGATTTCTCTACGCAGCTAAAAAATATTATTATCAAAAAACTTAAAGCAACCTTAGATTGTCTATTGAATATTTATACTAGATTTGTAATACTAATAAAAATACTAATAACGTATTGTAAGATTTAAAATATTTGTATTGTAAGTGATGGATGCCAAAGTAGAATCACAAGGCCCTTTTATAGGCAAGAAAACCCCTGAAGCGCTCCAATTGTATATACAAAAAGAGTTATAGTGTGAAACAAAAGATATTAAAAGAAATTAATTATACAATTTAAGAGAAAAATTGAAACAACAAATTAAACCTGTGAATAAGTGAATAATTTTCCCACCATAATATCCCAAAACAAGTAAATAATAATATGAGTAACTAAATGAGTATAAGAACATGAGAACAGTGAGAAAAATATCCTAAACAAGTATTATAATAAGATGTAAAGGGTATAATTAAAACAAATAAAATTATTTTTACACCAAAAATTATGGAATCAATTTTAATCAGTTATAAAGAGAAATTAATTAATTTTTTAACAATATTAGTAATTTAATAACTGATTTAATTGAAACAAATAATTAATTTAATCATATTACTAATTTAAAGTGAGAATTTAAATATTATTATATTAAATAATTGTTTTGAGTTATTTAGTAATTTTATTGACACAATTAAGGGTCAAAAAAGCACCCAATATTTATGGATAATATATATATGATAAATTGTATTTAGTATATAAATTTTATTAATTAAGTTGTAATTACATTATAAGTTAAATATTATTAAGCTTATAATATGATAATTAATTTATTAATTTTTAGAAAAATTAAATACATAAAAATGTGCCATGATTTTATAGAATATAATATTTTTTATGTAATAAAAAATTTACTTAATAATAAAATTAAATATAATAATTATTTTACTTATTCATAAAATATTTATATAATTTTATTATTCAATAAAATATCTTATTGTAAATACATAAAATACATAATGTTATTCCCTTAAATGCTTCCAGTAATTTATTATATAATTTACTGGGCTCCTGAGATAGCCTGGCTGACAATGTGTGTATATAGGGTATTATAATGACATATATTGTGTTTAATCATTAATTTCACTTATGTATACAGCTTTTATACCTTTATTAATTTTTCCCATGTTTACTTAATTTGTTTGATATAATTTATAAGAATTTTTTACTCATTCCTGGGAATATCCAGGCTGACACAAATAGGAGGGAAAAATAATTGATTTTGAAGCAGTATGAGGAAAGATGATCTATGGGCTACTTAGGTGCTTTTTATAGGATGAACTGGGCCTGGAAATATTGCTTTACTACCTGGGAAGAGAACAACTGCAACTATGATACTGGAAGCTGTGGCTAGCTGCAACTTGTGGCTTTGGCATTGTTTTTTAGCTCACCTGGAGCATTGAATGATATCAATGTTCTGCATCAAAGTAATCTATTTGATAAAATATTAGCTGTATCTCAAGATGAAATAAATTTCAAAATATACAATCACCAATAAGAATATGGATACTATTTATCTGATGGTATTTATCCACCTTGTTCTACATTAGTTGAATCTTACACAAACCCTCAATATGATGCAATAAAGTACTTTTTGAAACTTCAATCAGCAGCATGAAAAGACATTTAGCATGCCTTTAGTGTTCTAAAATTGCAATTTGAAATTATTAAACAACTGTGTTGGTTTTGGGATTTATCTTTTGTAAAGGACTTGATAGTTTGTTGTGTAATTGTACACAACATGAATAGAAATAGTTATAGTGCAGATGATTTCATTAATTTGGTTTTTATGAAAAGTAATTGAAAGTTTGAACATACATCTATCACCCTGTTTTCTTTACAACAAAAACAACAAAACTATTTATTGTTCACTTTTTTTTCTTAATTCAAATCCATTCTTTCTCTACTAAATGACAGTCAATGCACCCTTTTTCAGCCTAAGTATCACCAGGAATGAGTACTTCTTATGTTTAAAATAAGATAACCTTATTGAAATAAGCTTATAAGTTAATATTATGGTTATAATACTTATATATATAGTTATTATGCTTATATATATTTATTATACTATTAAATGACTTATATAAATTTAAATAGCTTATACATAGACCCATAATACTTATTAAGGTGCTAATGTAGTCATAATATACTTTTCTTAAGTGATAGTAAATAATTATAGACATACATAAGCTTATATGTATGCATAAACCTCATATTAAGTGAAATATCTAGTTATACTGTTAGGATTTGGTTGAGAGGTGAGGAGGAGGAGTGCTATGGGTGCTATGCATTGTGAGAGGTGGAAGAGGGGATTTTGCATAAGGGGGTTATATGGGGCAAGCACTGTGGAGCGCTCCTCATTTGACAACTTATATAGTAATCCAGTTACTTCTTAGTCTCACTGCTGTATAAGCATAGTCAGTCCCATCTCCCTGTTGGTAATCCTAACACAGTCAGTCTACTTAGTCTCACCGCTTAGTAGCATAGTCATTCCTGTCTCAGGCTAGCATCAGTGCTAGTAGTATTCCACCTTCTTAGGTCTTAAAATTTTTTCCAATCTTAATTGGCGCACTACTGAAGAAAAATGAATCCCTCAGTTCAACCTGATGCAGCCACCTTTGCTGCAATGCAAGAATAAAATTCCAGACTCAAGGAACATCTAGCTGAGGAATAGCCCTAATACCACAGCCTAACAGAAGCACAACTGGAAACCACCAAAGCCAAGGCACAGGCACGGCCTACAACATCAGTTCCGCTTGTTAAAGGCCCAAAAATTTCAGTTGCAGAAATCTTTTATGGAAAGTGAGGCCCCTGGTGTGGTACACATCTTGCAGTAATGCAGCCAATGTCTCAATTCTCAGGAAGTGCAACAAAGGGGTTTCTAGGAAGGATGGTTACAGAAGCAGAACTAAGGGGTCTTCAAAAAGCACAGACAAAGTATACTCTCTGCACACAATTATTTTATGAACTATGGATATACAAGCTGCAGCAAGTAGAATTAGAGGGAAGTGCACAATGGACTATAAGACAAGAAGGTATGATATGTACTTGAGGAAGCCACAATCAGTGCTAGAATAATAGTATGGATCAAAGGGTAGTGTCAAGTAAGGGTAGATTTTTCACACTTAGATAGGAAAAAGAAGAAAAAAGCAAGGGTGCAAGTTTTCACACATTAGGAGATGTGATGTATTTTATATGTAAGTAAAAAACACTTAGCGCTGGTAGAAACTTGTTGGAAAAAGAAGTGAGCACTAGAATAATAAGTGGGTCAATAAGCAGTGCTCAAAAAATATCAGAAAAAGAAATAAGGCTTGGAGGAGGGGTACTTACTTAGCGCAAAGGGGTTCACAATAAGTTGATACTCATATGGAAATCACAGGTTGTTATAATAGTTATGAAAGGAAGTACAGTACTTATTATATTGTTGGTAATCTCAAGAAGTATAGGGTATGTATGGAAAGTTAAAGCATCAGGCGCAAACAGTAGTTTTACAGAATTTTTAAAGCGCTATTAGAACCTGGCTTAATGCTAACAAATGTATTTAGATTATTGAGATACTTAGTGACCATTTGATATTCTTGTAGTAGCACTGATCTTGTGTAGGAGAACCAGTAGGGGAAGGGTTCTAGACATACAAGGTACATAAAAGAGAAGTGACTCTTAAAAAAGGGGGGAAAAGAAGAAAATAAGAAAGTAAAGTAGATTGTTTTTATATGAAGATAAGAAATTATAGATATATTTTATTTTTTATATGTAACAGGTGTGCGTACCAGAAGTAGCACTGTAGAGTTATTTTATTGCTACACTAAGTATAGTATTAGATATAGCACTTCAAGATGGAGTGACTGAGAATAGATCTAGAAAAAGATAGATTACTTATATTAAAATATATTACTCTTTTCTATAAGATCTCTACAAAATTTCATTCTTCTTTCTTCCCCAAAAAAAATATTTAACCACACTTACAATAAGTGCTTTCATTGTCTTTAAATATTAGAGTAGAAGGCGCTTTGTCAGCCAAGTTATCCCCAAGACTGAGTATTTATTATGCTAAACATATTATAACCTTAATAAAATTAAGCTTATAAGTAAAACTTATGGCTATAATACTTATATATGTGGTTATTATGCTTATATATATATTTATTACACTACTAAATAGCTTATCCATGGCCTTATAGTACTTTTTAAGGTGTTAATGGAGTCATAATATACCTATATTAAGTTATATTAAGTAATTATAGACATACATAAGCTTATACGTATGCATAAACCTCATATTCAGTGAAATATGTAGTTATATTATGTATATATAGGCCTATAAGTGGGTTTTAACCTCTAAATAGCCTATAAGCTTAATTTTTCTGCTTATTTTAGGTCATATGGATGTATTCAATGGACTCATAACGCCTACAAAAGCATATACACCTTTTTCAGGCGCATATATCCAGTTTGGACAACTTAATCTGCTTCCTTTGAGGGATTTTCACAGATTTATGGGTTGGGATATGATTATTGGGTTAAAATGGTTGCTTGGGAATGTTATTGGGGGCTTGGTAAGTGTATTTGGTTCCTTTATATGCTTTGGGTTTCATTATATACTCTTTGGATGAGTTATTTACCTGCTTTTTTATGGTATCCATATTTATCTGTTTTCTCTATTTATGCTATGGGTTGATGATATCATTAATTGTGATGGAGGGTCCTTACTGGAGGTCTAGGTGTTGAAAATACTTGAAGTGGACTCCATGGGGAGGTTATGGGCCCTCACAGTGCTGTAATTTCTGGGGAGAGCAGTGACATCATCTGGATTGAAGGTCTGTGCACTCCAGTAGATTTTGGTATAAGTAAGGGAGGATTTGACGGGTTATTGTACATCAATTACTTACTAAAATTCAAATAAATGTTATAATACAATTATTATCATATAGAAATATATTATAAAGCATTTATAAATTGATATTATCTTTATATAAGCTATAACTATATTTTAATAACCTATTTTCCACCACTAGCATGCACCAATCCAAATATTGTGAGTTAACTCTGAGCATAACTATTTTATTAGTATTCCCCTAAGGTTTAATCACTAAATCATTTATCAATAAGTAGTTGGACCATTTATATTTACTATTAAATCATACTTAGATACTGGCACACACTGCCACAATTCTTTTTAAAATTAGTTTTAGAAAGGAGAACCAACCCATATCAGATTTGGTCTATAGCTTAGTATTATAGAGCTTTCTTTCTAAAATAGTTTTCCCAAAAGTTTCAGCCAGATTTTAAGTACAATTATTTTTTTTGGTTTTTTCAGGGTTTTTTCAAGAGGACATAATCAAGCCAGTGCTTCAAGGAAGAGTCATAGGGTCTACACCAAGTGGATTGAGCCATTGTCAGAGGATAGATTAGGGCTTTATTAGAGAATATAGTCAGTATAAGCTTTTAGTGCTTATTTATATTTTATTTTTAGTAGTAGAAGGTAGAATGGAAGCTACTGCTACTACTTCTAAAGCTACTCTGTAAAGGGAAAAACTTCCTAACTCTAAAGTGTCAATACCACCTAGTGTTTTGACAACTATTAGTTGCAAGGATGAAAGATTTCAATTTACTGGAATTAATACTCAAAATTTTTTGAGCAGGTTCAAACAAGTATCCAAGGTTCATGGAGCCTCAGATTATGATATGGTGTGCCAAGTGTTGTTTTTTGTTGCTAATAAATGTAAGGAAAATCTAGAAGAACTGGATAGTCCCAAGAAATGTGATTTGATGGCGCTAAAAGGGCAAATTCTAAAAAGATAGCCTAAATTTACTGAGGAAACAAGGTATACAATCAAGGACCTAGATGTTTTGGTAAACAGGGATAAAGCTAAAGGGGGTATCAGAGACCAAAAATATTTTAAAAACTTTTGACAGGAATTTGATCAGTAAAAAGGATTTTAGTGACACTAGTGCTTCATTGCCTTGGTTTTTTGAGGCATTAGTGGCTGAGGTTGAAGATTGGGAAAAGAGGTGCCTTGATAATGAAGGGAAATTGGTAGGAAGAAGAGTGGGTATTATAAGTACCCAGAATTAGAAGAAGTGGAGATGGAATTGAAAGCTGAAATGAAGTTGGGTTGGGTAGAGTTCCAAGCAGCTAGGGTTTCTTTAGAGGATTTAGAGGTGATAGAGGTTTTGCCTAGTACTGGATCACCTTCTTCAGTGTCAACCCCAAAAGCTAACACAATATCACAGGATTAAAATTCAGTGATGGCTAGGATTGTGGAATTGGAGAAGAAGTTGAGTGAAGCAGCTAAACCTAAGCCAAGGTTTACTCCTCAACTATCACAATTTTCTTCTATTGTATGCTATTATTGTAATAAAGAAGGGCATACAAGGATGAGGTGTAATGCGCTTCAAAAGGATAAAGAAGATAAGGTTGTTTTTGAAGATGGCACAGCACTAATGTTAGAGGATGGCACAAATCTTGTTATGGATAAGGATTGAGGAATGAAAGCTAAAGTCATTGATCATGTTAACAAGAAAGCTATGGAAGTAAAGTTTAGTAAAGGCAAGAATCCTGCAGACAAAAACACAAAAACGGTTAACTTTGCAGTCACTTGTGCAGTATTGAATTTCAAAGTCAAAGAGAGAGAAGTTTCAGAGCCACTTACTAAAGTGCAGTTTTAAATTTTTTTCCGCAAAGCATGAGAAGATTTCTCCACCAACTGTTAATAGGCCAAGGAGGGCTGGTGTTAAGTATGAAAATCCTGAAGACATTGAGGAAGTAGGGTATACTGTGAGGGAAAATATGCCAGTACCACTTGAGGATGTGGAGATGGAAGACAAATCTGGGAATAGAATAGATTATGATATGGATCAGTGGGCCAAAGGCCAACCATTAGGGGATTCAGAGGTAATTCAGCAGAGAGAATTACTGGAAGAAGGAATACCTGAAGTTAGGTATAATACTCCAAAGAATACTCCAGGTAGGGAAAAAGCTTGTGCAAAGGCAACTTGGTCAAAATGGAGGATGCAGCATCCAGTTCATACTTATTTTTCAAAGCAGCTGAAGATTTGGTAGCACAATGTTTAAAGACAACAGTTTTAGTTCCATTGGGGGTTTTAAAAGCAGTAGTGCCAGAGGCAGCAAATGGAATAGTAGATAAATGTAGGAAGCAAGGAATTGCTAATTGTGTTTAATATGATATGGAAGAAAATTCATTTCAACCAGTTGTAGGATTACTGAGGGTACCACACTATGCAGGACCACTAGGGTATTTAATGGTTACAATTAATGGAAAGCAGATCAGAGTGCTGGTAAATACTTGTTCTTAGATCAATGTAGTTTCAGAAGAGGATGCAGTGGATTTTTGTTTACCAGTTAAAGACGGTGAGGGAACTTTTGCAGGTATAGGGGGTGGTAGTTTACCAATTATAGTGATAGCAGAATATGTAAAGACACAAGTTTCAGGAGAGTTGAGATATTTAAACTATTATGTTCCTATGGGTGTAAAAAAACCAGTTTTAGGAACACCTTTTTTAATGGATTATTCAGAAACAATATATTATTTTTTAAATAAATCAATAGGAATTAGGATTATGGGTGAAGATGGAATTCTGGTGACATCAGTCTTAGTAGCACCTGAGGATGGTTGCTGGGAAACTAAGTATGTTGGATCTCTGAGTCTAGAGAAAGAAGGAGAATTTTATGTGGATGAAGAGAATGGGCAACTGCCAGGGAGGCACCAATCTTTTCATTAGGGATGGAATTTTAGGTATTACTATCTCCCAAGATGAGAGTAACCCAGATAGTGATTAGTCACTCCAAGCAGGGATACATAAAGTGGGGCTTCATAGGTGTCTTGGAAATACTACTATAGAATGTATTGTGCCTGGAATTTTTTATTTCTTTGATTATGTATTTTTTAAAATTATATTAAAAATAAAAAACAAAAACATGATGTAGGTACAACTCAAATTTATATTAGAAAAGGTCTAATATTAAGTAATGAAGGCAGCATTTGGCGCTGTCTAGCATCAAAGTATAAACCAGTAGAGGTTAAAGTTAAACCAGTAAATGTACCGATTCCGGATTTGAACCCTCATTTTCAGAGGCATGCACTATCAAAAAATCCTTACGAAATGCCTTTAACAAAGTTTTCACCTGAATTTAATCCTAATAATAGGATAGATTTAGAAATAATTCAGATGGTTAATATTGGACCAGAAGATTGGTTGTTGCAGGATGAAAAGAATTTATTGTTATATGTTATGGTACTTAGGGAGAAAGCTATTGTGTATTCAGAAAAGAAAAGAGGTTTATTAAAACACTCTTATTGGGCACCTTATATTGTTCCAGTTATACCTCATGCACTGTGGCAGAAGAAAGCATTTCCTTTACCAGAGATAATAAAAGAAGAGTATACAGAATTAGTTAGGGAAAGATTAAGGTCTGGCTTTTATGAACAGTCAATGTCTAGTTACTCAAGTCCAGTATTTTTTTTGTCAAAAATAATGGCAAGTTAAGGTTGATTCATTATTTGAGAGAGATGAAAAATTTTGCAGTTAAGGATGTAGGATTGCCACCAATTCCAGAAGAATTTGTGGAATCATTTGCAGGATGAGCATGTTATAGATTAGGAGATATAATGGGAGGATAAAATGAGCTCAAGTTGGATATTTTGTCAATACCCATGACTACATTTGAAACTCCATTGGGGCGCTTTAGGTTAACAAGGTTACTGCAGGGCGCTAAAATCTCAGTGGCAGTGTATCAGACACAAATGATGTGGATATTACAGGATGAAATTCCGGAACATGTAGGAATCTTTATCAATGATGGTGGTACAAAGAGGCCAGTGACTGATTATGATGGAGAGTTTCTGGAGGAGAACCCAAATATTAGAAGGTTTATTTTTGAATATTCTATTACTCTTGAAAGGGTACTTTTAAGGATAAAAGAGGCTGGTTTGACAGTCTCAGGGTCTAAATTTTTCTGTTGCCCACCAGAGCTAGATATTTTTGGTCATTTTGTATGTAGGAAGGGAAGAATCATTTCAGAAAAACAGAAAAAGAAGGTACTTACGTGGCCAAGACTAAGAAACACTATGGAAGCTAGAGGGTTTTTAGGTATTGGTACATATATAAGAATGTTTATTTGTGGTTTTTCTCTGTAATCTTCTCCATTAAGGCACTTGACAAGAAAAGATGTTTTATGGGATTGGACAGAGGAATGTGAAGAATAATTCAAATTATTGAATATAATTGTAGGAAAAGATATTCTTTTAAAGAGATTGGAATATGGACAAGGTACTGGAAATATTACTCTAGAAGTGGATTCAAGTATGTCTGAAGTAGGCTCAGTTTTAATGCAAGAGGATGAGGAAGGAAATGATAGGCCTGTACTTTATGAGTCAAAGACTTTTATGAAGGTGGAGTCTAGTTATTCACAGTCCAAGTTGGAGTTGTGCAGGGTTGCAAAGATTTTGAAGAAGTTACAATGGATGCTTTGGGGCTAACATTTTGAGTTGCAGGTTGATGCGCTATCTTTGGTGAAAATGATCAGTATTCCAAGTTTACCAGACACCCCAATGACTAGATGGGTGGAACATATTAATTTAATTTCATTTGGTTTAGTCCATAAATCAAGAAAATCTTTCACAATGCCAGATTATATGTCAAGAAGGCTGTTGTGTGAGGAGGATTCTGAGGCAGAATAATTTAAAGAAGATAAAAATTGGATAAATGGAATAGCCTATTTCTATCAAAGGTTTAGCAAGAAGAATTTCTGTAAAGATATTAAACTATCATCATCACATCACCACCAAAGGTCATCCACAAAGATGTAAAACTAATGACTGGCATCCAGTAAGACAATAAACTACCATCATTTTTAGGAAGCATCTGCAATGATGATAAACTAAGAAATCTCAAGGAAGAAATTTTTAATGAAACAGATTATGAGGAGATGAAGACACTAGGGTTAGATGTTAGAGCTAATGTAGTAAAAAGAGGAGCTCCAGATGGAGTGGCTTAGGATTCAGATAAAAATGACTTGATCACCAGTCAAGAAAATGATTTTTTATTAGAAGGTGGAGATTTAATTGGGGAATCAACTGAGAAAGTAGATTGGTTAAAAGACTATCTAGAGAGCAATAGTCAACCTGTGTAGAAAGACTCTTACAGTTGCCCTTCTGTAAGCAGAATCCAAAGGAGTTGGATAATCCTGAGAAAACCCTTTCCCTCTAAGTAAACATAAGATTCAATTAACTAATCTTGAAGATCTTCTTGAAGAGTTGGATGAGTTTAAATTGTGAGTTAGACTTTAAATGTGTTGGAAACCTATAATAAAGACAAATATAAGTGAAACCGATGGTTACACCAGCCAAAAAAATACCTAGTACCAGATTACACTGATACCAGTCACAGAAAATATTTAGAACAAGCTGAAAAACTTGCCTTAGAGACTGAAAATTACAGTAAAGTACTCCAGAAACTACCCTTGGAATGACCTGTTCAAAGTTGCCTTAATAAAGGACTTCCCCAGGTTTATCCAGTTTTTCACCAAATATAAAGAGTGTACTTTATTATATTTTTATTTTATGAATTTTATAAGAAAAAAATAAATTTGAGTCCATCAGAATGAGAGCTATCAAATGGTACCCTATATGTTGATATATGTTATTATAATTGTTGTTTTATGTTATATATTGTTAATTATCAAAAAGACCCTTAATATCGAGACTAAAAAGACAAAAAATGTAGAATACTAAGATTCTCCTCCTCTCTTCCTGATTCTCCTGCTCCAGAACTTTCCAACAATACCCTACATGCATATGATCTACAATAAACTATTGATCTAGTAAGCATAATAACTTTCTAACCAAATTTTCCACAGCAACCAAATTTTAACCCAGTGACCAGACTTTCCCATTGTGAGAAAATTTTTCTACAATGAGCTCAGTGGCCATTCCATCAGCACACCATATCCACCAATAATACTAAAAGACACTAAATCAAGTAAAACACTACAAAAACAGTAAAATATGATAAAAACCTATCAAGACATAAAAGATAGAATAAAATATGGGCTATCCAATGATAATAATCACCTTCCCAAATTCCAAATATCCAGCCTGATAATCCAGAAAATTGCTACTAATTTATTAAAAATTAAACCCAAAAGAGCCCCAGAAAATACCCAAAAGTTGGATAATCCTCCCCAAAATCCAGTGAAACCATTACCAAATCCATAAAAACATCAAATCACAATAAAAATACCACCATACACCACACAATATGGGGGGTGGACTTGCTAGCAAGTCTGCAACCTTTGACCCAAACTCACCACAGATTGAACACACATTGAGCTATTGATAAAATAACCATACAATCAGGGATGAACAACACTCAGAAGAACAGTTTTAGGTGGTTGTTCAAGTAGATTTAAGTATGGTTTCAGTATTATTTCAGTCTGAGTTCCATCTGAGTTCCATCTGAATTCAGGTTAAGGACTTGCTAGCAAGTCCACCCCCTATATTGCGTAGTGATATAAACATTCCAAAATGCCACAAATCAACCCAAAAATCCATAATAACCAAATTAACACCTGGTAGCACCATAATTTCCTTTCAACCAATATTCAATCAAATTTTCACCTAAGTGGCCTACCCAGATGTGGAATGCCACACTGGAAAATTGTAATGAAGACACATGGAACAAGATAGGGAAGTGTGCTAAAGATTATTTTATTAGAGATGTACAGGTATGGAGGGAATGCTCATATATTCTGCAATTAGTTATGGTGTATAGAGATAGAAAAGATAAAATTCTTAGAGAATTATATGAAAGTTTGGGACATTGGACACAATCCAAGATGGGTTGGTTCTCCTTTCTAAAACTAATTTTAAAAAGAAGCACCTTCCACTCTAATGTTTAAAGACAGTGAAAGCACATATTGCAAGTGTGGTTAAATATTTCTTTGGGGAAGAAAGAAGAATGAAATTTTGTAGAGATCATTTAGGAAGAGTAATATACTTTAATATAAGCAAACTGTCTGTTGGCTAGATCTATTATCAGTAAGTGCTAGTATTCTCAGTCACTTCCTCTTGAAGTGCTCTATCTAATACTATACTTACTGTAGCAATAAAATAACTCTACAGCACTACTTCTGATATCAACACCTGTTATGTACAAAAAATAAAATATATCTATAGTTTCTTATCTAAATATAAAAAAAATCTATTATAATTTTTTATTTTCTTCTTTTTCTCCCTCTTTTTGAGAGTGACTTCTCTTTTATATACCTTGTGTGTCTAGCACCCTTACTCTATTCTTCCTTCCCCTACTAGTTCTCCTGCACAAGATCAGTGCTACTACAAGAATATCAAACAGTAACTAAGTATATCAATAATATAAGTACATTTTTTAGCATTAAACCTGGTTCTAATAGCACTTGAAACAACTCTGTAAAACTACTATTTATGCCTGATTCTTTACCTTTCCATACATACCCTATACTTCTTGAGATTACTAACTATACAATAAGTGTTATGGTAGATGTTAGGCTATTTTAGGTTTCACAATAAGTGTATTTAGTTAGTGTTCCATGACCCACCTGGCCTTTCCTCATTACTACCAGAGAGTGGAACAGGAAAGGCTAACAAGTTGCCAGGGTTTTCAGGTAACAGCACAATAGGTTAGTACTTATGAAATTTACCTTATTCCTACCAGAGAGTGGAACAGGCCAGGCTAGCCAGTTACTGGGGACGTTGGGTAATGGCACAATACTTTATGGGCATAGAGACCAGTTTGTGCACCAGCTGTATCATCTATAATCTTTCTGCCTTTTTTTTATTTTATCCTAGCCTACTTCCTTTATCATCATATTCCTCCACTGTATGGTCACCACTTGCTCCTAATCTAAACAATCTTCCAATTCATTTTACACAATGTCTAAACTGTTGTCTTTTTCAACCAAAAATCCTTCTGCTTCTGACTCCAAAGGCAAATCACATGATCCTCCTCCTCATATTCCTAAAGGGCGTCCTGATCTTGTTCATGCCATTCTCCAAGGTGATCCCTTCTAAAAAACTGTTAAAGAGGTTCAACTCTTATGAAAAAATGGTGTTATACTTGTGGATGATGGGGCTAGTGTTACCATGTTGAACCTCAATATCAAACGGTGTGGTCTTCCAACATTGGCAGAGGCCTTTTTTGGTCTGTTTGGCACTGTTTGTGTATGTCTTAATTGACATTGGTTGAGGAATTAGGTGTTATTTTTGGTTTTATTCAGTGAATTTTGGGACTATGGGTATGTGGGTACTACCATTGGATAACCCCAGTTTTCTCTATATTTGATATCTTGATGATATCTTTCATATTCCAAGCTTTAAGGGGTCATTTCCTCATTTTTCATTTCTAAAAGATAGCTGTTTAATTTTGTTTTTCATGTTTTACAGGCTAACCTTAAGTCTTATGGTTAAGTGCTTAGTACCATAAAGTAGAGCTAATTTGGCTCTATATTTTATGTCACAATGTTGTCATAGCTTAATTTTGTGTTTTAAGGGTTTTAGTAGTCGTGGTGAATTTTTCCAAGTATTTTGGGCTTTATTAGTTGTTTTTGGTGGTTTTTTGGCTTCAGGGAGGTCTGCCTGCCTTGGTTATAGAAGTCAGGGGAGCATTTATAGAGGGTTTTTATTCACTTTGGCTGTCAAAAGCGCCAAATTAGTTGCTGTGCATGTATTTTTAGATAGATGGTCTGTGTGTACATACTGAATAAAACAGTTTTGGGGCAACTATAATTATCATACAACCATCTGGTAGTTATATCATTGTTTCTCACTCAGCTTTCACTGTTTTTTGGCCAAAATTGGCTGTGTTTGTTGAAAGGTTAGTTCTTCATTTAACTCAACTTTGGAAACTGATTTCTCTGTTGTAGCTTTTCAACCTACCTCAAGTATTTTTACTGTGTTTGTGCAACAAGTGCACTGTGTCTTTGGTTTCTGGTGTGGATTTCTCTGCATTTCAGGTTTTCAGGTTCTTTGGTTCTCAGTGGTCTGCTATTGGCCACTATCTTGACTTGTAAAGCAGTCAAGAAGTGTGTTGGAAGGGGTATTGTAACAATCTCTAATTTGCTGTAGCAAATAAATCTCACCAGGTATTTCTCAAAGAGACAGGGGTTTTCTCTCCAGTTTTACTCCAACTCCTTTGGTAAAAGCCTATAGCTAGTACTATAGGATTGTCTAAAACAGACCATTGGTACCTTTCTTTTGAACAATTAATACCTTAACTGTCAAATTCCCACAGACTTTTTTGACCAAACTATTGAAAAATTGGCATTCAAAATTATCTTAAACTCAGTCTTTGACATTCATAAAGAAGTGATAGCTCATATTTGTCTGGCCTATGATTCTTATTGTTTTCTGGTTGAAAAATGCAATGTTGTGTCCTGCGGGTCTGTAATTTCTTGTCTTGTCAAATTTTCTTCCATTGTCTTCACTCCTTCTTCTATTGATATTACTTCTCCTTTCATAAAAATAAGGTCAATATACAAAAATATGATTTGTAGAGGATATAAAGCTAACAATGATATCTAATTGGAAAATTACTTTATGGCATCAATTGAGCCAGGCTACTTTCTCCCTATCTTGATGACTAATCATATTGATTGGTGAATTTTTTGGTGATCCTACTCTGCTCAAGTTGCGTGAGGTTGAAACACTGGTGACTAATCTGTTTCAAGCTGTGAATATTGGCAAAGTAAATACAGCTGCTCCTGATACTCTTGCTTTAAATTCCAATTTTTCTTCCCCCTTTCTTTCTGGAATGTTGGATCCAGCTATTGAAGATTTTATGCAAATTAATGTGGCTTGGTTGAATTATTGTGGTTTGGGTTGCTTCAGATGTAGTAATCCTAACCACTGCAATTCTTCATGTCCATTACCTCCCTGTATCCACTAATTGTGAAACCCTTTGCGCTAAGTAAGTACCCCTCCTTCAAGTCTTACTTCTTCTTCTTCTATTTGTTGAGCGCTGCTTATCAACCCACTTGTATTTCTAGTTCTACCTTATTTTTACAACAAGTTTCTACCAGCTCTAAGTGTTTGTAGCTTAAATTTAAAGCCCATAACATCTCTCTAAGTGTGAAAACTCACACCCTTTCTTGTTTCTGCTTTTTCCTATCTTATTGTGAAACTTCCAGCACTATGCTTCTAGCACTGGTTGTGGCTTCCTCAAGTACATATCATACCTTCTTTTCTTATATTCCAGTATGCACTTCCCTCTGATTTTACTTGCCATGGCTCATATATCTATAGTACACAAAAAAAATTTTTATGGAGAGTCTACTTTGTCTGCACTTTTTAAAGACCCCTTATTTGCGCTTCTGTAACCATCCTTTCTAGCAACCCCTTTGTTTCACTTCCTAAGAATTGAGACATTTTGTGCGTTACTCTGAGATGTGTACCACAACTCTCTCAACCAGTTGCAACAGAAATACTCTGTTCCCATATATGTGTCAGAAATCCAGGGCAATGCTATCTAAATTACAACATGAGGAGAAGGAGCACTCATGTTTCACTTCAGAAATGAGCTCTTGCAAAAAATAAGTAACACCCTACTTAGTCACCCTCATCCAACCTCCTTCCAAGTGCTCATGGAGCTGGCCATCCAAATTAATAACAAGTTTATGCATCTGCAGATGGGTGGTTGGAGTGGCGCCCATCAGTTGCGCAACTATGCCTCATCAAGTGGGGCTAATTCCAGAGACCCAAACACCATGGGCATTGATGCGGTAAATGCATGTGGAGCTAGTGGAAAAAAAGGCTATCTGAAAAGGAATGCTAGAGGTGTATGAGTAGAGGGATGTGCCTTTGATGTGGGATTGGTGCTCATCTGGTAAGGGAATGTAGAGGAAAAATAAGGGTTAGTGAGGTGGGGTATAGCACAGGAAAGGTGCAGGTAAAAGACAGTGCTTTAGAGTGAGGGTTGTTCCCTCCGCAAGCAGACTAGAGAGAAAGGATAAGGGGGAATTAGTAGAAGAGTTATCAGCATGTAAGCCACTTGAAGTAAATGATAATTGCATTATACTAAATTTGCCTTTAATGACCCTTGACACCACAACAAATGTACAAGCCCTACTGGACTGTGGGGCCACAGACTGTTCTATTTATAACAAGTTTTTACAGA
The DNA here is from genome assembly GCA_030280995.1 of Hemileia vastatrix. NCBI lineage: Eukaryota > Fungi > Basidiomycota > Pucciniomycetes > Pucciniales > Zaghouaniaceae > Hemileia > Hemileia vastatrix. The sequence goes on from JASXTE010000001.1 coordinate 63,071,555, forward strand.
GAAAGATAAATAAAAAAGAAAAATTGGGCCACCCTAGGCGTCCAATTATGTTTGATAGATCCTCAGGTGGGAGAGGAGAAGTAAGAGAAAAGGTGTCACCGGACGACCTACGCACAAGGTCGAGGATGTTCCTGCAAGTGAGATAAAAGGTTCAGATACTTCTTCGAAGCACAGAGGGATGGTTCGAGGAAGTGATTTGAAGATGACTCAAAGGAAGAACTACTGCTTTGAGTTATGTTCAAGAAGGATTCTAATATAATTGAAAGGTAATATTAAAATTCTTAAGATCTCACGAAGGGTTGGAAACTCAACAATCAAAGATTTAGGATTTAGAAATGATTATTGAGAAAATAAAGAAAGATACAATAATAATGATTTTCACTTTAGAGTTTTATCACTATTAACTATAAATATGTTTTATAATTTAATTCTAAGGAATCTCAAACCAAAAACCCAACCCTTTTTATATCCTTTACTCCTCCTTGCATTGACCTCATACTCATCCACTATTCTGCACACCACAAACCATTTAAAATATATCTGTTACACCTGGACCCTCCTCACTAACATCCGTTAACCCCTTAATCCTTCACTAACTATTCCGTCCATGCTCACTACCCCTTAATAACCCACAGACATTTCATAAAACTTTTACTGTACTATTATATTGGTTATTGTGCTGTGCGTCACTTATTGAGAAAAAGACTAAGACACACTATTGAGAAATTGACTAATTTAGATTTAGAGTTTAGACTAGCGCGATTAAATAGCGAGTACACAAAGGAAAGTCGCAGTTACTATGGAGAGTTTCTTTCTGTGCTTCGAGTATGGATTTGAGCCCTTTAGTATTGATTTAATGAGCTACTTTTGCCTCGAGTGTCACGTGGCGCGTGACAAAAGGTTTTTTGAAGGTTTTGGTGTGATGGAAGGGAGTCACAGTGCAGGGCATATCCAACAAACCTGAAAGACCAGTAAAACATGGTACTGGGGATGAAATGGCTACACCTATATAACCCACAAATTTATTGGAAAAAAGAAGGTTCAGATGGGAAGAAAAGGGGATGCTGATGCTAAAGTATTGGCCCCCTGTCCCCACCAGGGGTCAGGGGCACATCACGGAAAGTCTTCTGATATTTTTTTATCATAAGTTGACTTGCCACAAGAGCTTATGCTTCCTCTTGATTTTAAGCAGCAGGCTAGGAATGGGGGGCCAACAGGAAGTACTTTGGAGGAGCAGAAAGGGGGTAAATTTCACCAAGAAGAGGAGAAGGTGCATTAAAGAAAAGGTATGGGGGAAGATGCAAAGGTGGATGGCACAGAGAAAGTATTTGTCCCCTGGCCTCTTCAAGGGTCAGCATCCCCTCTTGGAAAGTCTCCTGGTGTTTCATTATCATCAGTAGACTTCCTGAAAGAGCTGTCACTTTCTCTTGATTCTAGGTTTCAGGACTTGGAGGGGGTTCTGGAGGAAGAAGAGGAACTGGAATGCAACACAAAAGCTTGTAAAATATCCACCAAGATTGAAGCCAAGTTCCAGTCCTCAAATCCAAAAAAAAGCCTTAACAAAATGGTCCCTGAGGCTTATTTGGAATTCTTACTGCTGTTTGGAAAGGGGGAAGTCAAGACCCTACCACCACATTGACTATACAACTTTGTCATTGATCTGATGCCAGGTGCAACCCCTCAATTTAGCTGCATAATACCATCATCAACCCTAAAGTCAACAGAACTAAAATAGATGATTGATGAAAATTTATAGAATGGTTTTATTAGGGAATACAAATATTCCTGGGCTGCCCGTCATCTTTTCAGGAAAAAATTATGGGTCACTAAGACCTTGCATAGATTTCAGAAAGTTACATGCACTGAAAATAAAGAACAGGTATCCCCTACCCTTGACTATTGAGCTAATTGATATTCTTCAAGGTGCAGAGATCTTTACATCTCTAGATCTTAGGGAAGGTTACCACAAAATATGTGTAAAAGAAGGCAATGAACACAAACTGGCATTCTGCACTAAATTTTGTCATTTTTAATGGTTGGTAACGCCAGTTGGTCTATTTAATGTTCCTGCCACTTTCCAACACTTCAACAAAAAAATCTTCAGAGACAGAATAGGGATAGATGTAGTGCTATATCTGGATGATATCTTGATTTACTCCACATCATTTTAAGAACATCAAATACATGTAAAGGACTGTTTTTAGCACTTGAGGGAGGCCCAGGTATGGTTAAAGCTGGAGAATTGTGTCTTCTCAGTGAGTGAAATCCACTACTTGGATATAATCATTTCAAAAAATAAAGTGCAAATGGACCAGGAGAAAGTAAAGGCAGTAACAGAATGGCCAACACCAGCATCAGTAAAAGAGCTCCAGTCATTTCTAGGCTTTGCAAATTTTTACCGCTGTTTTATTGAAAATTACTCCCACATTTTCCAACCATTGCACAACCTCACAAAAAAGGAAGCCAAATTTATTTGGAAAAGTAGGCAACACAATGCATTTAACTACCTGAAAATCCAATTTGTGACAGCCCCTATTCTTGCAATCCATGACTTATTGAAACCATTTTTTCTGGAAGGTGACTGCTCAGATTTTTCACTAGGTGCAGTATTATCTCAATATGACACTGAAAATGTCTTGCACCCAATAGCTTATTTGTCACAAACAATTATAGGTGCCAAATTAAGCTATGAAATATATGATAAGGAGTTATTGGCACTAGTAAAAGTAGTATGCACCTGGTGCTATTATTTGGAGGGAGGGCCTCACAGGTTACAAGTTATTATTTACATGGATCATAAAAACTTGGAAACCTTTCTAACCACAAAATGCTGACTTTCTGGTAGGTGCGCTAGGAAGAACTGCTAAGTAGCATTAAATTTGTTGTTAAATTCTTACCAGGGAAGAAAAGTGAAAAACCTTATGTGCTATCATGACCTTCTGACTTGTACCCAGCACCAGACCAACTACACACTGTTGGGGCAAGGTTGTTAAAGGGGAACCTTGATGAGGGGGTAATCCTAGATGAAGTGGACTTTGAAGATTAGGATTTGATGGAATGGATAAGAAGAGGGAAGGAAAAGGATGATGGAGTTAAGGAGTTGATGAAGGCACTGTTATAAAAGGAGGTATTGGTAAGGAAAAAATTGGAAGAGTATTGCTTGGAAGGGGGAGCACTGTATTAGAATGGAAGGATAGTGGGGCCAAATGATGAAGAGCTCAAGAGACAGGTGGTAAAATTAAGGCATGATTCCCCAATGGCATGACACCCAGGTCCAATGAAAACTGTGGAGCTGTTCAATTGTAATTTTTACTGGAATTCCATCAAAGCATATGTCCAGTGCTATGTAGCGGCATGCAACTCTTTCCAGGGGAACAAGGCTAGTCCAACAACAACACCACTAACACCACTAAACATTGCCAAACAGCCATTGAGGGAGCTCTCTAACAATCATTTAGTGGAATTACTCAAATCTCAAGGAAAGAATTCTATCCTCAAAGTAGTTTACCGCTGCACCAAGATAGCACACTTCATACCCACCACTTGTCGGCGGATCGTCTAGAAGAAGGAGAGGAAGAAGAAGAAAAGGGAACAGAGGAGAAGGAAGAACTAAAGGGGAACAAAAATAGGGAGAAATAAAGGTAATGAAAATAATAAAATAATTAAAGCAAAATAAGACAAGTACAACAGCAGTTTAAGAGAGTTAACACAACAGTGAGTTTTAATTTATTGGTAAAAGATTTTAATTTTAAGTAAGAAATTTCTTCTCTGCGTGGCAATCAAAATTTATTATTAATAAACTTAGAGCAAACTTAGATTTATTTTTTAGTATTAATATTAGAATTATAATGCTAATAAGAATAAAAAATACTGTATTGTAAGTTTTATAAAAAATGTGTAATGTAAGTGATAGTTACCAGAGAGTTTTCCAAAGCCGTAAGTGATAATTACCAGAGAGGTTTCCAAAGCCCTTTTATATCCCTTTGGGGAACATAGACCCTAGGAAGTCTCTCCCCTTGCCTCCCTGATTTTCCCCTTATTTCAAAGGAATTTTCCATCCCTCCAAAGACAAGGCATTTTCCAATGTCATTAACCTCACCCATTATTCACCTCTCTCTTTCTATTTTATCTACTCCGACAGCTCAAAGTCCCACAAGGGCACTTTTGCTTTAGCCTATGATCCCCATCAGAATCTTCCATATGTCACCCAACTAGGGGATGATTCCTCAGGTTTCCCTGTTTTTGAATCCAAACTCATGGTCATCCTCCTGGGCCTTCTTCTTTTTCTCAACAACCCACTTCACCGCCTTTTTGATTCTCTTACCATCTTTGTAGACAACCAAGCAGCTATCTGCTCCCTCTCTTCTCCATCCCTGGCTACACCCAATCCTACAATTTTTCTCTCAATTCTCACCACTACACACAATTTATTATCTCATCACCCAAACCTGTCCCTTACTCTTCATTGGTGCCCCAGTCACATGTTTATTAAAGGTAACACCCTAGTAGATGCCTTTTCTAATGGTTCTCATCCCATGGCTACATCATCTAAGTCTCTCTTCTCAATAAAGTCCCCTCCCCCTTCACTTTCACACCTAAAAGCCATCCTGAAATCCTGCACTAAAGCTCTCCTTTATTCCCCTCCCAAAGCTGACACACTTAAAAAGTTAAGGGGCAAGTTTGACCCGCTAGGAATGTATAAAACCCTCATTTACCTCCCTAGGGCGCATGCCATGGCCTTTGTCCAATGTGGCTCAGGTCACTCTCCCTTGAAACATTACCTATTTGGATTCAAAGCTTTGTACTCCCCTTTCTGTCCCTCATGCCCTACTTCTAAAGACACCCCTGAGCACATTCTTCTCTTCTGCCCTTCCCACATGACTCAATTTGGCATCCTTCTAAATGCTGCTCAAAAACACAATATTTGCTTCAACACTTCCAATCTTCTTTCCCTGTCTCCTATTTCCCCACTTGTCGTTAAATTTCTTGTTCTCTCTGGTAGATTTCCCAATAATGTTCCCCTCTCACAGTAGTCACTCATAGTTGTTAATTTTCATTGCCCTCTGTCTTCCCCTCCTCTGTCTACCTTACCATGTAAATACTCTTATGTGTCTCCCTCCTTCATGCCCCTTGTTGGGTAAGATTGTAAGATATATATATATATAAAAGCCCTTTTATAGGCAAGAGGACCATCTGGGGTGTTTCAATTTTATCTAAAAAGATTTATAGTAATGTGAAAAAAACAAGTAGTTTAATTTAATTGAAAAATATAAAATAAGGAAAAATGAAACAGTAAATTAAACCCATGAATAAGGAAATATTTTCCCACCATAACATCCCAAAACAAAACAATTAAGATAATGAAAAACTTCATGAGTGTGAAACCTGAGAAGTGTGAGAAATAAAATCCAAAACAGGTATTACAAATAGATATAAAGGGTTTAATTAAAACAAAAAGAATTATTTTCACGCTTTAATGTATATAATACTTCTTAATTCAGTATAAAGAAAATTAAATTAATTGTTTTAACTATTTCAAGTAATTTAATTAGTAATTTAATTAAAAAAATAAATTAGTTTAATAAAATTAATAAAATAACTTATTTAGAGTGAGAATATAAATTTATTATATTAAATAAGTATTTTAATTTATTTAGTAATTTTAGTGACACACTTAAGGGTCAAAGAAGCGCCCAATATTTATGTATAATATTATATAATAATTTATATTTAGTATATAAATTATATTAATTCATTTGTAATTACATTATAAGTTAAATATTATTAAGCTTATAATATAATTATTAATTTATTAATTTTTTAGAAATATTAAATACATAGAAATGTGCCATGTTTTTATAGAATACAATATTTGTTTATGTAATAGAACTTATTTAATAATAAAAGTAAATATAGTAATTATTTTACTTATTCAAAAAATATTTATATAATTTTATTATTCAATAAAATAATTTATTGTAACTACATAATACATAATTTTATTCTCCTACATGATTTCAGTAATTTATTATATAAATTACTGGGCTCCTGAGATATCCTGGCTGACACCACTACTAAGTTTATATCAGAGGTTATTGCAGACTTAATGGTGGAACATTTCTGGAGATTACATGGACTACCTGAAAGTATAGTATCAGATAGGGGAATTACTTTTAACTCTAAGCTGCTGAAAGCAATGTATGAGCAACTGAAAATTTAGCCCATCTTTTCAACAGCATAGAATCCACAGACTTATGGGAAATCTGAGATATTGAATAAGGCGATTGAACAATATTTGCACCATTTTTTTTACTATCAGTAAGATGACTGGGTGCAGATGTTACCACTGGCTGAATTTTCATACAATAACTGGACACATTCTGCAACAGGCATGTCAAACTTTTATGCCAACTATGGATATCATCCAACATTCATAATTAGTACCTCATCCATGCTACAAGTCCCAGAAGCAGAATAGCAGATCCAAAGAATATTGAGTATACATCAAGAACTAGAAGCAGCTCTCAAGTTATCTCAAAAATCAATGAAGTGTAATAACAGTCAAAGAAGGACCCAGAACTATGTGCTACTGGTAGGTGACAAGGTTTGGTTAAGCTCACTTTTCCTTTCCACATTGCACCCCAGCACTAAATCAGATCACAAGAAAATGGGGCCATTCAAAGTCAAATGCAGGGTATCTGACTCAGCTTATGAACTGGAGCTACCAATCTCAATGAGGCAAGTACATCCAGTTTTCAACATTTCATTTCTCACAAAGCATAAAGAAGATGCAATCCCAGGATGTCCAGAAGAGCCACCAGCACCAATTCAATTGGAAAATGAAGAGGAGTTTGAGGTGGAAAAGGTTATTTCTAAAAGGGTGTAAAACGTAAGTGTTCAGTATTTAGTGCATTGTAAAGGATATGGGGTTAGGGATCGGTCTTGGGAACTGATGGAAAAATTTAACAAATGCTAAGGAAAAGTTGAAGGAGTATGAGAAGGAGCACAAGGGGAAGGGGGGTAAAAGAGGGATTAATTTTAGGATTTGGTTGAGAGGTGAGGAGGAAGAGTTCTATGTGCACTATGCATTGTGAGAGGCAGAAGAGGGGATATTTCATAAGGGGGTTATATGGGGCAAGTGCTGTGGAGTGCTCCTCATCAGACAACTTATATGGTAATCCAGTTATTTCTTAGTCTCACTTCTGTATCAGCATAGTCAGTCCCATATCACAGTTGTTAATCCCTACACACTTAATCTACTTAGTCTCACTGCTTAGTAGAATAGTCAGTTCCATCCCAGGCTAGTGTCAATGCTAGTAGTAGTCTGCCTTTTTAGGTCTTAACATATTATATGTATATATAGGTCTATATTCAGTTTTAACAATCTAAATAGCCTATATGCTTTATTTTTCTACTTATTTTAGATCAAATTCCAGTATTCATTGGATTCATCATCCCTACACAATCATATACACCTTTTTCAGACCCATATATCCAGTTTGGACAACTTAATTGGCTTCCTTCAATGGATTTTCACAGATTTATGGGTTGGGATGTGATTAATGGGTAAATTTGGAAGCTTGGGGACGCTATTGGGGGCTTGGAAAGCTTATTTGGTTCCTTTATATGCTTTGGGTTTCATTCTACCCTCTTCAGATGAGTTATTTTACTTGTTTCCTTATGGTATCTGTTTTTATCTGTTCTCTCTATTTATGGTATGGGTGTATGATATCATTAATTGTGATGGAGTGCCCTTATTGGAGATCTAGGCGTGGAAACTTCTTGAAGTGGATGTCATGGGGGGGTGATGAGCACTCAAAGTTCTTTAATTGCTGGAGAGAGCAGTGAAATCATCTTGATTGAAGCTCTGTGCCCTCCAGTGGATTTTGGTATAAGTAAGGGAGGATTTGATGGGTTATTGGACATCACTTACTCTACATCAAAAAAACAATATTAAAAAACTATTAGAACATAAAAATATATTTCAAAATCCTTATGAATTGATATTATCTTTATATTAGCTATAACTATATTTTAATAGTCTATTTCCCACCATTAGTCCACACCAATCCAAATATTGTGAGTTACCAATTGAGAATAGCAGTTTTATTAGTCTTTCCTGAGGTTTAATCTATAAATCATTTATTATTAAGTATTATGACCATTTATATTTACTATTAAATAATACTTAAGTAATAGCACATACTGAAAAAGTCTAAGACTCTTTTATCTTCCACTGGTTTTGGTATTACTGACATTGATATCAGTAAGAACATTAAATCTATTGATGATAAACTTGATTATTTATTTCGTTACTTTAATGAGATAGATTCTATTTTTGGAGAGTGAGAATATGTTAATCCTGCAGACATTTTGGATGGAGAAGATGCTATCTCAAAACTTGATTTCAAAACAAATCTTTTCCAATCCTCCTCCTCCACTCAAGCCTCTCCTCTTTTTAATTCAAAAAATAAAGATATATTTTTTATAGATACTTATGGTGATATAAACCAACCCAATCTAACTTTTGTAAGTTTTTTTCTTGTATCTAGTAAAAAAAGTTTATTTACTTCTCTTTTTCTCATTTCTAAAAAGGATGATGAACAAATACAGGACCCACAATAAACCAAGTCTGAAGCTAGCAATGATGATGATGAGGACATTAATGTACTAAATACATCCAAAAAAAAGAAAAGGGCTTTAAGTAGTCTAAATTTCCGCAGTCAAAGAGAACAAAAAAGTGATAGTTCATCTCAAACCCCTTTTTCTTCTTTAAAATATTTTTTGGAGAAATGTGATTCCGGTAAGTGATACCATACCTCTCAGTAATTTACTCCACTTTTCTTTTACTTTTTGTTAATATATCTTATGAATATATTAAAAGTTGAGGTTTCAAGAGAGACTCTTTAATTTGAAAAGCAAACATACAATCTACTTCAAGGAGGGATGACAGAGAATAAGAATTGGAAGAGAGGAAGTACATTCTCTCTTTATGGAAGGATGATAGGGAAAAAGACTTGGAGGAGAAGAATTTTGATTTAATTCTAAGCATTGAAAAGAAAAGAAAGAGGAGATAGATCCTGAGCACAATAACCTATTGGAACAGATGAAATTCAAGTATCAACATTGAAGACAATTCCAAAAAAATGTTTTTTATAGAATGTGTTAAATCTAATAAAACTTATGAGGAAAATAAATGATTAATGAAAAATTTTTTGATAACTAGTTTGTTTTATTTCTTTCACACTTCAACTGTTCATAATTACTTGTACATAAATTTTTCTCATAATTTCCTGTATTTGATTACTCTATCCATAATGAGTTAAATATTCATATTTTAATGTAAAAAATTCTTTTTAAGTAAAATTTTCAAGTTTCATTTGAAAATTTGGCAATATCCCCCCCTGAATTTTATTGGAATAAGGGGAAGGTATCACCAAAAAAAATTTCAAGTCAAGAACTTAGCAAGGCTGATATTAAAATTTGGCAATACCCCCCTCCCCTGTATTTTATTGAAGTAAGGGGTGGGTATCACCAAAATTTCAAGTTAAAAATTTTGCAATTCTGATATAAAAATTTGGCAACAAACCCCCTACATTTTACTATGGGAGGGGATTAGTATTACCAAATTTTCATTTTCATTTCTTAAATTGATATATTAACCAATTAAAAAATATAATCAACCAAGTAAAATAATGGAGTTATGACCACTACCTGTCAATAAACACATATTACAAGGATAATATTTGAAAGTGAATTGATTCATACAAATAAATATTTGAATGAATACCTTTATACAGCTTAAAGGCTCAATGGTACATTACTTAGACTTGTTTGACTATCTTTAAAAGCTGATAAATTTTAAATTTAAGAAAAAATTTTTTTTGGAAAATCCTTTAATTACCATATTCAGAGCCCTTCCCAAATTTTATATTAGCCATTGAGCCTTAACACCTTTACTTACCCAATTTATCAAACTTTGGTTGATCTGAAAATAACACCCAAAATGAGTTAACTTTTCAGAACTTTCTAAACCTGAAGGTGCTTTAGTGGTTTAATGATTTTCCCTTGAAGAGTTCCAAATTTCTTCTGCAATTTTATTTCCTAAGCCAAATTAAATAATGCATTTATGATCAGTAAATTAAAGAAAAAACTCAGTGATAAATATGTGAAATTGGGAAAAAAAGGCTCAACTTTAAAGGCCAATATCTCAGAAACCACTGAACCAAATTCAAATCTGTTTGTGGGAAATGAAAGATATGATTTAGGAGAGCCTTCTTATAAAAGGAAAATAGGTTTTAACAAACCCAACCCTAATTCTGACTCTGATTTTTAAAATTTCACAAAAACTTGAAGAGTGATGATGAAAATGACAACAACAGGGAGATAAATGCCTATATAATGATCAGATAAGATCTTAAGAAGCCTTGCTCTCTAATTATGCAATAAAAACATGAAATAAATAAATTTAAATTTGGAAAAAAAGTCTCAACTTTAAAAGTCAATATCTCAGCAGCCACTGAACCAAATTCAAAACCATTTGTGTGAAAGGAAAGATAAGCTTTGGGGAAATCTTCAGTTAAAAGGACATGTGATTCAGACAAACCTAAACCTAACTTGTTATATAAAAACATGAAATCAAAAAATTCAAATTGGGAAAAAAGGATAACTTTAAAGGTCAATATCTTAGCAACAACAGAACCAAATTCAAATCCATTTGTGGTAAATGAAAGATAGCCTTCAGGAGAATCTTCAGCTAAAAGGACATTAGATTCAAAGAGACCTAATCCTAATTCCAAATCTGATTTTCAAAATTTTACAAAAACTTAAAAAGTGACAATAAAAATGACAACTTGAGGAGTTGAATAAATCCACTGTTATCCATATATGAGTCCTACATATGTTTAAGTATGAAATTTATATAGAAAGAATGAGATATCATATAGAAATGAAAAAAGCAGATGAAAATTACCTTGATTGAAAGGTTGAAAAAATAGAGTGAGAAAGAGTGATGTTGTAATTTGGGGGGAATGGAATATGGAGCAAGTTAAATGTTTAAAGAATGTGCAATGTATGTGTTTCATTGACATGGAACAAAAAAGTGTGAAACAGGGGAAAGGGGGAATAATGACAAAGCCAAGGAGGGATGAAGAGTAGGATGATGGAGCTAAAAAAAATAAAAAGAGGGAGAGAAGAAAAAAGGTAAATTTTACCTTTAAAATCAAAAAATATACACTTACTAAAAATTTAGAAGCAAAAAAAATCATTAGAAAATATATAAGTAAAAAAATGACTTACCTGGAGAGATGAGTTGAGAAAAAAATTCACTTCAAATTATTTGAGGGATGAAAGAGGAGAGGAGAAAATGATTATAAGTGATGAAAGAAAAAAAGAATAACTGAAAATTTATGCAATTGCAGAATGTATGTGATTTCATGTTGAGTTGATGAAGGAAAACAAAGAGACTTGAAAAAAAGAGACTATAACAGAAAATTCAAAATCAATGTCAATATGCAAATAAGAATAACCATTCTAAGGGAAAATTCCTGAGAAGTCCTGAAAAACTGTCAAAAACTGGGTACAGATAGGTTAAGAAGTGTTTTGGTGGTGTACTTGGGGTATGAAATACTTGAAGCTTTCTTGGAATAAGGTGACTTTTCTGGGCCATTTTTGATAAAAAAAGAAAATCTTCTTCAAGATCAGAATCAGAATCACAATTAGAGTCCAAGTAGATATCAAGAGCTATGAAAGTAATTTCTTGATGTAGCTTATCACAATTTTAGAGTGAGGAAGGCATCACTCTTATATGGTATAAGAATTTAAATGATGTACAATGTTTTGAGTTATGAAGTGTTATGCTGAGGAGTGCTGTGTATGAATGGGATGATGCTGAAAAATAACTGAAATGGAACATTACAGTGAAATAAGCACTTTTGGTTGAGAAAGTACATATTTGAGTGAAATAAGTGACTTATTTCATTTTGAAATCCTCCAGTGTTGGGGCTAGTGTGTTTTGGAAATCCACACTTAAATAAGTGCAGATTTGTCAGAACTGACACCCCCTATTATGTGGTTTCAGAAAATATTTCAGCCTGGATATCCCCAGGACTTATTGAAAAGTACTTATAAGTTATGTTAAACACATGGACTATACATGGGAGTAATAAATTAGAGTACACAAATAGTATACATAAGTAAAATTATGATAATATACAAAATATGCCATTATAACACCTTATATACACGCATATATCCACCTTTTATAGGTCTTATGTACTTAATATTAAGTTGGAATATGTTAGGGTAATCTTAAGAACCTTAAGTATAAGGCTATATAATTTTTAAGTACACTTAAAGCTGTTATATTCATTGTTTTATGCAAAAAACAAGAAATGCGCTTTATTTCACTTAAAAGTTGACTATATGCGCTATAAAATTGAGAATATCAAAATTTCGCTTTGACAGATCAATTGGGCTCATTTAGAACTATTGATTTGGCTATTTAAATGCATAAAAATAACACTTTTCAAATTTGGTGTTTTTTATGCCAGAAATGGCTTCTGTGTACTGGCCACATACTGCCTGCTTTTTTCCCATGTAAATAGCTTCATTTTTAGCAAAGTTAGCTTTTTCACATTATAATTACCCCACATTCTACGCCCACTGTGGGGAAACACACTAAAATAGGCGACAGGCGCTTATTTAGTGTCCTAGCTTAATTATAAATGCATTGACCCTCTTTATATGCACTAATTTCATTAATAACCTCATTCTTGGAGCTTTAATTCACTAACACGCTTAAATTTGCCTAAATTAGTCAAGGATTTACCCATGAAAGCGCCTGCCAAGGACTGCATGTAGTTACCCCACATCTCACACCCTTTTTTGGGTTTCTAGGTGGTTTCTAAGTCAATTTTGGTCATTTTTGAATGGAAATTTCATGTAGTATAATGTCAGGATTAGCCCCATCATTTTTACAGTGAATCCCCCTTATTATTAACCTCTTATTAACCTTAGTTTTTTCTTCTTTAGTCTTTTATATTGATGTATAAGACCCATATACTCTCTTTTTTACTTATTCTTTATTTTTGATGGATTATCCCTATTACTACAGGATTTGGCGGGTGATATCATTCTAATGATGTTACTAGTCACTCTTTTTGGTTCTGAACATGTTTATTGGCTAGAATGAGGCGTCATTAACTGTGTATTGAGCTGGTAAATCATAGGGGTCATTGGGGAAGTAATTGTGTATAAAAGGAGGACGTTTTTGGTCTTATTTTCTTCATTCTTTATCATTAAAATTAAAACATATAACCAATACAATTAGAATACATATCAATATTACTTATAAAGTCTTTGAATAGTATCTGAATTTATCAAATCTATTTTTTTACCAACTATAAGATTGTAAGCCATATATAATTAGTGAGATTAAAATTACTGAGACCCTTATATTGAGTTACATTTTAATAATTATTGGATTTGTACTACAGTATTCATATAGGACCATTAAAATCTTCTAGACAGCTGACCATTCAAGCTAGCTCACATCTCTGTACTTGACCTCAGCCTGACAAAATATGTGATTTCATGTTGAGTTGATGAAGTGAAACAAATGAGACATCATATCTCATATTCACTGCCAAATGAGCAGATGGGGTGTGTAGATAGAAAAACATTTTAAGTGTTTTCCACCAAAATCATGTAGGCTATAGTGAAGAGAGACTTAAGGATGGCATTTTCAATTGTATGTCATGTGACTTTCTTACAAACAAATCATGGATCTGATGAGTTTGGGATCAGGAATCAGGAATGCAAATTGGGGTATAAGAGTTGTGATAATTCATTATCATGGATTCCTTATCCACTAGCCCTGGGGATAATGGATAACAATCTTCCACAATTAATAATGTTGGATCTGGAGGAAAAAAATTCCTGATCCCTAATTGTAGATCCTTTAACATTGATACCCCCTAATAGTTACATTCAGTGAAATCATGAACTACATGACTCAGTCACTCATTTTCAACTACATGAAAATCTCAAAACACATAACTGGCTTGCTAGGGGTTTGGTGGATTAAATCTATATTTATTGTAGCTTTTCAACAGATCTTCTTCCAAATCTAGAACTTGAATTTTTTTCAATTAAAGATTAATATAAAATGATCTGCATAAATTAAATGATTGAAACAGGTTCATATGGCCACATTGAATCAACGTAAGAAGGCATTCCTAAAATCTATAAATGCACACTAACTTACAACTAACTTGTAGAGCAGGCACATGGAATCCATTTGTTTTTCAAATCTTTTTTCATAAGACACAAGACATGCAAGTTATCATCAGTAGTACATTCACATCCTTTAAGGAGTAATACTTGATCATGAGACCAAATGATGATTTCTACTTTTACTTTGTCTAAATCCAGTTCTTCTTGATCCAATTCAATTTTTCAGGTCTAATTCCAGTGTTTTTTCAGTTAAATTATTTTGACAATTGAATAATTCATTTCCATCTTTCCATGAATTTATTTTTTTCTCATTTGATTCATTGAATTGTTTTGTTTGTGTTGACTTTTCTTCTGATTGAACCAACTCACTTAAGTGTTGTTGTTTGGCTGCTTTTTGAGCAAGTGTGCATGAAGATACTGAAAACAAAGACTCAGGTGGAGTTGAACTTGGAAGTTCACTTATATCATTAAGGTGAGCATTATGAGAGTCATTGGAAGTGATATCAATAGATTTGGAAGGTGTTTTGTTGGACTTCATGTGCCATTTGGGTGCATGCTTGAGTTTTTCCCATGCAGCATGATTTTTGAAAACTGTTTTGTTTTGCTCATTATAAAGAAGAATAGCTGATCTGATCCAGTCATTTGGGGAGCTTCTACTCGGTGGGTTGTGCTTTATTGAATAATAAATTGCACTAAACTTCAGAGTTGCAGTATTTAAAGCAGCCCATCTGAGGTAAGAAAAAAAATATTGAATTTAAAAGACCTTTTGGAAAACAGAAAGGATGACACACCTAGTTCTAATTTGCTCATAATCATTGCAGTGAGTTTTGCTATGTAGATTGAAGTCTGTCACAATTTTTTTAAAGAAAGTTTTGCCTGATTGATATGTTGAGTATTCAGGTTGCTCACTGACAGTAACCCAAGAAATTGCAAGCTGTTCTTCTTCATGCAGGGTCCAATTGGGGGATCATTTTTTCTCGGGATCACTAGACATCAGAATGATAAAATGCAGCAGGTAGAAGTGTAATGAGGAGTGATAAGATGTATTACGAAAAATGGTCTGTTGTTCAAGAGATGAACAAATTGTGACCAGTTGTGGTAGCATTTGGATGAAAAAAGGCACAGGCTGGCAAAAGTTAAAGAGGGAGCTCCACAAGGTCTGGTAAAGTTAGGGGAACAGAGAGGAAACTTAACATGATCTTTTCTTAAAGAGGGATTATAAGAGCCCGGCTAGGTGGATTTTGCTCAAAACTTGCTAAATTATGCATACTGAGTCAATTTACCGAGTCGGCTGGAGATGCTCTTATGTCTTAACTATTATGCCGCAAACTGTAGCAGACCAGGTAAGTCTTGTCAGTCTCGTATCCGGAATGGATGGAGACTGACTGGGTGCGACATTGAAACTATATACATGCGGGCTTCATTGTGCCCTAACCTAATTTGTTTCTATCACCAAAACACTGAAAACCAACACCCCCCCCTCACCATGATGACCGCATAACAGTATATAGTAAATGAAAGAAAAGAAATTAAAATAATAGAATAAAAATAAAAGAAACAAAGAAAACTACGTGACTAAACCCAAAGAAAATAATATTTTATCTAGTTTCATGTTGTTCAAAGATTTTGTCATACAATCTGCAATCTGATCATCGCCAGGCTCCCAAGCCAATTTCAATTGTTTTTCATAAATGAGCTGATTTAAGAAATAAAAATCCCTGGTAGCATTTCTAGTGTCTTTATTTGAAGGTTTGTCATATCCAATGTTGATTGCTGTGTTGTTGTCAAAATGTAATATTACCTCTACTTCCTGTTTGACAAAATCGTTAATGAGATTTTTGACCCATAATCCTGTTCTAGCTCCCATACCCATAGCCATATATTCAGCGTGTGATGTTGCAAGACCAACAGATTTTTGTTGTTTGGCCATCCAACTCACAGGAACTCCAGACACCAGAATTATATTACCATGGCCCGCGCGCCAACCTTCACCCCTCCAAGCAGCATCAGTGTAAATATCAACAGTAATAGTCGAGCATTTAGGTGGGGCAATTTGGAGTTTGAGGGATTTAGTCTTTGTGACATATCTAATTAGATGGTTCAGTGCATACCAGTGACTTTCATCTGGGTGACTGGAGAATCTGGCCAAAAAATTCACAGCATAACTGATGTCAGGTCAGGAGCCCTGAGCCACATAACTTAAAGCACCAATTCTCAAAAGGAATTCAGTACTTTTGAGTGCAAGTTTATTTTTATCAGCTGTCTCCAGATTACACTTTGAAGGTAATGGCGTATTAGAAGGTTTTTGAGAAGGGTTGAAGTTTTCAATGATTTTTTTATTAGGGTATGTTGAGAAAGTAGAAAACCATGATCAGTTTTTTCAACTTTTAAACCAACTATTTGTTTAACCTCACATTCCCATTTGATATCCATGAAGCCCTTAAGTTCTGACTCCAACTTTTCTAATGCCTCTTCACTTTCACTAGCCACTATACTGTCATCCACATGGAGCCAAATGACTGAGGTTGAGGTAGATGATGAGAGACAATATACCGACGAATCATAGAAACTTGGGATATAACCAAGTCGACAAAGTTTATCAGAAATATATAACCACCAACACCTACCAGCTTGTTTTGTGTCGTATAATGCTTTTTTTAATTTGCACACAAGACCAGTTCCTTTTTCAAAACCTTCTGGTTGTTTTACATAAACCTCTTCAGATATTGGACTGTTAAGATATGCTCCAACCACATCAAAAGATCTGAGATGCCAATTGAACTTTGCAGCAAGAGTGAAAATTAGTCGTAATGTAGTGAAAGTTGCTGTTGGTGCAAAGATCTCGTTAAAAGATTCATTATATTGCTGAGTGAAACCTTGAGCTACAAAGCGTGCTTTATGTTTTATCACATTGCCATCAGAATCTCTTTTCAAAGCAAAAACCCAACGTCCACCAATTAGTTTTTTACATTCAGGGAGAGGCACTAAGTTCCATACTCTTTTCTGGTTGAGGTTGTCGATTTCAGATTTGCAGGCTTGTTGCCAATGTTCAGAGTCAACCGATTTTAAAGCCTGCTTGTAAGTTTTAGGAGCTGTCAAGTCGGTATCTGAGCATTCATTTTGTATATTGAAAGCCAATTGATCTTGTTCTTCAATTTCTTTATCAAGACGACAGTCCCCTAAATTTAAGGAATTCAAAATAAAGGGTAGTGAAGCCTTGTTTGGCTGGATTTTGCCAACAGGGTCATCGCCATTGATAGCATGTGAGGGAGATTTTCTGTCTTTTAAGGAGGGAAATACTGCTTTGGAAGATTGGATAACTGTTTTTCTTTCAGTATCCCAGAATAGCCAACCCTTGCCCCCTTCCACAAAACCAATGACTTTGCATTTAAAAGCTCTTGGATCAAGTTTTTGTCGAAGTTCCTTATATATGTGAACAAAGGCTTCCTCACCAAAAATTCGTATCATATGTAGATCCGGCTTTATGTCAAAAAGTGTTTGATAAGGAGTTATTTTGTAAGTTGTTTTATTTGGTAATCTGTTGTGAAGGAAAACAGCCCATAAAAATGCAGCACCCCAAAAAAATTTGTCCAGACCACTGTCAAACAAGATGGTTTGACCTATATCAGCAATGGTTCTATTCAAACGTTTGGCAACTCCGTTTTGTTGATGGTGATAAGGTAGAGCGTGTTCCCAAGTAATGCCAAACTTTGTCAAGTAATCTTGAAGTTTTCTGTTAACATATTCATCCCCATTATCCGATCTAAGGATTTTTATCTTTTTTCCAGTCTTCAACTCCATTTTTACTTAAAATCTGACAAAGGCATCTGGAACCTGGGATTTGGAGGTAAGTAGTTCACGAACAGTGTAAGACGTTGCAACATCTCTAAAAGAAACAAAGTATAATGCTCCTTCAAACGTTTCTGTTTCAAAAGGCCCCATAACATCAGAGACAATTATTTCCAATGGGTCAGGGCTTCTATTCGTGCTTTGTAAGGTGCTTGAGTTAAGGCTCTTTGAGATTCTACATTGATCACAATCTATTTCACCAGAGGGTAATGAATCTGGTAGCCCATCAGCGGCCTTTTGATTTATCAGTCTCTGGATAACTCTCATACTTACATGACCTAACGCTCTGTGCCAATGCATAAGAACAGGATCGTTCCTAGACATTTGCTCAGAATTAGGAGTGTAAGTGGGATCCAAGGTTATCGGGACTTGTGCCGTGGGAGTTGACCTGTAGGTTGGAACAATAGAAGTTGAATTGCAGGTGGGTAAAATATTATCACTAACTACATCAACTTTCCAAGATTTTTGATTGGTAAAAATGCCTTTAAACAATATTTTTTGATTTTTTAAAACATTTAAATTATGTAAATGATCAAATTGTGTAGAAGCACCCTGCTTAATTAATGACCCAACAGATAACAATGTGCCAGTAGCCGACGGGCAATAAAACACTCGTCAAATTAAAATATCACTTTTGACACCACATATTGCTATTGCTCCAATACCTGTAAGACATGCAGGAGAAGGGTTTTGGGTTGCAACAACCAAAGGGATAGGTCGAGTTAGCGTTGTGAGCCACAAAAAAATATTCTTGTTGCCGCTTACATGCTCAGTTGCGCCAGTGTCCAGTAAGGCTGATGCTCCTTCAGATGACCAAGTGACTGTTTCAAGTTTCATAGCAGATGGTAACGGTGTTTTGTTGTTTGGTTCACTATCGTCGATTTCAACAAATCGCACCTTTCCTTTATCTCTAGGATATACTGGTCTGTAGGTATCGGACTTAGTTTCATTTGACACTTTAACAGGGGGACAAGGACAAGGAGAGTTGCAGTAAAACGTTATGTTTCCCGTGCCCGGGCGAGTTGTTTGTGGTATAACTCAGCGAATATTTTTTGATGGGCAATTTCTTTTCCAGTGTCCCTTTTTACCGCAATGAAAACAACCTTCACCCTTATAGTTAGCAATAGCCGCATTGAGAGAAACTACTTCTTCAACTGCTGGATCAGGTAAGTTATCATCATAATTTGAAGCATCAAGACTCATAGCCGTTATCATCTCTGGTTGAAGAGACTTTCTTGATAAATTCAATGATTTCTGTGTATTGCTAGCGATTTGATCAATTTCAACAGGGAGTATAACATTTTCAGACATACACATTTTGTTATCAATGGTGTTTATGACGTCCGTAGAAAATTTATGAGGTGATTCAAGTGAAAAGGATAAGAAAAGGTTGTGGACAGATTCTTTCGTTAAGGTGAAACCATTTGCAAAAAGCTCATTGAGTTTGTTTCTGAAAATGGACGCATGTTCAGCATATACCATTGTGTTGGGGTTAAACTTCATGACTAGAAGGTCCTTTAAGGAACTGAGTTGAGATGTCATCGATAAAACATTAAATTGTCCGCAAATGAAATTGTAAGCTTTATGAGCAGGTGGCATGGGTTTTATCAGGTCTTTGTGAGTGTTTGATAATGAGCTGTAGATTGCAACATGTGCCAACTCGTCTACATCTCAGTGGAAAAACATCTCGGGAATGGGGGAAAATAAGTAATCAGAGTCCCATAGGTATGTGTTGAGGGCAGAAGTCAAGTCGCATTTCCAATGATTGAAGTTATCGCCGCTAGGAGAGAGTATGTTTCCTTTTTCAGCCCTTTTACGTAATTGTTCTTCATACCTGTAATAGTGTTCTCCACGAAGCAACGTGTCGATACCTTGATAATGGATTGGGTGTGAAATCTGTGGAGTAGGTTCTTCAGGCAATTTGCCTTTAGTATTCAATGTTTGGGCTTCCATTTTAATAATCTGATGGGTGGGTGGAGTATGGAGTGCTGGTGATGATGGAAGTAATCAATGTGATGATGATGATGATGATGATGATGATGGTGGTGGTGGAGTTGTATGTTTAGATGATTGTGTGGTCACCATCCACAGTATGAAACCAAAAAGACTTGATGGCAGGTATTTATTCGCAGTAGCACAACTAGATGCCCATAACCTATTATGCCGCAACCCGTAGCAGACCAGGTAAGTCTTGTCAGTCTTGTATCCGGAATGGATGGAGACTGACCGGGTGCGGCATTGACACTATATACATGCGGGCTTCATTGTGCCCTAACCTAATTTGTTTCTATCACCAAAACACCGAAAACCAACATTAACGGGTGTTTTATTTTTTGTTTAGTATTGGCCCTTGTCACATACTGCTAAACCGGAAAAGCATGCGGTGTTCTTGCCAACTATTCCCTTCCAAAAGCCACATAAACACATGTTTTTGGCGTGGGATCGGAGACAAGAAACCCGCAAGCTTTTCAAGATTTGCTGTAGTTATAATCGACTCTCAAAATTTTGACAGGTCGTGAACGCAAAAACGACATTTGAATTGTAAGAAGAACACAAATGACATCACCGGTGTGGATCAACAATCACCTTCAATTGATTCTGCCGGTGTGTCAATATAACGCCCCAAAATAACGAGGGAAAAAGATAATTATGCATAAAAAGCGGCCAGGACACTTATCCGGGCACTGTACATACTTGCTTATGTAAGTTGATTCCCCGGTTCTTTGCGGAGACCTGTGAACAACTCCAAAATACTTTTGGTAGGTGGTCAAAGTTTGAGGAATGTGCAACATTTTCCAAGCGCTGCTTTTGACGATAGCTATTCTTACGGCACATACAGTTGCAGTGCATAAAAGTGTACGAAATAGTTCCTTTCTGGGACAAGCCTTTTAGGAATAGCTGTGCAGCTTATGAAAACTTGACACAGCCCTTCCACTATCGCTTGCCCGCTTTGCATTTGATTTTGGGAAATTTAAGTAGCACAGCAAATCTGCCTGTCTGCCTGCAGGCTGGTTTTTCTGTCCAATTAGTTATCGCTGTGTCTCCATACCCAACCAGCGCATCAGCAGGAGACGTGGCATAAACTACCAACCCATTTCATTTATTCCCTCCCTCAGTGTTCATTTCCACACCTATATCGCGGCAAGTCTCCCTCTTCCTTTTCCGTCCTTTTTTGGTTTGGGCTGTGCTCTTCTTTTAGCTTTAGTATTGGAAGATCTTTACCCGCTAGAACAGCTTGAATTTCATTGTCTTGTATGTCTCTTTTTATTTACCTTTGTATATAGATTATTACATAACTTTATTCTCTGATGCTCTCTCTTGTTTTGGTCCCAGTTCGTTTTCAAAAATCATGGTTTATTGTAAGTATGATCCTCAGTTTAAGGTGGGCGTGGTAATGGCTGCTTTGGAAGGAAAATCACTCGAGCAAATCAATGAAATGAATGGCTCCGCTATTAGTTCAAGATCTCTGCAACGCTGGCTGAAGTTGTATGAGACAACTAGGGCAGTGGTCAATCATCCAGACTCTTATCTTAAGAGGGGCCGCCCTCTTCAATTGAATGAAGAACAAAGAGAATTCTTGCAAGAAATGGTTGAAAAAGACCCTACAAAATATCTAGTGGAACTTCAGCAGGCTCTGTCCGAGAAACATAACGTCTCTGTATCTAAATCAACCATTTCCAAAGAACTGGCGGACCGACTAAAAATGAGTAAGAAAAGTCTTCGAAGGGTTCATCCGAATCGAGATGAGCTACAGCGAGTCAAATACATGTCTTTGCTTGCTCATTTGGATCCAGCCAGTCTGGTTTTTGCTGGTGAGTGATTGTTGGTAATTCTCAAATTTTGAATGGTTAAAATAATTTTTCAGGCCATTTACTCTAGATGAATACACTGTTTCTCTTGATGGTGTCTCCTGTAACAAAAGTCGGCCTCCTGTTGAGGAGTGCACACAACAGATTCCTCAAACGGAATCTACCCACCGATTTAATGTTATATCTGCTGTAGGACTGTCTGGATTAGTGGCAGCTGTGGTGCAGGACGAAACAATATGTCGGGCTGATTTTGAATTTTACTTAGAAAAAAATTTGGTATGTTGGATAAAGATTTTGAAAGTTTAATTGACTGTCCCTAATTTTTTTTTAAAATTTCGGTCATGTAGATGCCGATGATGAATCCGTTTCCAGGCCCTTCAAGTGTATTGGTGTTGAACAATGCACCGATTCACCATAATGGAAGAGTTTCAGAAATTGTAGAAAACCATGGATGCAAACTGATATACTTACCAGCATATTCACCTGACCTGAACCCTCTTGAAAAGGGTTTTGGTGTCCTCAAAAATAAATTGCGTCGACATGCTACGTTATCAGGCGGGCATAATGATCTTAAAATTATTGAGGAGTTTGTCAAGATTGTATTTACCCCAGGTCTAATGAAGAAGCTGTTCAAAGGCAGTGGGTGCATAAATTAATGTATTTAGGTGTTTCACTTGATTTACCATACCCAAAAATATAGTATGTAAGTTGGCTTGGTCCTAACTATTTGGCGCAAGTGCCCTTAATTTCAAATTGTCTGTAACTGTAATTTTAGAATGGGTGATATTTATCTGATTTTTAAATTTAAATTGGATATATAAAATGATCAAAAAATTAGAAAGGTTTTTTTTCATTTTTCATTTTGATTAATAGTAACTGAGGAGGAGGCAAGAAAGGATCTACTCATATAGTTTATATTGTGACTCCATTAATTTTAATATCAACTGAAAGAGGAGGTCTGACATAGTGGACTAGCAACTTGGTTTTCATTTCTACCTTGATATATTCTTTTAAAGATAAACTGAATTCGGGGCAGAAAATCAGCTTTAAAGGATTGAATTTCCAGTTGACTGAAGTGCAGGTTTAGTCTGTCTTTTGTAAAAGGCAAGCATCATGTCTGAGGTTGTTTTGTTGGACCTAGTTATTTATTTACGGCGAAATTGATAAAAAAAGACGAAAATGAAATTTTAGCCTTGTCATAAGCAAAAATTGAGTAAAAGTACGTGATTCTACAGATTAAATTTTACAGAGGACTGATGGAAAGTTTTATCTATGTGTTTTTTTCATTTTCATTTTCATTTTAATCTATTTCCATTGTTAAAATTTTCTTTCTCAGATTACAAGATATGTGTGTCACCTTTTTTATTTTCTTATGATGGTGTTAATTTTTTTACAACTAGAGTATGTTTTTCTTAAACAATTGATAGTTTTTTTGATGAAGTCAGCAAGTTTATAATTTGCTCTCTGTACGAAATTTTGAGTCTCAGCGCTTGACTTGCCCCACTTTCATCTTACTAGTTTTCATCGTTATGTCTGAATCGTTGGTCGACATCCCGGGCTGGGTTCAAGCAACTCCGTCCGACCTCCCTTCTCCACAATCCGAAGTACTTGACGATGACTCTCCCCAAGAATTTAATTGGGATCTTGCGATGGCCAAGGCCCGACAAAGTATTATCACTTCCAAAATATCGATCAGAACTCCATTTCTTCGCCAAAAGATAATTCCTTTGATTCTCAAATCTGGTTTTCCCGACCCTCTCCAACTGCGTGAGCTTGTTAAAATTCTTTGCTTTACTATTCCTCGCTATGAAGATAGTGAGTCCCGGGAAGCGGTGCTAGATTTGATTCATGTGATCGTCTGTCGTAAGGAAAACACCACAAGACCACAAGATACTAATTTGCTTCACGATCTGGTCAAGTGGATTTATGAAGAGGTTAATAAATCAGTTATCATGTCTCATGGCATGGCTATCACCCCAGCCAACACCAGACTGTCGCTGCTCACTTGGATTTGTAGACTGATTCAAGTCCAATGGAGACTTTCCGATGGGGAGGTGGAACAGCAAGAAGGATCATGGAAAG
Organism: Hemileia vastatrix; assembly: GCA_030280995.1. NCBI lineage: Eukaryota > Fungi > Basidiomycota > Pucciniomycetes > Pucciniales > Zaghouaniaceae > Hemileia > Hemileia vastatrix. The sequence continues at coordinate 63,095,530 of JASXTE010000001.1, forward strand.
CTTCGATTGAAGCATTGGCGCTTTTGCTCCACAGTCTCAACGACCCTTCTAGCACTCGTCCATCTATTATGAAGTCCGCAATCGTAACGACCAGAAGAGTTGTTCGCAACGTAAGAATTTTATTTATTTTATTTATTAGGCTTGTTTAACCCCTTTTTCTTTCATTACATCAGAATCATAAAATGATACCTACAATGATTGCCATGTTGATCCGCTCAAGTTCATTTCGCCATGTAAATCTATTGGGTTTAACTGTCGATGTATCCTTACGGCTAAGAATCGGAAAAGAAAAATCAAAGGGAGAAAAAACTGGAGTGGGTTATGGATTCATAGACAAAGCTAAAGTGTGTTTCCATCTCCTCTCATATATATTTATTGTTATCTTAGGCAATCAATTTAGGGCTTATTTCAATTTTTGATCAGGACGATATTTTGCAATGGTGGATTACGGTTTTGCTTTCATCTCCCACAGTGCTCCCTGTTTGGTCAACATTTTCCCTTTCAGATTTTTTTCAAACATTTCTAACACCTGAAGATTTTTGTGAAAAAATAATGCCGGTAGCCAAAAAGATGCTTCTTCGGTCACCTGAAGTGGCTTTTACAATTATTTCCTCTCCGATGAAATCCTGCTCTCTTTCACTTCCATCTGATCTTTTAATGCAATTGGTTGCTCCGATCATGTCCTCAATAAAAAGTTCTAGTGCTGAAGCTAGAGCTGGTGCTTTATCGGTATTTGAAATTGTAATTAAACAATTCGATAACAACTCTTCAACACATATCGTCAACGAAATAACCACTCTGTTGAAGACTGGAAAGACCTCTAGCCCAGAGCACCGTACAGCGTTGCTGCATATGTTAAACAACTTAACCACAGATCAGATGAAATTAACAGATACAATTGAATTGACTAGTGAGCTCTTGGCCAAGGAAAGCAACGAAATAACATTAGACGCTGTAGAATCGGTTTTAAGAACCTATCTGTCAGTTGCTTTAGAAAAGCAGGTTGAATTGAGCTCTTTAGTTATTCAAACATTTACTAAAGCTATGCAGAACTCAAAACCGTTAACTCGTAGAATAGCTTGTAAAGCCATTGGCTCTGCGATTTGGGAATACGGCCAAAGCATTCCATCCATGAATCTTCCCGATACCTCCTCACATTCTTTGTCTAGTTTTGGCACTAATATTTCTCTGTTGATAAAAACTTTAGAAGTCAACTTGAAAAACGCTACCTCTACTCCTTTAACATCACCTGCAGGTCCCTTGGAAGGATATGTCGCCGTTGCTTTGGCATTTTCGCCTCCTCTTTGTGGAGTGAAAGAAATAAAAGAATTAATTAGAACAAACCCAATACTTTCTAGTGTTGATGTGGTTTCACCTAAGCCTAATTTCTTATATATGGACAAAATCTACAAAAAATCAACTGTCAAAGTTGAAGAAAGTATTTGGCTTGCTCGTGCCTTGGACGCAATTTTTGTGCGTGTTATTCCCAAATTGGATAGTGACCCTCTGTTTAGGTATATTTTTACGTTCTGCCATAGATTTTCTTAACTAAATATAAGAAGGACAGTTTAGGAGCTACCTCACTTATTGACTTTCCTTAAATTTATTAGGAGAGCCTATGGCCAAGCCATTATCTATCTAGCGATTGAAGCCCCACACTATGAAACACGCCAGCTACAATCCAATCTTTTGAGCGCTCAATTTTCGCGAAATCCTACTAATATGTTTTTGGCTTTAATGGCCGGCTTGCATTCTCTTTTAAATCAGGTCTGTGAGATATTTAGCTTAGTCCATCCCGACAAAAAACTCCCATTAATAATAATCTATCTTTTTCCAGGAATCTCAAAATGTTAGCATCTCAAGTTCGCTTTCTCAAAGCAGAAATAATCGTCTGAAAACCTTATTGACGGCATTGGCAAACAAAAGCAAACAATTAAGTGAAGATGTTCGATGCCAGCTACTTACAGAAGTTCTGGTTGTTTGTCACTATTCATCATTAGGTATAAATTTATTTATTTATGTTCACAAGCTGCATACTTAACCATTCTCATATCTCCCAGATGCTGGATCTTCTTTTTGGGCTTCTCTGCTACAGAATGCTTCCTTAAATCCCAGCTCTTTTGTATCAACTCATTATCCACTACTTTTGCAAAAAGTTAAAGCTGAGATCGAGAAATACCTCAATTTGACAATCGAAGATTCCGATACTTTGCATGCTTCCCACAAAGCTGTCGGTGCCTTGGCCTTGATTTGTCCCAATCTTGCTGTTCCGGATCTTGTTCACGATATATTAGAGAAGTTGAACGAAGACAATTTTAAATTTATAGGCGAATTAGAATGTGGCATATGGCGAACTCCTACGGGACACACTTTTGTTGATGGTGAGCCATGACAAAAATTTGTACCCGTATTTTTTTTTAGAAAGCCTGACTTGTTTATGACCATATTATTGATATGCATTACATTTCTTTTTTATTTTCTTGGTAAATAGTATTAAGTCAACAAAAAGAAACTGGACCAAAATTGACTGGTAAAAACAATCAATTAATTGAAAAATGGGAGGCAGAAGTTAGGGAGTCGATCCAGAAGAAAAGAGCCGGTAATGCTAGAGTGTTCTCGAAAGAAGAAAAGAAATTAATTGATGATCAATTAGCTAAAGAAGCCAAGATTAGGCTTGAAGTACAGAAAGCTATAAGAAAACTAAGAGTAGCGTACATGCTTTTGCAAAGCCTAGTTGAAGGAACTCAGAACAGAGAGTTTAATTTACAGGAGTATGTCACACAACTTGTGGAACAACTTTTAGCTGTTTTATCTATGCAATGCGCTACATTGGTTGCCCAAGAAAGCTTTACTGCATTTATTGTAAGTCGTTTTGCTGAATAGGCTCTACTGGTTGCATGGCTGATGGCAATAAGAATGAAAAATAATATGTTTTTCAACAGTTATTAGGGAAGATCTGTGTGGCTGGAGTACAAAGCTTTATTCTACAGCTCGCGATCTCTATTTTACGTGGTTGCAACTGTCCTGTTGTGCCCATTGCGAATTCACAAGAGCCTTTGTCTGGTTTGTGTGATGTTTTAGTGATTTGTTTCACTTTCGACTGATTTTGTCTGCTCATTCATTTGATAGACATGATCACCAGAGTTCTGTACAAAGTGCGCGCATTAGCCGAGCAGCAAATGATAGAAGCAACTACTTTTGCTTATGTTGCACCACTTCTCCATCGCATTATTAATTCAAAAGGAATAGGGTTTGAAGAAGCACAAATTGAAGGAAAGTTGGAACAAATAGCCATCGCAATTGACATCATTAATTTCTCTGCTAATCAAGGTAAACAATTATTAGATTTGCTGAACGTTATTAAAAGGCTGATTTTTGATCTTCATTTGTAGCATCTACTACTTCTTCACTGCGTCCTCGCATCATGGCGTGTTGTATAACTGTTATTGAAAATTTCCCTCAGCTCATTAAACCTGCCACTAGTGCGTTAGTGACTGTCGGTTCGGTCATGACAGGTAATGCGTCAGAAAAAGATATCAAGACTTTGCTATCTGGATTGCTCTCCCATGAAGCACAAGCTCGTTATGCTGTTCTCCAATCCGCCCAAGTCAGTATTGTATTTTTTAACTTCAATTTTTTTGGTTTCGACTTTTTTTTTTCCTGTTGCTGATTCAAGTTTATCAGCCACTTGATATGACCGACATTATATGGTCTACAGAATTATGGATTGCATGCCATGATGAAGATGAGCGCAATGCAAGTCTTGCCCTCGATCTTTGGGCTGAAAATGGCTTTGAGGTGGTTGCCGATGGTCTTGATTCTGTCCTCAATCTTTTAGGTTTGTCATCCCATAATTTATTTTTAAGCAATATGTTTAGCTGAGTGCTTTTGCCAACACGCAGAAATTTCTGCGACGCCAATCCGGAATGCTGCGGCAAAATCATTGAGGATGATTGTTGAAACTTATCCAGAGCTGAGCAGCAGAGCATTACAAAGAATTTCATCACGCTACCAAATTTTGGTAAGTTGAATGCAAGAAAAAGTATTCCGAGTAGCTCTAATATTATTTATTGGTAATTAGGCGAAAGAATTGACTCCAGAATATGACAGTTTCGGGATGGTGATCACCGAGTCTCTTCATCGAGAAGACCCCTGGAGAGCGCGGGCGGCTTTAGCTGATGCCATGTATTACATAGCGCCTAAACTCGCGAATGAAGATATAGAGCCTTTCTTTGATCTCCTAGTAGCTAAGCACAGTTTGGGCGATCGAAACGATGACGTTAGATCTAAAATGCTTGTGGTTAGTTTATTTTCGTAGTTTCCTGTTTTTGATCATACTCTGAGGTTTATGTCATATTTGAATTTAGGCCGGTAATGCAGTGATCGATATCCATGGAGCCAATCATCTAGAAAATTTAATGGACATTTTTGAAACTGCTCTCAAAAAAGAACCTGCGGGCACGGATGCCACCGATTATATCACTGAAGCTGCAGTACTTTTGCTTGGTCGGCTTGCGCGCCATCTTGAAGCTTCTGATTCCCGATTGAGCGTTGTTATTGATCGTCTTGTTGAAGCTCTCAAGACTCCTTCAGAATTAGTTCAATCTGCAGTATCTGACTGCCTTCCACCATTGGTCAGATTTAAAAAGAATGAGACTGAATCACTGGTCCAAAAATTACTGTTAGACGCTCTCCATGCTCCAAAATATGCGCTACGAAGGGGTGCAGCTTATGGATTAGCTGGCACGATTAGAGGTCGTGGTTTGAGCTCTGTATCAGAGCTTTCAATAATTGAAAGATTGAAAGATGGCTTGGAAGACAAGAGTAATTCTCAAACTCGACAAGGAGCAATATTTGTATTTGAAATTCTGGCCGCATCTCTCGGGCGATTATTCGAACCTTATTTGATCCAGCTAACACCATTGCTTCTTGCTGCTTTCCGAGATACTTCAACCGATGTAAGAGAGGCAACTCAAGATGCTGCCAGGGTTGTCATGAGAGGTCTTTCTACGCACGCCGTCAAGTTGATTTTGCCAGTCTTATTAGATGGTTTGAATGATAAACAATGGCGAGCTAAGAAGGGTGCGATTGAATTGATGGGTGCTATGGCCTACCTCGCGCCTAAACAGTTATCAATGTTTTTGCCAACCATCATCCCACGACTTACCGATGTCCTTACTGATACTCATACTCAAGTTAGAGCAGCTGCTAACACTAGCTTAAAACAGTTTGGTGAAGTTGTTACAAACCCTGAAATATCGGCAATGCAATCAACTTTATTAGGAGCGCTAGTTGACCCTTCAAAGAAAACAACCAAGGCTTTAGATGCCCTTCTTGGAACTTCATTTGTTCATTATATCGATATTTCATCACTCGCCTTGATCATTCCAATAATTGAGCGCGGGCTGCGAGAAAGAAGTGCTGAAATAAAACGGAAAGCCACACAAATTGTTGGAAACCTTGCAACCCTCTCAGAAGCAAAGGACTTCATTCCATACCTTCCTCAACTGATGCCTAGGGTTCAAGAGGTTTTGATCGATCCTGTCCCAGAAGCGCGAGCAACTGCTGCAAAAGCGTTGGGTGGCTTGGTAGAGCGATTGGGAGAAGACAATTTCCCTGATCTTGTTCCTTCATTATTTGATACTCTTCGGGCTGATGCAGGCGGGGTTGACCAACAAGGTGCTGCCCAAGGCCTAAGCGAAATTATGTCTGGACTAGGAACAGAAAAACTAGAAGAGCTTCTGCCGGATATTATTGCTAACACTGGAAACCCAAGAGCACACGTCAGAGAAGGTTTCATTTCCTTGCTAGTGTTTTTACCTGATACCTACGGCGACCGATTTTCACCATACTTGGAGCGCATCATTCAGCCCGTGCTAAATGGGTTGGCAGATGATTCTGAGTATGTCCGAGAAGCGTCAATGAGAGCAGGAAAAATGATAGTTAATAATCATAGCACTAAAGCGGTTGAGTTACTTTTGCCAGCACTTGAGCGAGGAATCTTTCTTGATAATTGGACAATTCGTCAAAGGTATGTGGACAAATGGGTAGAGTTATTTAATCACATTTTGATGTTTTTTTTTTTTTTTTTTTTTTTTTTTTTGGTAGTTCAATACAACTTCTTGGAGAATTATTATTCCGCATTTCTGGAATCAGTGGAAAAGTTAACTTGAGTGATGAAGATGAAGGGGAAGAAAATAATATTAGTCTCGAAGCATCCCGCACAGCGCTTTTCACTACTCTTGGAAAAGACCGCCGTGATCATGTTCTTGCCGCTGTATTTATTGTTCGGCAAGATTCTGCCACACTTATACGGGCTGCTGCAGTTAATATTTGGAAAGTGCTTGTACAGGTGCGGATAAAGTTACCTTTTACCTTTTTTTTACCTTGAGGGACATTATTAATCTTTATTTTTTAGAATACTCCTAAAACTCTTTGCGAGATAATGCCAAGTTTAAGTAAGTTTTTTTCTTAATTTTCTTATTGCCAGCAGCTTTTAATATTATCAAACACTAGTGCGAATGCTTATCCGTATACTGGCAAGTCGTCAGAATGAGATCAAGGAGGTGAGCTCATAATTGTCTCCAAACTCGCATCTTTTTTTAAAAATCAATTTTTTGTTTAGACTTCAGGTCGAACGTTGGCGGAGCTAGTAAAAAAAGTTGGCGAGAACGTGCTAAATTCTATCAACTCTTTATTTCAAAATTCTCTATCATCTGGGGATGTTATTTCAAGATACGGAGTTTGTGTGGCGCTTAACGATGTCATCAATAGCGTTTCACAAACTGAACTTGAAAAATATGAAAATATGTTGGTTTCAATTGTCCAAAATGCTTTAATTGACGGAAACCTCAAGGTCAAAACGGCTGGAGCCCAGGCTTTTGAAAGACTACAGCAAAGAATTGGATCCCGGGCAATCGATGCCACTGTACCTAACTTGCTTGATGCTTTACAACAATCCGGAGAGGCTTCTGAATCAGCTCTTGCCGCCTTAAAAGAATTGATGAAGGTGAAGGCTACCACTATCATGCCAAAACTAATTCCGATTCTTACCAAAACTCCGGTTACACCATTCAATGCTCGGGCTATGTCAATTTTAATTGGGGTCGCAGGATCCTCTGCAGCTCAATATTTAACATCAATGATAGAAGCGTTAAGAGTGTCACTTACAGATTGTGAAAACGAGGAAACAAGATACTTGCTACAAGATGCTGTACAACATGTTTTTGGCTCAGTTCGTTCAGCCGAAAGTCTCCATATTTTAATGATGTATTTACTAGAAGTTTCCAAGTCAGGGTCACCTGAAAAGCGCGTCACTGGATGTGAATTGTTTGCTACTTTCTGTAAGGCCAATCAAATAGATTTTGAAGAGTATTACATTCTATGGGTTAGACAACTGGTAAGTTTATTCGATGATAGCGTCGCTAAGGTAGTGGATTCAGCGTGGACGGCCGTGGATGAGTTGGTCAAAATCATTCCCAAAGACGAGATGGAATCTCTGGTTGCTCCCTTGCGTCGCACTATCGACAATACCGGCGTACCTGGTTGTAATCTTGCGGGGTTTGTCTATTTTTCTTCAATTGTGATATGTCGAGAGGGGAAATGGTAGGAATTTGTACTCATGTATTGAAATCTTTATTTTTACTAGCTTTTGCCGCCCAAATGGTTTAAAACCGATTTTGCGTTAGTAACCATTATATTTGAATGTATATAATTATATTAGGATTTAACTTAGACCAACTGAATTTGATTTTCCAGCTATCTTACTGCAAGGCTTATTGACCGGTACAGCGGAGCAAAGAGAAAATGCTGCTTTTGCGTTTGGAGATATTGCTGAGCGAACTTCTCCGGAGTATATCAAAAGTTACATTACATCAATAACTGGCCCATTAATTCGAATTGTTAGTCATTTTTTCATTGTATACAGTGGTATATTTTTTTGACGAGAATGTGGTAAGGTGGGAGACCGCTTCCCTGCGCCTGTAAAAACAGCGATCCTTCATACATTAGGAACAATGCTTCGCCTTACACCCCAGTTTTTGAAACCTTTTTTTCCTCAGCTCCAGCGAACGTTTGTCAAGTTACTTGCTGAAGTGTCCTCATCTACGGTGCGACTTGAGGCGATCATGGCTCTTGGTGTTTTGATGCCTCATCATCCCCGAGTAAACCAAATAGTGGTAGAGCTCATTTCTAGCTCTCAAAGCGCAGAAGAACCTTCTATCTGTTTAGCCTATGCTTCAGCGGCCAGTGCTGTGGTTGAAAAAGCTGGCGAGCAAATCACTGCTGAAACAATTCCAGTTATAAGGAGTTTTATCGATGATGCTTTTAAAACCTCGAAAATTCCTGAACCTTATGCTATTACTATATCGAAAATTGCAGGTAGCTTCGTAAAACTGTTCCACAGTGAACTAGATTTCATCCTAAAGTGCGTAGCGTAAATATCATCGCTAAATTCTACACATTGAAGTGATTCCTAATTCATTTTGAGTTGTATTTTAGTCACGTCATCTGTGATCCACCAACAGAGCTTTCATCGTGGTGTCTACTGGAGTTGGTGAAGCAAAGCTCTGAAGCAATTTATAAAGCTGAAAAGCAAATAATAATTACTAATCGCATTCTTTTTTGCGTTGTTGGAAAGGTTAGTCGTGTCATTCTAAATTTGTATGGTCCAGAGAAAAAAATAACAATGTTGATGTTAAATCATGATGTTATGTCACTCTTTGCAGCCGCCCAATATTGCAAGACCGGCTCGTGAAGCAAAAGCGTTGCTCAAAGAAATTGATCCGTTTATGAATGATCAAGAAGTACAGGATTTATTATAAGGTGGAGTGCAACAAAAAATTGAAAAGAGAAAACGCTTGTATTTTCCTCTTTGCCATAAGAATTTTCTGTTTTTTGATATAGAGTCATCATCATATTATTTTTTGTGCTCAGGCTCATATTTCTAGATCAGGAAAGTTGGTTTAGAATCGATAAGCGTAGAAATATAGGCGACCAACTGGTAACCTTATGATAAAATATTTGATAATACCTTTACTATTTATTAGATTTCCCTACAGTTGGTACTAGAAATAGTTTTAATTCATAAAATGTCATTTGCCTTTATTGGTAGCTTCATAGAACTTGATGAGGAGTAAAAATAATGCAATTATTTAAAATTGGTTATCACTATGATTGTGGTATTGTTGTCCATTTTGAAGAATAGTATATTTTTTTCAACTTGATGGCTTTTGAACATTACTCCAATTTTTGTCTTTTCCTGAGTGAATTTTTAAGATTACTCTGCATCATGTATGTGTGTTGGATCTCTTCTCAAGATGAGATTTTTCTGAACTTGTCTCATGCAAGTAAGAAATTAGAAATTTTAACTATGTGTTTGAACCTTTTATTTTATTTTAATTTTTTTTTGGAAGGCTTTTCACCACAGGAAGTTCAGAGGGGTGTAATGCTGGCAATACCATTTAGTTGAACTCTAATGTGTCAATTTTTTATACCTGAATTAGTTAGTCACATTCTAAAAACATCTAGAAAACCAGATGAAAGTAGATTTTAGTCACAGATTAGTCTGAAATGATCTATCACCCAAATTGCATATGCATATGTAATATGGTATGTATATTCATTATTCAACATGTAATGCATACACATTATACAATATTCCACATATAATATGCAATATGCAATATAAATTAAGAATAATGCATTATGAAATATATAATATACATAATCCATTAAAAAAGAATTTGTATTATCCATTCATGATGAGTATGCATTATGCACAAATATTTAATATTTTCAATGCATCCATATTGAGCATGAATAATGATATCATATTGAGTATGTATTATGCATATTCATGGATTTTCTATTATATAAATACCTTAGTGCCCTAACTTCCTAAAAAAATAGAAATTTGTGCTGCTAACCTAACTTCCTCTTACCTTGTGCATGCCTATCATGCAATGTTTGTGCAAGGCTGCTGTCCATCTGTGTAGCAGATGGGTAGCAGGCTCATTGATTATAAATACATAATGAAAACTTTTCATGCATCTTATTGTCACCTAACTGTAATTTTAAAATGCATATGTAATCTAATTCTTCTGTTGAATAGTGTAAAACTGGAAAGACACATTTTTTAATGACTGTCATGTATTTACATGTTAAACTAGCCTGTAAGTTTCATTTACATTTGTCACCATGAAAAGAAATATGTATGTGTCTTTGATTACTGACACCATAAAAAATTAAGTGGCACCTGCTAGCAGGTGCCTATTCCTATATTCAGCTTTACATTAAGAGTAAATTTGATTTGATGTTGTACGAGCTAGTGTGCTCATTGTTAAGTGTGCAGTCTTTCCAGAAGAATTACAGCTGAGCAGAAATTGAGTTAAGTCAAAGATAGGGATTGGCACCTGCTATCTGGTCCCCATGTTTTTTTTCTGGTGTGAATGGTAGAAATAGTAATGACTTAACCAACTGAGTGCTAATTTATCAATCCATTTGTTTCTGAGGGAAAAAAAGGTTTAATCAAAAGTATGAAAAAAATTGATTATCTACAAGGGGAAGAATGTGCTTTTTCAAAATGATTCAAGCTCAGCTTGGAAGTGGTGGGAAGGTGGTTGGAAGATGGTCAGAAAAAAGGGGCCAATGTGTCTTGCTGCTCAAATGTGCTCAAAATGGGTTTGACTCATGGATCAATGGGTAGTTCAACAATTGGGATGTGTGGCAATCTGAAAACATGTCCTACATACATTTCCTGTGGTAAATATATTTAAAATTTTTACTAAGTAAAGGGACTTCCTAGAAAGCTTCCCCAAATTTTATATGGTGATGATCTCACTATAAGCCTCTGTTCCTTCCTCTATCATAATATTTTCAAGTGAAATAAAATATTCTGATTTCCATTAATGTATGGGATAATGCACTTCTTTTCATGATAAAAATTTAATGAATATTTCATTACCATTATACTATTAATGTTTGACCTATACTGTGGTCTTGTAATTGAAGAATGTGTGTAAGATAATTCCATGATGTATCCATATCAAATTTGAATTTTTTGTCTATCTTGAATTTACATTGAACAGGCTAATTGAATATGCATTATGTTTCTATATTGAAGATGCATTATGAATACAATTTTTTGAATTTCACACACCTAATATTGCATATGCACTTGACACAATCCAAAAAAAGTACTTGAAAAAACACTTGGTAAGTACAGTACCCTACCAAACATCTGTGAATAGTCTTTTTTTAATCTGCCTTACTCAATGTTTCTCAGAAAAACATCTAGTTTTGTACTCTGGGGTGATAAGCATGTTTCTAATCAATCTAACATACTAAAAATATAAAATAAACTGGAATAACATAAAGAAAAATTGAAAATCCAAAAAGCAAAAAGAATTTGTTTTAGCTACCCCTAAGAATTTTTACAGATAGGTGAAATACTTATTTGAAAATAACCCAGATATCATAGAATGTGTCAGCCTAGATATCCTTAGGACTGAGTATTTCTTATACTTAAAATAAGATAACCTTAACTAGATTAAGCTTATATCTTAAAAATAAGGTTAAAATAATAATATATATTATTTCATTATATATATATATAATTATTATTCTATTATATAATTTATAATAGTTTAAATAGCTTATCCATGGCCTAATAATACTTATTAAGGTGTTAATGGAGTCATAATATACTTATCTTAAGTGATATGAAGTAATTATTGACATACATAAGCTTATATGTATACATAAATCTCATATTCAGTGAAATATGCAGTATATTATGTATATTTAGGTATATAAGTGGGTTTTAGCCCCTTAATAGCCTATAACCTTTGTTTTTCTGCTTAATTTAGGTCATATGGACGAAATCAGTGGACTCACAACGCCTACAGAAGCATAGACACCTATATCAGGCGCATATACCCAGTTTGGACAACTAAAAATACTTCCTTGGATGGTTATTCACGGATTTATGGGTTGGAAGGATGTTTCTGGGTTAATGTGGATGCTTGGGGATGTTATTGGGGGCTTGGACATTTTATTTGTTTCCTTTATATGCTTTTAGTTTCATTAAATCTCTTTTTGATCATTTATTTTACCTGTTTCTTTATGGTATCCGCTTTTATCTGGGTTTTCTATTTATGGTATGACTCTGTGTTATTATTAATAGTGATGGAGGGTCCTTACTGGAGGTCTGGGTGTTGAAACTGCTTGAAGTGGACCCCATGGGGAGGTGATGGGCCCTCACAGTGCTGTAATTGCCGGGGATAGCAGTGACATCATCTGGATTGAAGGTCTGTGCACTCCAGTGGATTTGGGTATAAGTAAGGAGGGATTTTGACGGTTTATTATCATCATTCAAATTACTACAATTCAAACAACCACTACAATACAATTATTAGTATTCAGAAATATATTATAAAGCCCTTATAAATTGATATTATCTTTATAAAAGCTATAACTATATTTTATTCTTCTATTTTCCACCACTAGCACGCATTTAAATCCAAGTATTGTGAGTTTTATTTGAGTATAACTATTCTATTAGTCTTCCCCTGAGGTTTAATCACTAAATCATTTATTAATAAGTAGTAGGACCATAAAATAACACTATTATATCATACTTACATACTAGACTATACTGACAGAATGACTTCTCAAAAGCAAAATTTAAAAAAATATTGAAAACAATAATCAATTTTTTGTGTTGATTCCCCCTAAGTGCCATGGTCTACAATTTTTCCAATCATGCCAAGAGAATAATAAAATTAAATTTGATTTTACTCTTGAAAAGAAAATATGTCCCTAAAAATGATTTGGAGTAGGAATATCAGTGAGTATAGGCAGATATGAGGTATGATAAGGCTTGGAGGAGTGCGGGTAAGGTGAAAAAAGTTTATTTGCATGAATTGAAGACTTTGGAAGTGTTTCCATGAAAGTGACAAGTTTGGGGTTTATGTATGAAGCTTTAATAAAGGTAGGGAGTGGGAAAAATTATTGAAGATGAAAAAGATGAGGATCAGTGAATGGTTGTCAGGAGAAGATGAATGGAATGGTGAAATGGAAGGAATGTTTAGTGCAAAATTTGCAAAATTCATAAAAATGCTGTTGAAAGATGTTTGATAGGCCACTGTACAAGTGTTATGTTAAACCATCCCACTTAGGGCATCTACCACAGTTTCAAAAAAATTTTAAGGATTAATTACATATTACTCATTAATTTGACTACTGAAATGAAGGCAGCCACCAGCATATGCATTGTATAATTAAACATGGGAGCCACACAGAAACATGAGCCACCATTTCATTCTGTATATGCAAATTATTTTTCCCACACTCACTTTAGTTCATATTATGCTACTACTCACACTTTAAAATGAGGTAATGAACATGGAAAAGGAGCAAATGGATATTTCTTGTGTAATTTATTGATATAATTGATGACTAGTAATAAAAAGTGTTGTGTTGAAAGGATGAGTAGTAATAAGAAGTGCTGCACTATTAGGTTTAACAAGAGGAGTGGGATGATTAAAAAATAGTACTGGGTTCTGAACCTCCCAACAAGGAATATCTAGTGACTTAAAAGACAAAGGAAGGTTGAGCACTGTGCAGAGGCCAGCAACAAGTCTTTGCACATGTCACTATCAGGTAGTCATTCTCATCAAAATAAAGTGAAAATTAGTGATCTGGATAAAGCAGACCCATAGATTTCAAATATGAAACCAGAAATAGAAAAAAACTATTTTTTTTATAATTTCAGATTTTGAAAAAAAAAGTAAAAATGAGATCAAATACTAAAGAGCTGGATAACTTCCTATTTGAACCAAGAGATAACCCAGAAGGCATAGTGACATTGGACGAACCAATTTAAGGAAGAAAAAAATTGAAAAAAAAATCAATTTTTTAGTTAGGGGGTCACCAGTGGGTGGATCCACCAGATGCAGCAACACATGCCTGCGTTAAGGATGGAATTACAGCCACCAAATCTTCTAAAACCTTTTTTTTAAACTTATCCCATGAGTTCTTGATTAATTCAACCATTTTAGCTTTTGAAGTAGGGGTTTCTATTGCACAGTGTGCTTCATATAATGCCATAAGTTCTCTATTGGATTTAATTCTGGAGATTGGGGTGGCCAGTTCTCAATTTTTTTGATGTGAACTGCAGCAAAAAGTTCTTTGGAATTTTTTGACATACAAATGGGAGAATTATCCTCCATTAAAATGAAACAATTGTGCTGATTGTGCTGTTCAAGGAATGGGAAAAGTATAGTGAGCTAAAACTTTTCAATGAAGGCTGCTGCAGTTTTCTGTTTTGTTGGAATTAAAACAATTGGGAGAAAAGAAATAAACAAAAAGGCTCCCCAGATCATAACAGAAGTGTGTCCACTTCTAAAAGTTTCCTGGAAGCAATCCCCTTGAAAGAATTCTGTTTCTTGATTCCAGACTAACTTTGACTTGACTAACTTTCCCACCTCAAATGAAGAGTCATTTGACCCAATGATTTTCTTCCAATCATCAATAATCCAATGAAAAATTTCTTGATCAAAGAGAAGAAGTTTTCATGGTCAATAGGGCTGATATATGGTTTATTTCTAGCCAAAAAACTAAAAAAAAACAAGATAGTGAGTGATTTTGCAAGCAGTGCAAGGTGAAAATTTTTTTGTCACAGAATTTTAAATTGGGTTTAATTTACAAGTGTGGCTTTCCCTAATAAAGGAATGGAGCTCAATTAAGTCATTTTCAGTTGCTTCCATTGGATAAACTGGGTACTTTAATTTATTTGCATTCCTCACTTTTGGTACCAGTCCTGGAGAGATTGAACTTTTTAGTAATAAATGCCTGATTAATGCAAACTAGTTCTGTCAGCCAGGCTATATTGAGAGGCAAGTAAAATCTTATTTTAAATTACAACAAGTAAAAATTGGATTTAAAATATATACAAATTAAATATTATATTAAAATAAAATTATATAACAATATGTTTTTAATAAATTGTTATATTAATTTAATTATTATATGTAATGTATATACATTTAAATACAACATAGAATTATATTCTATAAAAATATTTGTATGTTTTTATGTAATTAATGATTATAAATTTATAATTAATTAATTAATTATATAGATTAAATCATAAAAATGAAAATACTTTACAAAATTATTCAGAACTCCATTTTTCTCACAATTTGACCAATAAAATTAAATAAAATAAACAATTAAATAATAAAATAAATACATTAACAAGTGAAAACTTTATTTTAAATATAAGTATTTTATTTTAATAAAACTGATTTTATTAAAATACTTGTTTATTTACAACAATCATTATACTAGTAAAATTTGTTAAATTGCTTGCTCAATATGTTTTTAAACTATATTAGCTAGATATAAAAAATTGTATGTCCCAAATAGTATAAAATATTTTTGTTTCATTAAAAAATTTGGATTTTTTACAATACAACAAAATGTAACATGTTTTTAGTCACTATAGTTACATTTTTTCTATTTTTTATCAAACTAGTATCCTATTTAATTTCTTATGTTGTTACAGGGCTTAAAGGGATGGATACATTGGGGTCTTTTATTCTGTTTTTGAAAATAGTTACATAGAAAACCATATTTTTCTGTAACACTTCATTTAATTTTTTTCCTTTCTTTTGTACCCTTAGTAACATCTCAGAGGGCCTCATTTGCCTATTTAAAGGCTTTGATTTCACACTTTGTAGTTCCCATTACTTACATTACTTGTAAGTGGTTCATCTAGAAGAAGGATGAAAACAGGATGAAATGGAATGGAGCAGTAGGAAGAAATAAGGAGAGAGCAACAATAGTAAGGGAAAAATGAAATAAAAAAATTATAAAATAATTAAAACAAAATGAGAGAGGTTCAACGACAGTCTATGAGGAATAACACAACAGTAATGACTGATTTATTTTTATTTAAGTAAGTAAATATTTCTCTGCGCAGCTAACAAATATTGTTATTAACAAACTTAAAGCAACCTTAGATTATTTATTGATTATTTATACTAGAATTATGATACTAATAAAAAATTAATAATAATGTATTGTAAGATTTAAAATATGAGTAGTGTAAGTTATGTGGCTACAGGGGATTATCCAAAGCCTTTTTATAGGCAAGGGATCCTCTGAAGCGCCACAAATGAGTAATTACAAAATAGTAATAAGGTAAAACAAGAATATAAAAGAATATGACTAAAACATAGATATTGTCAGCCTGTATATCCCCAGGACTGAGTAAAAAGTACTTAAAAGTTATGTTAAACACATGAATTATACATAGGAACAATAAATGAGAGTACACAAACAGTATACATAAGTAAAATTATGATAATACACAAAAAATGCCATTATAACACCTTATATACATGCATATATCCACCTTTTATAAGTCTTATGTACTTAATATTAAGTTGGAATATGTTAGGGTAACCTTAAGAACCTTAATTATAAGGCTAAATAATTTTTAAGTATACTTAACGCTGTTATTTTCATTGTTTTATGCAAAAAACAAGAAATGCGCTTTATTTCACTTAAAAGTTGATTATATGCACTATAAATTTAAGAATATTAAAAATGCGCTTTAACAGTTCAATTTTTCTCATTTAGTTCTATTTATTTGGCTACTTAAATGCATAAAAATAACACTTTTCAAATTTGGTGTTTTTTATGCCAGAAATGGCTTCTGTGTACTGGCTACATACTGCCTGCATTTTTCCCGTGTGAATAGCTTCATTTTTAGCAAAGTTAGATTTTTCACACTATAATTACCCCACATTCTATGCCCACTGTGGGGAACCACACTAAAATAGGTGACAGGCGCTTATTTAGTGTCCTAGCTTAATTAATAATGCATTGACCCTCTTTATATGCACTAATTTCATTAATAACCTCACTCTTGGCGCCTTATTTCACTACCATGCTTAAATTCACCTAAATTTAGTCAAGGATTTACCTGTTCAAGCGCCTTCCAAGGACTGCATGTAGTTACTCCTCATCTCACACTCTTTTTTGAGTTTTTGGGTGGTTTCTCAGTCAATATTGGTCATTTTTGAATGGGAATTTCACATAGTATAATGTCAGGATTAGCCCCATAATTTATACAGTGAACCCCCCTTATTATTAAGCTATTATTAACCTTAATATTTCATCTTTAGTCTTTTATATTATTGTTTAATACGCATATACTCTCTTTTTATCTTATTCTATAATTTTGATGGATTTTCCTTATTATTACAGGATTTTGACAGTTGTTACTCTTCTAATTATGTCATGGGTTTCTGGGGATATTGATGGGAATGTCTATTAGTTGGTTTGAGGCGTCATTAAATGTATATTGGAATGGTACATCAAGGATTCATTAGGGAACTCAGTGTGTATAAAAGGAGGAGGTTTTTGGGTCTTGTTTCTACATTCTTTATCAATAAAATTTACACCATATAACCAAATCAATTACAATACACATCAATTAGTACTTTTATAAGTTTCTTGAGTAATATCTGAATTATTAAACTCTATTTTTCTACCAAATAAAAAGATTGTAAGCCATATATTAAAATAGTGAGAATTATATTACTGAGACCTTTATTTTGAATTATATTTTACTATTTGTTGGATCTACACTACAGTATTCATATAGGACCATATAAATCTTCTAGAAAAAGACTTTTCAAGCTAGTTCAAATTCTTTTAGTTGATCTTAGCCTGACAGATATTGAGAGAAAAACATGAAACAATAAACTAAACCCGTGAGTAAGTAACCAATTTTCCCACCATAAGTTACCAAAATAATTAATTAAAATAATCAGTAACTAAGTAAGTCTGAAACATAATAACTTAGAGTAAAATAATCCAAAACATGCATTACAGTGAGATGTAAAGGGTTTAATTAAAACAAAAAAAATTATTTTCATGCAAAAATTCATGTAGTCAATTTAATCCAGTATAAAGCAAAATTAATTAATTGTTTTAACTATGTAATTAATTCAATAACTTGTTTAAAAGAAACAAATAATTAATTTAATTATATTTCAAATTTAAAGTGAGAATTTGAATACCATCTTGTTAAATAAGTGTTTTAATTTATTTAATAATTTTACTGACACAACTAAGGGTCAAAAAGCGCCCAATATTATTGTTTAATAATATATGTAAGGCTTTATTTAATATATAAATTTAATTACATTATAAGTTAATTTTACACTTATAATTATAATATATGTTTATAATTAATTAATTATTAATTTATATTTATTAAATACATAAAAATGTGCCATCATTTATAGAACATAAAATATATCATGCTTAATTTAAAGGTATAAATAATAGAGGGTATCAATGTTCAGGGATCCGCAATTAAATTAATTGCCGAAAATAATCTGCATACCCCAATTATCTTCCGCAATTATTTTTGCTAATAATTGGGTTATTAGACACTTTACGTGTCAATGTTCACCTCTTATCCAACATTTTTTTACTCAATTTTTCATAACCACATCTTGACCTACTTTCTGCCATAACCACATCTTGGAATACTCTCTGGATATGCTTTCTACCTTGCTGCACACTCACATTCTCATCCCATCCTGTCCATTCTATCCGCTCAGAGCCCCTCACCATCTCATCTGCTTGTTTCTGCTCCTTTTCATCTTCATTTATATTTTAACATGCCTCATCGTCCTAGATCTTCTCAAAGGCAGCCATCACCCAGTTGTTCTTCAAATCCCACTACTCCCTCTTTTCCCCACTCAGCCAAGAAATCTAACACCGTTCAATTAAAAAAAGATGATCATCTCATTCTTATCAACTGGCTGAAAACCAAATCTAACTATGATTTTTGTTTTGGTACTGAGTATGCAACTAAAGTAGGACGGCCCCCAGCATCAAAAATTAATGGCTATCTTCTAATGGCAAATGAATTACGGAATAAGAGCAAGGGAAGGATTTATATTTTGCCTTAACAGATTTCTGAATGCTTCAAGAATTAATGAGCCAAATACAAGAAGGCAAAGGCTCTTTCATCTTCCACTGGTTTTGGGGGTTACCAACATTGATATCACTAAGGGCATCAAATCCACAGATGATAAACTTGAATCTTTATGTCCTTACTTTAAAGAGATGGATGCAATTTTTGGAGAGAAAGCCAATGTTAATCCTGTAAACATGTTGGATGGAGAAGATCCTATCTCTGAACATGATGTTGAAGCAAATCATTTCCCATCCTCTTCCTCCACTCAAGCCTCCCCTCATTTGAATAAGACCAATCTAGATAGCTTTTCTGTAGATCCTATTGGCAATTTAACCCAAACAAATCTAACTCAGTTCTGTTTCTTTTTTCTTTTATCTTGTCAATTCTATTTTTTTATTTACTTATCTTTTTCTTATTTCTTTAAAGGCTGACGAACAAACCCAGGATCCTCAATCAACTGAGTCTGAAGGTAGGGCAATGATGAGGAGGAAAATATGACCTTGAACAAGAAGCGTAGGGCTTCAAGTAGTCTAAACCTCCACTCTCAAAGAAGACAAAAAAGTGATACTTCATCACAAACCCCTTTTTCCTCTATGGAACAATTTTTAGAGAAACGTGATGCTGGTAAGTGATACCATACCTCTTATTACTTTACTCTGCTTTTCTTCTACTTTATGTTAATTTTTATTATCACTCTAGAAAAAGTGAAAATTGCTAAAGAGACTCTAAGCTTTGAAAAGAAGAAATACGAGCTTTCTTTAAGGAGGAATGATAGGCTACAAAATTTGGAAGAGAGGAAGTACAAGCTCTCTTTATGGAAGGATGATTGGGCCCAAGATTTGGAGGAGAAGAAGTTTGATTTAACTCTAAGTATTGAAAAATCAAAAAAAGAGGAGAAAAAACTTGAACATCAAAACCTATTAGAGAAGATGAAATATAAGTTTGATCATGAAGAAAATTCCAAAAAGAAAGATTTCTTGATAGAATGTGTTAAAGCTAATAAATCTGTTGAAGAAATTGAACATTTAAAGAAATTTTTTGATGACTAGTTTGTTTTATTTCTCTAACACTTCAACTTTTCATATTTATTTGTACATAAAATTTACAATAATTTCCTGTATTTCATTACTCTATCAATCATTACTTGAATTTTTGTATTTTAATGTTAAATATTCTTTTTTTAAATAAAATTTTCATGTCTCCTTTGAAAATTTGACGATCCCCCACCTCTTGGTTTTTTTGAAGTAAGGGGTGGGTATCATCAAAATTCTTTCATGTCATGAATCTTGAAAGTCTTATATGAAACTTTGGCTTTACTACCCCCTGAATTTTACCAGTATCCCCAAAATTCTTACAAGTCAAGAATTTCACAAGTCTTATAAGAAATTTTGAAAATACCCCCCCCTGCATTTTATTGAAGTAAGGGGTGGAAGTCATCTAAATTTAATATAATTACATAAATTATTAAATAAATATCTAATATATATCAATTTCTTTAGTTTAAATTAATGACAATTCCTCAAGCCAAAATGCAGATCAAATCTAGAAACCAAAGTTTGGAACTTTCCACAGGTATAGGCTAGAGGAACCCCATGAAACAAATAAATGTTATCATGATTACCTGTTATACAACCCAAGGTCATTGGCCCATTACTTTAGTTGAGGAAATTGATATATAAAAAATATTTATTAAAAATTTATGAAAAAATATAAATTTTTTGATGACAACTCTATTCCCCATACTTTTTGGATCTAGATAAAGTTTTTTTAAATTGATTAACTTTACCTTCTTTCTTTACCTTGTTGATTCTTTGAATCAACTTATGACTGATTTGAAATGAGCAACCAAAATGTTTGAAATCTTGACAGGATTCCAAACCAGGAGGAGCTTTGGTAGTTTGATGATTATCCTGAGAAGAATTCCAAATAGTCTTGATGATACCATTTCCCAACCCAAAATCAATGATGCACTGGTGGTCTGGAAAATATAAACCATGTCCTTTGATTTTAGCTGGAGATGGTATTGGTTGTCCAGTTATTGGATTGATATATGAGAATATACCAAAAGTAAGAAAATTGGTGTCATTCCTATCAATATGAATCCTATTGTGGAATCCAGAATGAGTGATAATAACATTAGATAATAAAAGATATTTTTGGCTGATATCTTCCCATTTGGAGTCACACCAATTCGGTATTCCAAATTTGGTTGTAAGTTAATGATTTTTTTCAAATGCTTTATTACAGAGCTTTTTGAGTCAAAGAGAAAGAAAAGAGTTAAATAAGGTAGAGTGTCCCATAAGCAGAAATCTTCATCTTTTTGAGCTTTAGTGATATTATTGAGCAATGAATATATGCCTATATAATTGAAATAAGTGAAATGATATTAAGAATGGAACAAAAATTATTAGACATACCAAGAGAATATCCTTTAACAAAACCAGGTTTCCAACCAAATCCAATCATGATACCACCCAACAAATTTGTATTCCTTATAGTTAACCGAACCAAAGCCATTTGATAAAGAGTTATGATAAGATCGGAAAGTTGATTAAAAGATTCATCTTTTACACCATTGAATGAATGAACTTCCAAAATGAATTGAGCCTTAAAAGTATTACTGATAACTGCAACAACTTGATCATCTCCAAATTCGGTTAGATATTTGATATCTTCTGGTAATTTTTTTATCTACTTTAGTTTTATAAAAAAATGTTTGGGATATGACAAAAAAAAACTTTCACAGAGAATTTTTTTTTTCGGATATCTTTCCTTCTGATGAGACTGATTATCTTTAATTTTTTTTGATGATTTAGAAGATGATTTTTTTTTCAGATATCTTTTCTTCTGATGAGACTGATTATCATTAATTTTTTTTTGATGATTTAGAAGATGATTGTATTGAAGTTGATTTTGAAGAAGATGATAGAGATGATAAAGATGAAGATGATAAAGAGGATAAAGATGAAGATGATAGAGAAGTAAGGGGTGAATCTAAAGAAGAAGACATTTTTTTGATCTGAAAAAAAAAAAAATTCAAAAAAAAATTCAACACATTTTTTAAAAAAAAACTCACATAATAATATCTTTTAAAATAAAATTTAAAGCAAAATTCTTTTAAAAATAAATTTAAACAATAAATTTTTAAAACAAAAATAAAAAATAAAAATTTTCAGTAAAAATTATTTCAAAAAAAAAAAATTCAAATGAAAACCTGAAGTTTGGTTATAAAAAACCTTCACAGAAAATCCTGACAAAATAATTTAAAAAATAAAATAAAAAATAAAAAAAAATTCTGTAAAAGAAAAATCAAAACAAAAAAATTAAAAAAAAAATTTTTATATTCAGTAAAATTATTTGGAAGAAAAATTAAAAATTAAAATCTAAACCTTTTTTGTTTTGTAATTAACAGGGAAAGTCCTTAACAGAATGTAAAAGATATTTTTTTTTCTAAAATTCTGCCAAAAAAAAAAAAAAAAAAAAATTACAAAAAACAAATTTTTAGTATGTTTTTTAGAAAGTTGGTAGCCCCTCTTTAACTCCCATAAAAGTCCCCTTCCCCCCCTTTATTTCTCTGAAATCCCCTATAAAATCCCTCCCTCCTTGCCTCAAACCCCCCCTCAAACCCCCTCCTTGCCTGCCTCAAAATCCCCCTGAAACCCCCTCCTTATTTGCCTCAAAACCCCCCCAAACTCCCCCCCTTTACCCCTCTTTATATGTCCCAACCCCCCCCTTAAACCGCCTCTACCCCCCCCCCCCTCCTTCTTAACAAGAAATTGTTACTGATTGTTTGTTAAGAAGGAGGGGGGGTAGAGGTGGATTAAGGGGAGTGGAAGGGGGGGTTTGAGGCGGCTAAAGGGAGGAGAAGGGGGGAGGGTTGAGGCACCTAAAGAGAGGGGAAGAGGGGGTTATAAGGCACCTAAAGAGAGGGGAAGGGGGGTCATGAGGCACCTAAAGAGGGGGGAAAGAGGGGATTTGGGACAGGTAAAGAGGGTGAAATAAGGGGGACTTGGGGAAGGTAAAGAGAGGGGAGAAGGAGTGACTTGAGGCAAGTAAAGAGAGAGGAAAAGGGGTGAAATGAGGCAGCTAAAGAGGGTAAAGGAGAGATAAAAAAAAGAAAAAAAAGAGAAAAAAGAGAAAAACAAAAACAAAATTAGTCTAACCTTGAAAATAAAAAAAAGGACTTACAAAAAAAAAAAACAAAAACAAAAACAAAAAAACAACAAAAAAAAAAGAAATCAAAATAAAAAAATTCATGATTAGCAAATAAAAAACAAGAAAAAAGAAAAAAAAAGACTTACCTGGTGAGATGAGTTGAGAAAATAAAAGTAACCAAAATATTTGAGTGATTTTTGAGGAGAGGATGAAAAGAATATGAGGGATGAATGAAAAAAAAAATCACTGACAAAATATGGGATTTCAGAAAATATGCGATTTCATGTTGAGCAGGTGAAAGAAAACCAATGAGCCATCCAAAAAAATATATTCACCGTAAATTCAAAAAAAAAATGAATATGCAACAAACCAAAATACCAAACCAAGTGAATAAAGTACACAAAGAGGACATTTGGAGAGTACAAAAAATAATTTAAAAGGGTGGTGAAGAAAAATGTTGGAGAGTAATAGGCATAATGACAGAGCGTATGCCAGTTGAATGAATTTTTTGTGATTCAAGGGAGGGGAGAGCCAGTGCTGGTTCAGGATCCTCTTCTTCATAAGGATCATTCCACTAATCCTTTAAATCAGCTAGGATATTGTGGAGTATAATGCAAGTCATGATCCAAGGATTTGCAGTTTTGATCTCCAATTTTTTTAGAAATTCAATTCTGAGCTCCCAAAGACTAAAAAATTGTCCCTTTAAAATACCTATAGCATGTTCAATTTTTAATCTTGATTGGGCAAGGTGATAATTATAGGAAGTTTTGGGGTCACTTTCTAAACTTTTACCACGGAAAGCAGCTATAATGTACTTTCCACTTGCATACTCTGAGTCTGCAAGGAGGTACTGAGATTTGTCAAAGTATGAGTCAGGGGTTTGAGAAATCCTTATTCTTTGGAAAACGGAAGAGTCATGACATGAGCCAGGGCAGCCACTATGAAAAGCAATAAATTTTTATTGACATTGCATACAAGTTGAATGGCAATAGAGTATCTAGAAAGAAGATAAAAAGTTAGTTTATGAAGGATGAGAAATTGGAGAAGATTTTGAAGAAACCTTTTTTTGCAATCAAAATAATGGTTGCCATCATGAGCAGGCTTTTGACTCAAAGGTATAGTTGTGCCATCAACAAATCCTACACAGCCAGGGAAACATTCAGCTTTCATTACTTGAGAGGATTCAAGTCTCTATTCTGGAGTTGGCCAAGCAAGTGTTTGAGACTTGAGGGAAAGGATAGAAATCATACAGCGCTTGGTGTATAATATCATGGTACCATATCCTATGTTAAAGAGATTATCCAAACATCTTACAGAAGCACCGTTTCCATTTGAGCCAAAGCAACATAGTGCAACAGCAAGTTGGATGGCAGGATTACACTGTTTGTTATGGGAATTGTTATAAAAGATAGGATGATCAGAGATGAGTTGATAAATTTTGAAGAAAGAATTGTGAGAAGTTCTAAAAAGTTGGGTGAAGTTTAAATGAGAAATTTTGAGAATGGAGGCCAGATCATATCAGGGATCATTATAAAGATTTGGCCCCCTGGTGATGATGTAACGCTTTTTGGAAAGAAAACACATATAAGCTAAAGCATCTTCCAAATCAGAGTCATATTTATAGTAAAGAACTAAAAGAAAAGTAATAGCATTCATTGTTGAGTGAAGTAGCTTCCTAGTAGAGAGGTTTTCATTGTTGCCGGTGGAAGGGTTATGTGATGAGGGAAGTGGGAATTCACCACCAAATGTGCAGTTGGGGTGTGTAGATAGAAAAAAAACTTAAGTGTTTTCCACCAAAATTAAGTAGCATAGAGTGAGGAAAGACTTAAGAAGGGAATCAGCAATTATGAGTCATGTGACTTTCTTGAAAATCCATCATTGATGAGATGAGTTTGGGATCAGGAATCAGGAATGGAAATTGGGGTATAAGAGGCAGGATAATGCATTATTGTGGATTCCTTATCCACTAGCCCCAGGGCTAGCGGATAAGAATCTTCTGCAATTAATAATGTCTGATCCCAGGAAAATAAATTCCTGATCCCTAATTGTGGATCCCTGAACATTGATACCCCCTAATTTATATAATAATAGAATCAATATAATACTTATTTTACTTATATTTAATAAGATACTTATATAATTTTAATATGCAATAAAATATTAATTTATATACATAAAATGCATATTTTTACGCAATCTTTCAGGTTCAATAAATTAACATAACATTTACTGGGCTCCTGGTACAGCCTGGCTGACATTACTTTACATTTTATCAATTGACAATTTTGTGACATTTTACATATTTTTCTAAACAATTTTATTATTGTGTTCTACATACAAGTAAAATATAGAATTTTATTTAAGTAAATAGGTTTCTTTAAAATCTTTTCAGCGTTATATTTTGTTTTGATTATAGTTAGAGGAATAAAAAATTGCTTACTTTTTTAAATAAAAGCCTTACATCCATATAGTTGTTTTGAAACTTTTTATTTTTCTTCAAAATTTTTGTAGTTAACTGTTTATTTCTTCTTTTTATTCTTTTTCTGGTTGTATTTTATTCCTTCTTATAGACAACTTGCCAAAAATTTGGAGCCTTTCCTAATATTAATGTTTTTGACTTTTTGGACATACGACTTGGTGCACAGATCACCCTTGCACCAAAAAATAAACTTTTTCCACGTCTGTGATTTCAACCAGAATTTTAGACTAAAGATTTATATATATTTAAAATAGTATATATTTCAGTGTGATTCTTTGATCACTATTGTCGGCCGGTCATCTAGAAGAAGGTAAAAAAGGACTTTAATAATAAAAATAAAAAGACTTTTAACAGAAACTGAACGGGGATTAATGTGGTCAATAAAGTAAGTACTGTTTTATTCTCTCTGCTTAATTATCAACTGTTAATAATAAAGTATTATTATTACAACCTTTAATATTTTATTGTATTACTTAAATAGGCAGAAGCGCAATTTAAATAGTAGTAAATAAAATGTATTTTGTAGTATAATTAAAAATATGTTTGAGTAGTAAGTGATGATCATAAATGAAATAACACAAGGCCTTTTATAGGCGAAGGGACCAATGAGGCGCTACCACTGAGTATATACAAAGTAATAATAGGATTAAACAAAAAGATAAAAGAAAATAATTGAAACATAACAATGGAGAGAAAAAGATGAAACAAGTAATTAAAATCCCAATTAAGAAACCAATTTTCACACCACCATTTCCCAAATCATCTAAGTAATATAGGGAGTAATTAAACAACTCTGAGACATGAGAACCATGTGAAAAATTATCCAAATTAAGTATAACAATATTTTTTATAGATTTTTTAAGTGAAGCAAATGGAATGTTTTGATGCAACAAAATATTGTAATCAATTTTAGTGTTAGTCTGTAGAAAATTAATAAATTGTTTTGACTATGTAATAACTAGTTGAAACAAGTAATTAATTTTTCTACTGAACCAAATTTAGAATTTAAATTTATTATAATAATTATTATAATGCATTTAATATTCATCACAAATAAGGGTCAAAAACAATGTCAATAATTATGGATAATTTTGAATATGAAAAGGGTTCAATTATATATTTAAATTTAAAAATTAATGTAATTACAATATAAGATAATTTAATAAGATATAATTATATTATCAACATGTAATTAATTAATTATTCATTAAATACATATAACACCTCTTTATATGGAATATAATAATTATTTTAATGTATACTTAATTTATATGATAATAAAATTAGTATAAAATTTATTTTAATTATAAAATAATATTTTAATATAATTTATTATGTAATATAAATTTAATGTATATACATAAGCTGCAATTATTATGTCATTTATTAACTCCAATAAAATTGTATGTTTATTACTTGGCTCCTGGGACAGCCTGGCTGACACTCCCTCACTCTAAAAAAAACAATAAAAAAATGCTTTGATTTTTTCTTTTTATACTTTTTTAATAGAGTGGGAAGGTTTGAAATTTCTTTACCAGGTATCCATGCATCATATTCAGATGACTTATTTTTAAATCTCAATAAATACTCAGTACCTCTTTCAGAAGTGATAATTCTATCATTGAGAATTTTATCAATTTCTGCAGTTTCTGTGACTTCCTGAGGGTTTTTCTTAGGTCTACCCCTTCTTTTTGGAAATAAGTCACTGTTGGAAGTATAAGGTTTTTACAGGGAAATGAGGAAAACAGGATGTTTTCTATCATATGGAGAGTATAACACAACTTCAACTGCATTATCTCCAATCAATTTTTTCACAACAAAAGGGCCCACAAAAGGATCTTTTAATTTGTTGTTACCCTGTAAACTGAAGTGGAAAGTAGATATCAACACTTAATCACCCTCTTTAAATGTGTGTTCCCTATGGGATTTATTCCATATTTTCTTCTCATATTCAAATGCTTTATCAATACAAATTTGAGAATGTTTTCTGCAAATTTGTTGCATTTGAACAAAAGATTTGACACCAGGGTGTAATTCCAATTTATGCAATTTAATATTGAGTATTTGAGCAGGAGTATAAGGGACATAACCTAGCCAAAGCTCAAAAGGTTTCTTTTGAGTAACAGAGTGAACAGTGCAATTATAAGCGAATTCAAGACCAGGCAATAAAGTGACCCAGTCATGAGTAAATCTGTCATTGTCTTTATATTCCAATCCAAAGGCACAATACCTTCTAATCATATCCTCTAGAGTTTGAATCATTCTTTCAGCTAGACCATCAGTTTGGGGATGGTGAGCAGTAGATAATTTTAATTCACAACCACATATATCCATTAGAGACATCCAGAATTCAGATGTAAATTTTGGATCTCTGTCAGATATAATGGCTCTAGGGAATCCAACTATATTGAACATATTACACCACCATAAGAAAGCCAAGTCTTTGGTGGAGACATCCTTATGGGTGGGAATAAATTTGCACATTTTAGTAAATCTATCCACTATTACCCAACAAGAATTATAATTTTCTTTACCTGCAATAGGAAGACCAGTGACAAAATCCATATTAATGATTTGCCAGGGAGCATCAGGCGCTTCAATTTTCTGTAATAACCCTTCTCTCTTACCAGTCAATCTTTTGGATTTCTGGCATGAATCACAAGATTCAACATATAATTTTGCATCTTCAGACATATTAGCCCACCAAGCAGTGTTCTTGAGTCTAATCAGTGTTTTCTCAAGATCAAAATGACCAGCTAATATGTCATCATGACAAAGTTTGAGGATAATTTCTTTCATAGAAGGAGAAATTACAATTACATTAGTAAGCTTTCTTCTATAATAAATATATTCATCTTCAATAGAAAACTTTCCCTTAATTAAAGCATTCTGATATTTAGCAGGAAGAGTTTTAATCAATGCTTGAATAGAAGGATTTTTAGGATCATTTAAGATAGTAACTAATTTATTTAAATCAGAATCTTTATCATATGAATCCAGAATTAATTGTAATAACTCTTCTTCCATATCAACTATAAATATACCATGGATATGAACTGTATCATCCTCAGGTACATAGGCAGGATTGGAGTCATTATTTGGCAGAGGCAATCTGGAGAGCATATCAACATTGGAATGAAAATTTCCAGCCCTATGGATAATTGTCATTCTTCCTCTGTATTCTTGAACAGCAATTTGCCATCTAAACATATGTCTATTTGGTGTTTTAAGGTTTAAGAGGGACTTCACAGCACTACAGTCAGTTACCAATTCAAATTTCTGGTCATCCAGGTAGTAATGAAGTTTCTCAAGAGCCCAAACTACTTCTAAGCACTCCAATTGAGTGGCACCATATTTTAATTCACTATTTCTTAATGTTCTTGAAATATAACAGATAACAACCTCTGAGGTTTTATCATTAATAATTTGTTTCTGGTGAAGGGCAGCACCCAGACCAACAAAGCTAGCATCTGTATACAGGACAAATGGTTTGTTGAAATCTGGAAGAGCTAAGATAGGAGCTGTCATTAAACAGCATTTTAAGGCATAAAAAGCTTTTTGACAGTCACTATTCCAGATAAATGCAACATCCTTTCTGGTAAGTTTGGTAAGAGGCAAGGCTATGACCTGATAACTCTTAATATATTGTCTATAATAGCCACACATACCCAAAAAACTTTGGATTTCTCTTACAGAAGTTGGTGCCTTTACATTTTGGATAGCAGCAACTTTTTTGTGGTCCACACAAATTTGTAGGCCTGACACAACATGGCCAAGGACTTTTAAAGATTGAAAACCAAATTTACACTTTTTTAAGGACAAGGTCAAATTGATTTCATCCATTTTCTGAAAAACTCTATTCAAATGAACCATATGTTCATCAAACGTTTTAGAAAAAACTATGATATCATCAATATAAACCATAAGCAATCCCCCAATTATTTCCTGATGGAAAGTATTATCCATGACTTTTTGGAAAACTGAAGGTGCATTTTTAGGGCCAAATGGCATTCTAACATACTTATATATTCCCATATGAGTAGCAATAAGCAAAAAATTTTGAGAATTTTTCTCAACTGGAACTTGATGATACCCTTTATTACCATCCAGACAACTAATAAATTTTGCACCTTGCAAGGTAGCATGTATTGAATTAATTCTGGGTAAGGATCAATATCATCAACAGTATAAGTGTTTAATGCTCTGTAATCACCACATACTCTAGCCTTATCTTTTTCATAAGACATCAAGACTGGGGAGATGACACAATATTTGGGGGTGATATCCACTTTCTCAATGATATTCATTTTTAATAATGTGGCAATATTATCTTCAATATCCTTTCTTTTTTTTGGAGAAGCAGGATATGGTTTTTTCTTAAGACTAGGAGGGATATCATTCAAGTTACAGGATAAGGTAATTTTCATTTCTTCCTGAACACTTCCTAAGACATGAGAACCATGAGCAAAAGCCATAGGGAAAGAGGCAATTGAGGCAATTATAGAATCCTTTTGTTCACTAGTTAACTGATCACCAAAAGAATCAGTATTTATTTCAGTTAATAAATCATCCATTTCAATTGTTGGTCTGCCTTTACACTGCATCAGTGAGTTACAAGACTTTAAAAGATGCCCAGAAGGTTTTCTAGAGGAGGAAAATTTGAATTTCCTTTTGCCATTCAATCCCAAGGTGAAGCAATTATTTTCTGGGTCCAATTTCACACCAAACATGGTTAAAATATCATTACCCATAATAAACCAATTGCTTAAATTATCATTTTTCATGACAACAAATTCACAAATAGCTCTGACAAAACCACTATTATATTTGAAGAATACAGAGGTTTTGTATTTGCCAATTGGAATTAAGGTAGAACCATAACCTCTCCATTTTTCAGAAGTTATAGGTAATAATTTACTCCAATAATCCTTATCTACTGAAGCTAAAGCTTTTTCAGACACTACACTTCCTCCAGCGCCAGAGTCAAGAACCACATCAACATTTTTACCATTAATAATAACAGGTGCTTTCAAAGGGGATATGGCTATAGAATTGTTAGTAATATCTATAGTTATTTCAGCATTTTCCACTGAAGATAAATCCAATACACATTCTTCAGATATATTATCTAAATAATGGACATCCTTTTCTAACATTAAAACATCTTTAACAGAGTCATTGCCATAGGAGATATTACTTTCACAGTCACTAGAAGAATTATTGACATCAATTTCAGCTTCATCAGTGTCTTCATTTTGTTCAACAAGATGAATTTTCTTGTCACAAACATGACCCTTTTGCCATGGTTTGTTACATTTATAACAAGTATTTGTTGCATATTTTTTAGGTGCAACTGGGGCAGAGGGTTTACCAGATTTTTCTGGGGGCTTTGTAGAAGGTTTATTTTGATCATGATAAGATTTACCAAGGTAATTCTTTGGTTCATATCTATGGTTGAGTAGTACCTCATTACAGATATTAATGAAAGAAGAATTTTCCCTTAGATGCTCAGTTCTAGCTACAATTAAATCTCTAAGAGAATTTGGTAATTTATACAAGATTTTATCTCTCCAAATATCATAATCCATCTTTGGATCAATTGCTCTTAGGATTTTTGTTACTTTCATAAGAAAAACAATGGGCATTTCAACAGAGGAGGATACATATCTAGTATTCTCATACAGTCTTTGCTGAGCCAACCTGAATTTTGAACCACCAAACTGATTCTCAATCAAGGATTTCCAATCATTCCATGTATAATGATTGTTATCTAAAAGGACAGATTCATACCGCATCAAAGCTACATTGGAAAATAAAGATATTATCTTAGAAACAATTTCCTCATCATGTAGTTTATAAGATCTCTTTAAATTATCAATTCTTTGGATAAAGTGTTGCCAATCAGAAGAAGAATCACCATCAAAGGTAGGATATTGGTCCAACTTAGGCCAATTTTTCTGACTACTGGGATGGTCCATTTTTTGGTTTGAATTATTCATCATTAATAATTCCTGAAGTTTAGCCAGGTGTTCAGAAATTTCATTATTTACAGAAACAGGTGGTACATAACCATCACAAGATTTTTTGCTAGTAGCAAAAGATTTTACATACTCATTGTCAGTTTGTTTAATGGCTGAAATATGAGGAAGAAAGGAGGAACTCTGCTCAGGTTCTTTTTCTTTATTTTTATGCAGCTTATGGGCAGCATTCTAATTTATACCATAATTATTGATGGTTAAGGTTGAAAATTTTTACTTCAGGTCAGACACATAGTTTCTTATCCTTGGAATTTCAGAAATCTGATCATTTACTTTTGCAAGAGATAAAACATTTCTGTCCTCAGAAACTGTGTGTTTGGAACTTAGTGCATGGAAATCATTCTTTAGCTTTTTAAACTCATTTTTTAGAGATTTTATTTCACTTTTTAATGAATAATTTTCCTCAATAAGGGGTTTCAATTCACTCAAAGTTTTATGTAGATTGATATTTTTATCTGAGATAGCTCTATGGTCACTCCTTATTTGTTTTTGTTGGCTAAGAACAATATTCAAGGTTTCTTTGATTTTAAAATAAGCTGTATCCTGTACAGAAGAACTTACTTTACAATACAAGTGCAAATTATTTAATATATCACTCTCATGGATTAACACATCTCTCAAATGTTTGTCTTTCACAACATTAAAATCAAGGGTATCTTTCAATATTTCTTCAGAAGTTTTCTCAATTAAGGTATAGACTTCAGGGGAAACAGAATCATTCTTAATTGCAAGAGAAGGATTAATTAAAGAAGTAGAAGTCAAATGTAAAGGTTCATCAAATGATAATTTGCTAATTACATCATTGGGGCTACTCATTAAAGGAAGTTGTCATTTTAAAGGTTTAACTGCTCTTTCACCAGAATCCACAAGATTACCTGAAGAAGCTTTGTTATTATACATGCCAACATGTTTATCAAACAAATAACTTACCATGGTAAGGGAGGAAACTTCCCCTGTGCCTTCTTTCTTCTGCCTCCCTGATAAGGATGGGGCTGAGGAGATGGATGGTAGGTTTGTGTCCTGGATGGGCCAGGGTGTTGAGCTGGTTGCTGAGCATTCTGCTGGTAATGGCTCATCAAGTAATCCCATTTCCACTGTTCCACTTGCAGAGTGCTTTGATTTTGCGTGAAGGAGCTGGGTACCTGATTGGGCTGAGGTAGAGGCTGAGGTTGAGAGGCTGGGAAATGAGGAGTTTGAGCCTGTTTGGGATTTAACAATTCCTGCATCTGCTGCCAGAGTGTATCTACCCTTTCCTTGTACTTCATGCTTTCTGCCTTCAGTTCTTTGATGTGACTGGACAGATTGTTTACTTGTTGGGTGAGAGGTATCTTTTTTATTTTTATACCTTTGAGTTGATTGTCCTGATTTATTAGAGGTTTTACTAATTTCAGAGGTGTTTGGTGAGGGGGGTTTATTGCTTCTCCTGCCATTTCCATGTCCTGAAGGTTTTTGTCAGCTGAATCATTTCTGTAAGTTAATTTAGAAGAACCTACAGATTCAGTGTCATTATCCACTTCAATCTCATCCACATGTAAGTTATCCATGCTGCTAGCCAAACTATTGGACATTTAAACTGTTAAAATCAAAAAAAAAATTTAATGATTCAAATTGTTATTTCAAAATAAAATTTATTGAATTTTAACAAAAAAAAAATAATTTTTATCAAAAATCAATTAATTAACAAAAAAGTAATACAAACAAATGTAATTACAATTAATTATTAAGAAACAATCAGTAATTAAAATGGGAACAACAAATAAAGGTTTTTATAAGTCAACCAAAATAATTAATACCAAAAATTAATATGATGGTAAAATTGGGACTAAGTACTGAGTACTATTATGGCCAACCAATATACAAAAAATAATAATAAAATTAATTTAATAATTTATTAATTATTAATTTTCTTCTAGGACTAAGAGGTTTACTCTATTATGGTCAACTAGGAAAATAAAAATTAAAAAATAAAGAACACTTACACTCAGTGACTCAGCACAAGGCCACAATCACTGTTATTGCAGTAAGAAATCTAGTATAAGAGTTGATAGGAGAAAAGGTTGACTTACAGTAGTGATTGTTAGATCACCCACAAAAATATATAACTTTTAAGAATATATAAAGCTAAAAGTTAGATCCCTGGTTTGATTCACGTTCGCGGAAAAAGTTTACTTTTCGCGCAAGGTGGTCTGTGCGTTTTGATGTTCGTCCAAAGAGTCGAAAAAAGTCAATTGTCGATTAGGAAAGGCCCCCAATTGCCGGCCGGTTGTCTAGAAGAAGGTAAAAAAGGACTTTAATAATAAAAATAAAAAGACTTTTAACAGAAACTGAACGGTATGGTAAGGTAAACTCTTACAGTCGCCTTGCTGTAAGCAGAATCCGGAGGAGATATGTGGATTTAGCTGAAAACCCCGTCCTTCCAATAAAAATAACAAAATGGGTGTTCTAAATCACTAAGCTAACCAATCTACTTAGATCTGATTGATAAAAATAATGAAACTCTAAAATTTTTAACGCTTATTGAGATTTAAAGAAAGTGGCTGTTGATAAAAGAAATACTGATAACAACAATTAAGGTGTACCAGTGAAAGATCTGAAAAGATTGACTTTTATGTTTTTATAATAATTTAAATTTTTATGAGACAGCAATAATCAAGTCCCAGTGATGAAGACCTTTCTAAAGATACCCTGTATGAAGTGTGATTTAAATTGTTGAATAGTATTTCTAAAATGTTAAATATAAAAATATAAAGTTATAAGGGTATTACAAATTTATTTAATTTGTTGAGTAATAAAAAATGAGACTGTGGTGGTTAATGATTAAGCTGTATGATGTGTCCCCCCCCTCAATTTCGAGTTTGAGAAGCGCTTAAGTATTCCTAGTCACGTGCCTAAGTTTTCCCCTCCAGAGCTCTTCCAGAGTCAATCCGGAGCCGGAACGGAGTCCGTACGGAGTCAAAGCGGAGTCGAAACGGAGTCCGTCCGGACTTCCGGACTCAATTAGAACCTTAAAACTATAATAAAAAATCTAGAAAAATTACACATAATAGAGCTACTTCCCCTTTACATACCAAACTAATTTTCGTAGTCTGCGCAGCTCTAATTACCCCGTGAAAATTCATCGAAGTTAAGTAATTTCTGAAAACGTAAATATTTCTATAAAACTTTAAAATTCATTTAAAAATATAAGAAAAATAGCAAAAATTCTGGGAAAATTTCCCAAGGTTCTTGAGTGACTCGACTTGATACTTATAAATTTTTCAGACTGTAAAAATAATCTTTCTCCGTAAAATAAATTGTTTTTGTGTAGGCATTCGCTTGTGACCAATTTCTTCATATTTTAAACTCCAATAAATTAAATAAAACCCTTTTATAAAAAATAATAACGCCAATCTTGCACGCCGTAATAACTCCATTTACG
This sequence comes from Hemileia vastatrix, assembly GCA_030280995.1. Taxonomy (NCBI): domain Eukaryota; kingdom Fungi; phylum Basidiomycota; class Pucciniomycetes; order Pucciniales; family Zaghouaniaceae; genus Hemileia; species Hemileia vastatrix. The sequence goes on from JASXTE010000001.1 coordinate 63,130,626, forward strand.
TATTTAGGTGCCGTACTAAACTTTAGGCTACCACAACGGGGATTAATGTGGTCAATAAAGTAAGTACTGTTTTATTCTCTCTGCTTAATTATCAACTGTTAATACTAAAGTATTATTATTACAACCTTTAATATTTTATTGTATTACTTAAATAGGCAGAAGCGCAATTTAAATAGCAGTAAATAAAATGTATTTTGTAGTATAATTAAAAATATGTTTGAGTAGTAAGTGATGTTCATAAATGAAATAACACAAGGCCTTTTATAGGCAAAGGGACCAATGAGGCGCTACCACTGAGTATATACAAAGTAATAATAGGATGAAACAAAAAGATAAAAGAAAATAATTGAAACATAACAATGGAGAGAAAAAGATGAAACAAGTAATTAAAATCCCAATTAAGAAACCAATTTTCACACCACCATTTCCCAAATCATTTAAGTAATATAGTGAGTAATTAAACAACTCTGAGGCATGAGAACCATGTGAAAAATTAATCAAATTAGGTATAACAATATTTTTTATAGATTTTTTAAGTGAAGCAAATGGAATGTTTTGACGCAACAAAATATTGTAATCAATTTTTGTGTTAGTCTGTAGAAAATTAATAAATTGTTTTGACTATGTAATAACTAGTTGAAACATGTCAGCCAGGCTACTAAACTTAACCGGTAAAATAATTGATTATTTTACTGAGTTGAAGCCACGCCCCTTCTTCTTACTAATAATTAATTATCTACTTAAGTATTACTTACAATTAACTAGTTAAGTACAATAAGTAGTATAATTAATTAATGTAAATAAAATGTCCCCTACAATTTTACTCCCTAACACCGTGCTCAATAGTATAAGTCAATGGGAATAAAATTAAATAATAGAATTATAATAAAAAAACTTTAAAACAATTATATTACCTCAGTGAGAGATCTGGAATCCCGTGAAAGTAATATAATTAATTAGTTATTGTGTAATTAATTGTGACAGTCCAAGGAACTCAAACTTTATTGCTAATAAATTTGATGTCCTTGTTGACGTACCAGTTTATTTATTTCTTATGTCATATATGTACTCCTTTTTTTCATTCTTTTTCTCACATTCTCACAGTATATGGTGTAAATTCCGTATATTTTATTCCCTCATTTTCTACCTATAAAAGGCCTCTTATTTTGTGCTTTTCAGAACATTCATTCATCAATTACCTATTACTACAATTACAAAACAATACTTATTTCTATATTTTATAAGCTTAGTATTTACAACAGCGTAATTCTAATCTATAAATTATACTAATATTTAAAACCTACCTCTTATACTTGAGCAAATAAATCAATTTGATTAAGAAAATATGTACTTTACTTTGAGAGTTCATTTAATCCCCAATTTTCCTTGTATAAACCTCAAATAAACTTCTAGACCCAAAAGGACCCCTTGACAAAACAAGTAATTAATTTTTCTACTGAACCAAATTTAGAATTTAAATTTATTATAATAATTATTATAATGCATTTAATATTCATCACAAATAAGGGTCAAAAACAACATCAATAATTATGGATAATTTTGAATATGAAAAGGGTTCAATTATATATTTAAATTTAAAAATTAATGTGATTACAATATAAGATAATTTAATAAGATATAATTATATTATCAACATGTAATTAATTAATTATTCATTAAATACATATAACACCTCTTTATATGGAATATAATAATTATTTTAATGTATACTTAATTTATATGATAATAAAATTAGTATAAAATTTATTTTAATTATAAAATAATATTTTAATATAATTTATTATGTAATATAAATTTAATGTATATACATAGGCTGCAATTATTATGTCATTTATTAACTCCAATAAAATTGTATGTTTATTACTTGGCTCCTGGGACAGCCTGGCTGACAACTATAGTAAGTTTACCTTTGCTCCTAACAAAATTTAAACTTGAGCTTTTATTACAATAACAGTGTCATTGGCTATTTTGCTGAGTCACTGTGTGTAAGTAATCAAAATTTTTTTAATATATTCCTAGTTGAAAGTAATAGAATAGCTCTCTTGGTCCTGAAGATCAGTATTTTTTGGTTAATTATTAAATTAATTATTAATTGATACTTGATAATTTGGTTGACAATAATAACACTTAGTGTTTAGTCCCAAATATTTTTTTTGGTTATTATTTTAATTAATATAATCAAATTAAATAAATTGAAATCAAAAATTTCTTTGATTATTGGTTTATAACATAAATAATAATCATTGTAAATTTAACTTTGTTCTTCATATTTTTGACTTAAAATATTATATACATATGTTTATTTTATCTCTTAAATTTAAATTTAAATCATTGAAAGTTGAATTTGATTTTTTAAGGATACATATTTTATGTCTAGCAATTTGACTGATAGCATGAATAATTTACATGTTGATGAAAAAGAGGTTGAAGTTGATGTTGAGTTTGTAGGTTCTTCAAAATTAACTTATAAAGAATCTTCAGCTGACAGAAAAACATCAAATTTTTCAGGACATAGAAATGTCAGGAGAAGTGATAAACCTTCCTCCAACAATTGAGAAAGAAGTCAAACCTCTAATAAATCTGGACAATCCCTTGAATAATATAAAAATAAAAAATATTCCTCTGGCACAGCAGTTAAACAACCTATAAGTTCATATAAAAGAAATGAAAGTAGAAAATATGAAGTACAAAGCCAGAGTGGATACACTTTGGGATCAGATGCAAGAGCTGTTAAAGAGCAGCCAAAGTCATCATCAAATTATACAACAAAATACACATCATCCTCAACAAACCTCAAAGACTATGGAGGTAGAACAGTAGAAATGGGATTATCTCATAAATCATTACCAGAGGAGTGTGCAAACTCCTCTAGATCATCAAACTGGCCCATCCAGGACACAAAATTACCATCCTCCATTTGTACATCCTTACCAGGGAATTAGAAAAAAGAAGGCTCAGGCCCAGGGGAAGTTTCCTCCTCTGCCATGTTAAGCAATCTTTTTGATAAACATGTTGGTATGTATAATACTAAACTTTCTTCTTCAGGTAATGTTATTGAAAGTAGTGATAGAACTGTAAAAACTTTCAGGAAACAAATTCCTGTTATTAGTAGTCCAAATGATGTAATCAGTAAATTGTCATTTGATGAGCCTTTACATTTAACTTCAACTTCTTTAGTAAATCATTCTCTTGCAATAAAAATGATTCTTTTGCACTTGAAATTTATGTCTTACTTGAAGAAACTTCTGAATAGATTTTAAAAGATTCTCCTGATTTTAGAGTGATAAAAGATAAAGTTTTAAAGGATTTATTAAATCATGAAAATGACAGATTAAATAATTTACATTTACATTGTAAAGTGAGCTCTTCTGTTCAAGATACAGCTTATTTTAAATTAAAAGACACTTTAAATAATTTACTGGATCAACAAAAATTTATAAAAAATGATCACAAATCACTTTCAGATAAAACTGATCATCTGGATAAATTTATTAGTGAATTAAAACCCCTCATAGATGAAAACACTTCATTAAAAATGATAATAAGACCTTACACAAAAAATTAAAAAAATTGAAAATTTATTTTCAAGCTTTGAGTAATAAATTCTCAGTAGAGGAAGACAGAAATATTCTATCTCTTTCAAAAATTAATGATCAACCTTCTTATATTCCTATGATAAGAAATAAAGTATCAAATCTTGAGTAAAAATTTTCTACATTGCCAGTTATTCCTGATGAAAATTATAATGTGGAAAAAAATTCTTCTACTAGAAATAAAGGTAAACAACCTCAACAAAGAGTCTCCTCTTTTAATGTAGCCACAAATCAATCTTAAAATGAGTCTATGAAATCTTCTTTGACCAACAAAAAATTTTATACTCATGATGAACCAGCTGTTTCTTTAAATAATGAAATTTCTGAACAGCTTTCTAAGCTTCAAGAAATGATTACTATGAATAGTCCCAATCTTAAAGTTAACAAGCCTAGTAGCAATAAGAATTGGCCTAAACTTTATCAATACCCTACATTTGATGGTGATTCTTCATCTTACTGGCAACATTTTATTTGAAGAATTAACAATTTAAAGAGTTCTTATAAATTACCAGATGGTTAAATTGTTTCTAAATTAATCTATTTATTTTCAAATATAGCATTGATGTGGTATGAATCTGTTTTATTGGATAACAATTAATATACATAGAAGGAGTGGAAGACATTAATTGAAAATCAATTTGGTGGTTCAAAATTCAGGTGGGCACAACAAAGAATATATGAAGATTCTAAATATATATCCTTCTCTGCTTAAAAACCTATTGTTCTCCTTATAAAAATAACAAAAATTTGGAGAGCTTTAGATCCAAAAATGGATTATGATATTTGGAGAGACAAAATTCTCTATAAATTATCAACTTCTCTCAGAAATTTGATTTTAGCTAGAACTGAGCATGTAAGAGAAAATTCTTCTTTTATTAATATCTGTAATGAAGTATCACTCAACCATAGATATAAACCAAAAAATTATACCTTAAACTCCTACAATGATCAGCAGAGACTTTCATCAAAACTCCCAGAAAAATCTGGTAAACCCTCTGCCCCAGTTACACCAAAGAAATATGCAACAAACACTTTTTTTAAATGTAAAAAACCATGGCAGAAAGGACATGTTTGTGACAAGAAAATTTATCTTGTCAAAAAAACTGAGGAAAGAGATAATCCTGAAGCTGAAATTAAGGATTCCTCTAGTGAATGTGATAGTAATATCTCTTATGATAATGATTCTTAAAACAAAGTTCTAATGCTGGAACAATATATCCAATATTTGGATAATTTATCTGAAGTTTGTAACTTGGATTTATCTTCAGTAGAAAATGCTGAAATTATAAAAAATATTACTGAAAATTCTATATTAATATCTCCCTTGAGAACACCTATTATTATAAATTGTAAAAATGTTGAGTTTGTTCTTGACACTGGTGCTGGAAGAAGTGTAGTTTCTGAGAAGACACTAGCCTCTGTAGATGAAGATTATCATAGTAAATTATTACCTATGACATTAAAATTGGAGAGTTTATGGCTCTCTTTTATGTCCCATTGTAAAATACAAAAACAATGTATTCTTTAAGTATAATGGTGGTTTTTTCAGGGCTGTTTGTGAATTTGTTGTGATGAAAAATGACAACTTAAGAAACTGGTTTATTATGGGAAATGACATTTTAACCATATTTGGTATCAAATTAGATTCTAAAAACAATTGTTTCACATTGGTAAAGAATGGAAAAAGAAAATTTAAAATTTCTTCCTCTAAAAAACCTTCTGCACACCTTTTAAAATCTTGTAGTTCATTAATTCAATGTGAAGGTAGATCAACAGAAGAAATGGATAGTTTATTGTCTGAAATAAACACTGCTTCATTTGGTGATCATTTAACTGGTTATCAAAAAAATTCAATAATTGCCTTGATTACATCTTTTCCTATGGCCTTTTCTCATGGATCTCATGGATTAAGAGTTGTTAAGGAAGAATTGAAAATTTCTTTATCCTTTAATTTGGATGAAATACCTCTTAGCCTTAAGAAAAACCCATATTCTGCTTCTCCAACAAAGAGAAAAGATATTGAGCATAATAACACTACCCTCTTGGAAATGAACATTATTGAGAAGGTTGATGTTACCCCAAAATATTGTGTCATCTCCCCTGTCTTAATATCTTATGAAAAATATAAGGCTAGATTATGTGGGGATTATAGAGCTTTGAATACTTATAAAGTAGATGATATTTATCTATTACCCAGAATAAACTCAATACATGCCACCTTTCAAGGTGCAAAATTTATTAGTTTTCTTGATGGTAATAAGGGTTATCATCAAATCCCTGTTGAAAAGAACTCTCAGAATTTCTTGCTAATTGCTACACACATGGGAATATATAAGTATGTTAGAATGCCATTTGGCCCTAAAAATTACCCTTCAGTTTTTCAAAAAGTGATGGATAATACTTTTCATCAAGAAATAATTGAAGGATGGTCAATGGTCTAATTGATGACATCATAGTTTTTTATAAAACCATTGATGAGCACATGAATCACTTGAATAGATTCTTTCAAAATATGGATGATATTAACATGACTTTATCTTTGAAAAAGTGTAAATTTGGCTTTTAATCCTTGAAAACTTTAGGTCATGTTGTGTCAGGTTTACAAATTTGTGTAGATCAAAATAAACTTGCTGCAATTCAAAATGTAAAAGCACCAACTTCTGTAAGAGAAATTCAAAGTTTTTTGGGAATGTGTGGCTATTATAGACAATATATAAAAATTAATCAAGTAATAGCCTTACCTCTTAATAAATTAACCAGAAAATATGTTGCTTTTATCTGGAATAATGAATCACAGAGAGCCTTTAATACATTGAAAAAATGTTTAATGTCTTCTCAAATTCTTTCTCTCCTAGATTTTAATAAAAAATTTGTAATCTACACAGATGCAATTTTTGTTGGACTAGGAGATGCTCTCCACCAAAAACAAATTATTAATGATTAAAACTCAGATATAGTTATTTGTTATATTTAAAGAACATGAATAAATAGTGAATTGAAATATGGTGCCACTAAATTAGAGTTTTTAGCAGTTGTATGGGATTCGGAAAAACTTTATTATTACTTAAATGACCAAAAATTTGAGTTGGTTACTGATTGTAGTGCAGTTAAATGCCTATTAAACCTAATAACACCAAACAGAAATATGTTTAGGTGGCAACTAGCTGTTCAAGAATACAGGGGTAGAATGACAATTATCCACAGGCCTGGAGATCTTCATTCCAATGTAGATATGCTTTCTTGATTACCTCTGCCAAATGATGACTCCAACCCAGCTTATACCTGAAGATGACACAATGCATATATACATGGTATATATATAGTTGATATGGAAGAGGAGTTATTGAAATTAATTTTGGATTCATATGAAAAAGATTCTGATTTAAATAAATTAGTTACAATCTTTAATGATACAAAGAATGCTTCAATTCAAGAATTAATAAAAACTCTTCCCCCAAAGTATCAAAATTCTTTGAATAAAGAAATTTTTCAATTGATGATGGTTACATTTATTACAGGAGAAAACTTACTAATGTTATTTTAATTCCTCCTTCCATGAAAGAAACCATCTTAAAACTTTGTCATTATGATATATTGGAAGGTCATTTTGTTTTATAAAAACCCATGGTCAGAATAAAAAATACTGCATGGTGGGCTAATATGTCTGAAGACACAAAATTGTATGTTGAATCTTGTGATTCTTGCCAAAAATCTAAAAAATTAACAGGAAGTAGGGCAGTATTAATGCAACATGTTGAAGCATGTGATGCTCCATGGCAAATCATTAATATGGATTTTGTCTCTGGTCTTCCTGTAGCAGGAAAAGACAGTTATAATTCTTTTTGGGTAATAGTGGATAGATTCACCAAAATGTGCAAATTTATTCCTATCCATAAAGATTTTTCCACCAAAGATTTAGGTTTCTCATGGTGGTCACATATGTTTAACATTATTGGTTTCCCAAAAGCCATTATCTCTGACAGAGACCCAAAATTTACATCTGAATTTTGGATGTCTTTAATTGATATATGTGGCTGTGAGTTAAAATTATATACTGCTCACCATCCTCAAACTGATGAATTAGCTGAGAGAATGATTCAAACTCTAGAAGATATGATTAGAAGGTATTGTGTCTTTGGATTAGAATAAAAAGACAATGACAGTTTACACATGACTGGGTTACTCTATTACCAGGCCTTGAATTTGCTTATAATAGCACTGTACACTCTGTCACTGAAAGAAAACCTTTTGAGCTCTGGCTAGGTTATGTCCCAAATACTCCTTCTCAAATTCTCAATAATAAATTACCAAAGTTAGAAATTCATCCTGGTGTTAAATCTTTTGTGAAAATGCAACAACAATGCAGAAAACATGCTAAAAGTTGTATTTATAAGGCATTTGAATATGAAAAGAAAATATGGGATAAATCCCATAAAGAATAAACATTTAAAAAGGGTGATGAAGTACTGATATCTACAGTCTACTTCAATTTACAGGGAAATAAAGAACAAAAGGATCCTTTTTTGGGACCATTTGTTGTTAAAAGAATGGTTGGTGATAATTCAATAAAATTAGTATTGTATTCTCCATATGATAGAAAACATCCTCCTTTCTACATCTCCTTACTTAAACCTTATACTTCCAACAGTGAATTATTTCTTAAAAGAAAAGGTAGACCTAAGAAAAATCTTAAAGAAGTCACAGAAACTGAAAAAATTGATAAAATTCTCAATGATAGAATTATCACTTCTGAGAAAGGTACTGAATGTTTATTGAGATATAAAAATAAATCATCTGAGCATGATACCTGGATACCTGGAAAAGAAATCTCTAACCTCTCTACTCTTTTGAAAAAATATAAAAAGAAAAAATCTTAGCATTTTTTTTATTGTTTTTTAGAGTGAGGGAGTGTCAGCCAGGCTATATAGAGAGGCAAGTAAAATCATATGTTAAATTAAAATAAGAAAAAATTGGATTTAAAATATATACAAAATTAAATATTATATTAAAATAAAATTATATAACAATATGTTTTAAATAAATTGTTACATTAATTTTATTATTATATATAATGTATATAAATTTAAATACAATATAAAATTATATTCTGTTAAAAGATCACTATGTTTTCATGTACTTTATTACTATAAATTTATAATTAATTAATTACAAAATATTATAAGTAAAAACATCAACTTATAATGTAATTATTTATTTATTTATTTATTTAGATTAAATCATGAAAATTAAAACACTTTAAAAAATTATCGAACACTCCATTTTTCTCACAACTGGACCAATAAATAACAAATAAATAAATAAATAATGAAATAAATAAATAAATAATAAAATAAATAGATAAATAATAACATAAATAAACAAATAATAAAATAAATAAATAAATAATAAAATAAATAAATAAATAATAAAATAAATAAATAAATAATAAAATAAATAAATAAATAATAAAATAAATAAATAAATAATAAAATAAATAATAAAATAAATAAATAAATAATAAAATAAATAAATAAATAATAAAATAAATAAATAAAAAATAAAATAAATAAATAAATAATAAAATAAATAATAAAATAATAAAATAATAAAGTAATAAAATAATAAAATAATAAAATAATAAAATAATAAAATAATAAAATAAATAATAAAATAATAAAATAATAAAGTAATAAAATAATAAAATAATAAAATAAATAAATAAATAATAAAATAAATACATTAAACTAGTGAAACCTTTATTTTAAATATAAGGGTTTTATTTTAATAAAACTGATTTTATTAAAATACTTGTTTATTAATAATAATTATTATACTAGTACAGTTGGTTAGGCTGCTTACTTAATATTGTTTTAAACTATATTAGTAAGATATAAAAAATTTTATGTCCCAAATAGTATAAAATATTTTTGTTTTAATAAAAAATGTGGATTTTTTACAATACAACAAAATGTAATGTGTTTGTAATTACTACATTTAAATTTTTTCTGTTTTTGATCAAACTAGTATCCTATTTCATCTCTTAGGTTGTTACAGGACTTAAAGAGATGGATACATTGGGGTCTTTTATTCTGTTTTTGTAAATAGTTATGTAGAAACCCTTATTTTTCTGTCACACTTTATTTAATTTTGTTTCCTTTCTTTTGTACCCTTAGTGAAATCTCAGAGGGCCTCATTTGCCTATTTAAAGGCTTTTTTTTCTCACTTTGTAGTCCCCAATACTTACATTACTCTATATTTTATCAATTAACAATTTTTTTACACTTTACATATTTTTCTAAACAAATTTATTATTGTGTTCTACATACAAATAAAATACAGAATTACATCTAAATAACTAGGTTTCTTTAAGAGTGGTTCACTTTTATATTTTGTTTTGATTATAGTTAGATGAATAAAAAATTACTTACTTGTTTAAATATAAGCCTTGCATCCAAATATTTGTTTTAAAACTTTTTATTTTTCTTCTAAATTTGTGCAGTTAACTGTTTATTTCTTTTTGTTGTTCCTTGTTTTTTCTTTTTCTTCTTTTTTTGGTTGTTTATTATTCCTTCTTCTAGACAACTTTCCAAAAAATTCTTAGATTTTTTCTAGCACATGCCATTCCAGAAATGAAAGCCTTAAGTTCCAGTTCAAGTTTTTTTGTGAAACCTCTAGGAGTCCCCATACTGAAAAAATAACCCAAAATTGCCAAATGTTCATCATATTAAAATTGAGAGAAACTGAAAACATGAAAGATATTTGTGCTTAGAGACTGATAGACAAGAAGTGAAAGAGCCAAATCCAAGTTTTGAATTGCTTGTATAAGCACCACTTTCATCATTAATGGGAAAGGAACATAAGTCAAATATGCAAAATTTATGTAAGGAGTTGTTGCCAACCACTGTGCAGTGCCTGGAAAGCAGTCCTAAAAATTTTTATTTGTCATTTAATTACCAAGATAAATCCATATTTTGAATTAATTGTGTGTACAATCTAGTCATAACAGCAATGTAGATATTAAATATCAAAATAATAAAAGCTTAATACAGAATTTTTTTGTTTAATTTTGATTTTTGTAATTTTTTTGTTTTATTGCTGGTTAGAGAGACATCTCTCATCAATTAGAGTAGCATACACTATAAAAAACATGTGGCACCTGCTAGAAGGTGCCATTCTGTCAATCCATTTGTGATTCATGAATAACTCAGATTTGATGCCACACAAGCTAGCATGGCCAATGTTCAGTGTGCAGTCTTCTCAGAAAAATTACAACTGAGCTAAAACTGAATCAAATCAAAGATAGGGACTGACACCTGCTATCAGGTGCCCACAGTTTTTTTCTGGTGATATATAGAAGGCTGGACTGATATAACATCTAAATGAAACAAGAAAAAAGAAAAAATTTGAAAAAAAAGGGTTACCAGCAGGTGCATCCACCTGAAGCTGGAATGATAGCTTCAATGTGTTTAGGAATTAAATTGACTAGATTCCTAAGAGTTCATCCTGGAAATTCATTCCAAACAAATTCCAAACACTTTGAAATTTCAGCCTGGATCTTTGGTTTAAATGCTTTGTGAATAAAGCTCTTGAGAATGTGCCATATATTCTTGATTGGGTTGAGATTGGGTGACTGATCAGGCCAGTCATAAATCTAGATGATATTTCTGTCTTGTTGTAATTGCTGAGAAGCTAGAGATGGGTTTATTGGTGCATTTTCTACAAGAAGTATCAGTTTATGTGTTGGTTCATTTTGGTTAAGGTAAGAAACAAGTCACTCTTCAAACACTTGCTTGATAAACCCTGAGGATATTATGCATTAACAATGGGAAAAAAACCAATAGAATTTTGCTTGTGCCATGAAAGGCACCCCATACCATTATTGATGATTGGCTACTTATGAATGTTGGCTCAAGGCATTCAAGAAGATAATTTTCATCTTTTTGTCACCAAAACAAAGTGGGCCCAAAGGCAGAACCAGATTCAAAAGAAGATTTTTCTTACCAAATGACACACTTCCAGTCAGCAACAGTTCAGTGGTGGTATTTATGAGCAAAAGCCAAATGTCTATGGTTGTGGATTTCATTGATGAAGGGTTCCTTCACATCAACTCTTTTGTGGAAACAAAGTTCATGAACAAGTTTATGAATTGTTTGGGGAGATACATTAGGGGTGAGAAAATTGGTTACATTGCTAAGAGTTGCCCTACATTGGGTCCAAAGGATGTGTTGAAGCTGAGATTTATCATGATTGTTGATTTTGGGGCAAGAGCCAGGACAAGGGCCAGTTTCAATGCATCCACATTCATATCATCTCTTCATGATGGTGCAAACAGTTGATCCAGAAATTTTTAAATCACAGGCAACAGCAGCAGGCCTCATACAACGTCAAACCATTTCAACAACCATTATGCACTGTTTGTCAGGGACTTGCCTAGTGCCTGATCTAGAACTCCCCATAGTGCAAAAACAGCAAAAAAACTAACACAAAATAATATGAGCATAAAAAACAGCAAATAAAATGAAAAACATTCCTTTAATTATATAAAATAAAAAAGGAAAATCTGAAAAAAAATAATTTGAAATCTTGAGGTGCCAGAGGTAAATGTGACATAGCAGGAGCAAGATGAAGTGGTGGAAGGTGAAAGATCCTAAGCATAAACAATCGCAAGGAATACCTTCCACCCACTGTAGATGTAACCTCATGCTGTGCTATCTGAATATCAGGCAGTTCTGTGAATGAATGAAATAAAATCCTAAACTTGTTTTTTTTTTTTTTTTTTTTTTTTATTGCAAAGGAGTTAGTTGCCAGCTTTCTTACTTTGGATTTATCTGAGAGTCATTTTTTGATATATCTATATATGTAAAAGAATTAGTGCCTCAACTTCCTAAAAAAAAATAGGAAGTTTGGCCGCTAACCTAACTGGCCCGGACTGATTCCACATTGAATTCTCGGGGCTGCGCGTCACTAGATGCAGCAGCCCCACCAGCAATTCTCATTTCACAACCACTCATTCCACTAAAAACCTGAGGTTGTAAGATATATCTATCATGCGAGGTGCGTAGCAGAGGGGTAGCAGGCTTGTATATATATATATATATATATTATTATTATTTTTTATTTCTTACAATCTCACCCAACTAGGGGCATGAAGGGGCAGGAAAACAAGTGCTAGGTACAGGAGGGTAGGGAGCAAATAGAAGGAAACAACGGGCAATTAAAAGTAAAGCAATATGGGACTATTGGGAGAGAGGGACATTGTTGGGGAATCTGTTTGTAGAGATGAGAAAAGAAGCAACTTGAAGCGTAATAGGGGAAGGAGACAAAAGGGAAGAGGAATCAAATTTTATTTTATGTTTAGTGGCAATGTCAAATAGCGACTTGCAATCTACTGAGTGAGCAGGGCAAAAAAGCAGAACATGTTCGGGGGTGTCAGGAGCATTGAGGTGGAAAAGGGAGCAGAGAGGTGAGGGAGAAGCCTTGAATCGAAATAGGTAGTGTTTCAAGGGAGAGTGGCCTGAGCACCATTGTACAAACTTAGTGGCATGTGCACGTGGGAGAGCGGACAGCACTTTAAAGCACAGGGATGGATTGAACCTACCCCGGAGCTTTTGTAATGTGTCTCTATTTGGAGGGGAGAGAAGAAGGGATTTTGAGTGGTGTTTGATGTGTGATTTAAGTGAAGAGATAGATGGGGAAGGGGCAGCAAAAGAAAGGAGAGACTCAGAAAGAGAGGCCATATCATGAGAGCCATTGGCAAGCATATCTGCCACCTCATTACCCATGATCCCCTGATGACCAGGGCACCATTGAAGAGAGAGGGACACTTTGGGGTTGGCTTCAAGGATAACAGCGATAGAGGAGGCGATAGATAGGAGCAAGGTAGAATTGTAGGTTGGGATAAGTGGGGAGAAAGGGCCTTGATGACAGATTGACTATCGGAGAGGAGGGTAAGGGATTGGTAAAGAGAGTGGAAAGGATTAACAATAAAAAGGCGCAAGCCTAGGAGGATACCAAACATCTCTGACTCAAATACCGAGAAGAGGTTTTGGTCACCTAAACGTGCCACAAAGGGGAGGTTTTGGCCAGGATCAAAAGATGCAGAGAAAGCACCCATATCAGATTTTGACCCGTCTGTGTAGATGAGGTAAGACAAATGAGGTCTCGTGGACAAAAGTTGAATGGTTTTGGCACACGCAATTTCCTTGGAGGTGGCAATGTTGGCTGAGAAGAGGGGGGATGGATGGCAAGTATCTAGGTTGGAGAGAGGAAACGTGGGGGGAAAAATATTGGATTTAGAGAGAATGTGGAGTTGGTGCTGGTGACTTTTAGGGGAGGGGGAGAAGAGGAGGAGTTTTGCCAGGTGCGCCATGGGATTTGAGGATGGGATCATGAGGAGCCTTGCCCATGCCTTGTTAACAGCAAGGTCCAGGCGTTGTTTTCAGGGGAGGAAATATGAGTCGTGTAAGAGTAGTTTAACTGGAGTAGAGCGGAAACAATCAAGAGCCCTTCTCAGAGCCGTGTTGTCTACTAACTGCAGGAGCCTAATAGTGCAAGAGTTCCTCTTAGGATTATTCCATGTAATTGCAGCATAATCTGTCCTGGAATGAACTAAAGACGTGATTAGAGTGCAGTATTGCTTTAATGGGATACCCCAACCTGATGATGCAAGACGATGAATAGATGCCGCAGATTGAAGGCCAGCTGCAATCAGCTTGTTCCCATTAGGGATGAATGACAGCAAGGGATCAAGGAGAACCCCAATCCATTTAAGGGTAGGAGAGGGAGAAAGAGATCTTCCGTCAAAGGAGAGAGAGGGGGGGAGGATAAGATATGTTTGCATTTAGTGAGGAGCATCCATTTTGTTTTGGATAAATCAAAGACGGCAGCATGTTTGGAGCCCCAAGCAACTGCTTCTGATCCCAATCTGGTAAGAGCGTCAACTACAACCTCTGGGTCCTTGTTAGCAGATAGGAATACCACGTCATCAAGGTAAACTAGGGCTAAGGAGGAATGAGAGAGGGATGGGAGAGTCAACAGGTCAGCATTATAAATGACATATAAAAGGGGGGACAAAGGAGACCCTTGTGGGAGTCCCATGGGGGAGAAAGTGGCAGGGGATTCAAAGGTAGAGAAGGCAATATTAGTTTGCCGACCCAGTAAAGAATCAATGATTAGTAATATCAGATTGTGGTGGAGAGGCATAGAGAATAGAATATGTGAGAGACGAGAAGTGTTCACTGAGGGGAAGGCGCCTTTCACGTCCAGGGACAGAGCACCAACTACGTTACCTTTCCTCCACTGGTCTTTCTTCCAAGTGGTAAAGTGGAGAAGGGCGTCAGAAGTGCTTCTGAACGGCCGGCCACCATAGTGAGTGTCTGGAAGAAGATGGTTTGACTCAATGAGGTAGGAGAGGCGCTTGGTGAGGAGGGATTCAAGGAGTTTACCCAAGGTATTGAGGAGGGCAATGGGTCAGTAAGCGCAAGGGGTAGAATAGTCAGGGAAATTTGGTTTGGGAATGAACACCGTTCTAGCAATCTTCCACGGAGAGGGGTAGTTGCCTGTGTCAAGGCACTTCTGAAAAAGAGGGAGGAGAAAAGCAGCAACAGCTCGGGGGTTACAATGAAAGAGAGAATTTGGGATACCATCAGGTCCCGGAGCCCTTCCCTTCTTAGTTTTAAGAAGAGCGGCAGAGATCTCCTGAACAGTGAAGGGGGGGATGGGGGCGAATTTCTGAGAGGTCACAAGGGATTGACACTACTGAAGTGCCTTCAAAGAGAAGCTTGGCTTTCAGTAGGTTTTCAGTCACAAGTGATCCGTCAGAATCTAGGAGGGGAGGGTTGGATCGAGGATTAGAAACGTGAGAGAATGACTTAGCTGGTTTGAACAGGGTATCGGGGGTCAGGGAGGATAGTTATTTTTGCCAGTGTTGCTTGTGAAGATATTTGATTTTTGCATGGAAGACCTTTCTCGCTGACAGAAACTCAGACTTGAAGTGAGAAGCAGGGGAGAGTTGCATGTGATGGAGGGCTCTATAGCAGTTTTTCTTGAGGGGATCCAAGATACCACGATTCCACCACGCATGACACACCGAGCTGGGCTGCTGCAGCGGGACAAAGGTTTCCATTAGTTTGATAAATATGGAAGAGACTTGTTCGGCAGCCAAGTCAATGGAAGAGGGGGAGGAGAGAGGGGGGATAGAGGGCAAGGAGGAAAGCGAGTTATGGAGAGAGGAATCATCAAAGGATTTCCAATTCCTGAAATGATTCCGTTGTGGGGGAGGACAAGGGAGAGGGAAAATTTGGGTAATGATAGATCTATGGTCTGAAAGGTGAGAAAGCGATCCGTCTCTGTCTGTGATGCAACTTGTCACCGAATCAGAAGCCTCCCCATTTGCAAATACCAGGTCTATCACAGAGGTGAAGCCCCGAGAATTGCAAAAGGTGGGGATTCCAGCTTGGGAGATAAGGGAAATACCCAGATCAGTGAGGGAGTCAATGAAGAATGAAGATTCTGGGTGGTTGGAGTGATGCTTGGACGGATCTGCCCACAAGTCATGATGCAAATTTGAGTCAGCAAAAAGAAAGATAGGGAGGGGAAGATGAAGTTTGAGGTGGAGAAAGAAGATGGGGGGTTATAAAGATTTGCGCAAATAATAGAGGAGGGTGAGAGGTTTAGTTGGAGAAGGGTGAAATCAAGAGAGGGGCTAGGGATAGAGGTGAAGAGATGAATGGGGAGACATTTGTTGACATAGAAGCAACAACCAACAGGGGTGGGAGAGGGAGAGGGAGGAGAGTGAAGAGGTGAGATCAGGTGCCATCCCCTGGCCGGCGCAGGGGAGAGGAAGGGCTCCTGAAAAAAAAGAATATCAAAATTATTAATCTGGGGGTCGTTAAACAAGGAATGAAAAACATAAAAAGATCTGTGACAATTGAGTTGGAAGAAAGAGAAAAAAGGGGATAATGATGGGGATTTTGCCATGAGTTATTATGGGGGCAGATCGGCAAATGTGGGAGTTGGAAAATAGAAGGGGAGTTTTGCGGGTCATTGAGAAGGAGGGGGAGAGACGTGAGGGAATTTTTGAGAGGGTGGTCATGAGGGAGGGAATCAATGCAGCGGAAGCAAACAGGAGATGACAGCTTTGGCATTTTGCACAATTTGGTGCTGTGATGACCTGTGAAATTTGAGCAGCATGGAGGGAGGGAACAATGAATGGACAAGTGACCTTTGCCCCAGCACTGAAAACAGGTGCTTCGTTCATGGTTCACAGCCTCGGTGCAACGGATCTACCCTTCAAAAACAAGAGGGGAAGGGGGAAAGGGGGAGGAAAGGAGGTCAGCATCCAACTTATCATGAAGGTGGAGTACAACTGATGAGTGATTCTTCCCTGCCCTAGCTTCAGGGCGCCTTAACCAGGAGATCCGATAGAGGGACTTGAGGGAAGCAGGGTTGTCTTCAATCAAAGTATTGATGCACGACTGGTCATTGAGGTCAAAATAAGTTGGAATGCCGTGGGCAACAACTGGGAAGGTAGGGGGTTTGTAGATAAGACCCTGGGGGAGCCATTCTTGCCAGGAACCGGTGAGGATGGTCTGATCATCGGGTGAGTTCATAATGATTTTAAGGTTGTTGGACCTGTATCGCATTACTCCTTTGACAGAAATAATGGCGTTGTTGGAGGGGTTCACAATCTTCTTGGAGGCAATACAATTGTTAATAAAAGAGAGCAGCTTGGGGTTTGGCAAGTCCTTTAAAACGGGTGACACCGGGTTAGACTGCTTGACAGTAAAGGATGGGGGGCCTGGGGGGGGAGGGGCGTGGAGGGAGAGCTGGAGGCAGTAGCTTGAGCAAATGTGGGTTTCAGTGGGTGGGAGTGGGGGGAGCTTGAAGAGCCAGAGGAAAATACAGCAGGGTAGAGACAGGCCAGTAGAGAATCTATCTTCTGGTCAATAGACTTCAGGGAAGGTTCTTCACTAGGAGCAGGTGGTGCGACAGGGTTAGTTGCTTGGTGGAAGGCAGCTTGATTTGCCAGGGGGGACAGGGCGGCTGCAAGGGCTTTGATGTCAGAAAGTGTGACGGTGTGAACACTAGCACGGGTACCTTTTCTGGGAGGTTCTCGGACAGTGCCCAGGAGATTGTTGAGGCACGCCACAATTGTCTTGGGGTTGTTGGCCTGGTCAAGGCCAACCAGGCGGAAAACACGGGCCGCTGAAGCATTAGGGTCGACTGTGGTGGGTAAGGGGATTTGAGGTGCTGATGTGAGGCCAAAGTTGGAAAAGGCCCTTGTAGGGTTGTGAATAGAGGCTTCCAAGGAACTAGGAGCTCTGACTGGAGCTGGGCGGGTGGGGAGGGGGGGTTGAGCTTTGGGAGAAGGGGGGGGGGTGACTGGGCCCTCTGACATTGGGGCATCCGTGCCTGCTGGAGGTTGAGTACCATCAGCTTGAGTGGGGAAGAAGAGCTCCCTGTGCTCATCACAAGCTTCCTCTACAGAGTCTGAGGAAGAACTGCGGGTTGGACGTCTCATGGGGGGGGGGGGGGTAGGGGAAGAATAATGTCTCTTCTTTGGGGCGGGGTAAGGTCTGGCAGGGGAGGGGAGGGAGAGATATGATCAGTAGAGAAGGAGAGGGGGGGAATGGGAGAAGGGAAGAGCGGAGAGAGGTCAGGAGGGGGGGACTCCAGAGCCAGGGGAGGGGGAGGCTCAGGCAGCATTGGAGGTGCATCAAATTGCAGTGGAGGCGGGGTCGCATCGACCTGCATAGCATGGTTGTTCTGGTCAGAATCCATGATATATATATATTAGCCCACTTTTTTTTTGAAAAACTTATTTTGTTTCACTTAAACTTTTTTTTATACAATTTAACTATAAACTTTTTTTAAAATTTTAGTCCTTATTCATTTATTCATATTTTTTTGAAAAAAATGTTTTTGAGTTTGTTCAGTTCTTTTTTAATAAAATATTTATATTTATATATATATTCTTCATGGCATGTTGAAGTTTTGAACTACTGGCTCAATTATCAATCATTCATCAAAAAAAAAAGCCTATATTATGAAGATCATATTGGTTTATGTGCTTTTCATGAAAAAAAATCAAGTGAGAAAAGGGTTTTGGTGAATTTGGGTAGCCCCGCCACTTCACTCTAGCATCGCACACATAAAAACATAAAATACCATAAGATATGATTGAATTTAAGATTCCATGTGGGGTCATGTCATGTCGTCACATTAAATAATAATAACTGAATTGGATGCCGGCATAAATGACATGAGGGATTTATTTAGTGTGAAGGTAAAAACACATTAAGGGCAAAGTTACAAGTCAAGTCATCTTGAAGAATTGCCTGGTTCAGGTCCCCAAACCCGGGTTTTGAAGTGGTGCATTATGTGTATCCTATGGTCCATGTGAAAAAGGATCAGTTGTTTGAAAAGCAGAAAAATCTCAAATTTACTAACCTTTAGGATTTTTACTTTGCCAATTCCATAAATCTCGACACATTGTATCTAGGTCGCGCTATGTGATATAATTGTAAGTTATAGGCGTCAGTTATCAATATCAAATAAATCAATTTAAAAACTAACCAAAGCTTCAAATCCTAACTCCTTTCTTGCCAAAGTAGGATCTGCGGTGAGATCAGGAACGTCTCCTAATCTCCGCCCAACAATTTCATATTTATAGTCAAACCCGCTAGCTTTTTTCATTGCAGCAATCACTAGAATAAAGTAATATTCAATGGAATGATTCGATTGCACTGCCAATCTTCATTGAATAAGTTTTACAAACTTTCAAAAACACTTTGACCTCGCCCTTTGCCCAAATTATACGCTTTATATTTTCCTCCACTAGTCCCAAATCCCGACTTAAATCCTGGGCATGGGGTTTTCCAGGTAGACTCTTTATTCAAGCCATCTAATGCGCTAATATGCCCTTGAGCCAAGTCCATGACTGCGGGGATAAAAAGTGAATATTTGATGAAAAATGATGTCATGTCCACATAAATGGCTTAAGCATGCAAACCTACCATGGATATAATCACGGATACAAGCCCCGTCTCGGGTGGGGTAATCATTTCCATTAACTTTCAGATCCGCGGGAATTTTACCTACAGCCATTTGAGCCAGCAGAGGCAATAAGTTTCCAGGTTTTCCTACAGGATCTTCACCAATTAATCCACTTGGATGAGCGCCAGCAGGATTGAAGTATCTAAGGGCAATGGCTTTCCACTTGTCTGGAGCAGAGTCGCAGACATCTTTAATGATAAGCTCGGCCATCATTTTTGTGCGCCCATAAACAGATTCAGGAGCAAGAGGTGTAGATTCAGGAATGGGAATTGTTTCCGGCGCTCCGTAAACA
This sequence comes from Hemileia vastatrix, assembly GCA_030280995.1. Taxonomy (NCBI): domain Eukaryota; kingdom Fungi; phylum Basidiomycota; class Pucciniomycetes; order Pucciniales; family Zaghouaniaceae; genus Hemileia; species Hemileia vastatrix. Next base: position 63,150,588 of record JASXTE010000001.1, read on the forward strand.
GTGGCTGAAGAAGAATAAACAAGGTTATAGCATTTGTGTTGATTCATAATCTGTGACAAAATATTTCAATGACAAACAGTAAAGCGGTAATTTAAGAAAAACAAGAAGACAAATAAGTTGGAAAAAGACATCTCACCTCCAGAAGATTTATCGTAGCAGTAATGTTATTTTGATAGTACTGAATGGGCTTTTCACCACTTTCGCCCACTGCTTTATGAGCGGCAATGTGAATGACTCCCCAAATGTTTTCATTCTTGAAGACATTCTCCACATCCGATTTGGATATAATGTCGCCTTTATAGCATTTAACTTCAGTAGCTTGTTTTAGATGATCAGATGCGTCAGATGGCAACTCTGAGAGAGCAATCTGTGATACACGCTTAATAGCTTCAGGGTGCGAGTTATGAAAGCTAGAAAATGAATAAATGAGACAAGTTTCTTACAACCAATGGAAACAATTGATGGAACTGAAGCTGGACATCATAGTTAGTGTGAAGACTGACTTGTCAATAGTGACGACCCTATATTTTTGAGTGAGTAGGCAGCATAGTACTACATGAGAGCCAATATAGCCCGCTCCGCCGGTCTAATTTCGATGATATATTTGTGTATTTATAAAAGAGAGAGAGGGAGAGATAGAGAAAGAGAGAGAGATAGAGAGAGAGAGAGAGAGAGAGAGAGAGAGAGAGAGAGAGAAAAGAAAACATGAGTCACCCATGAGAATCTCAAATCAAAATTAAATTAAATTAAATCCTATCCACACTCTCTCTCTCTCTTTATCATTTAAGGACTCACCACTGTAAAAGTGCCGTTCCAATGATAATGGAAAAAAAATGGAACAGGACCAATCAAAAAGACAGGTCGACGATGAGTGCGACTACTTGTGGACACAATGAATAGCGAATAACTTACCTAGGATTGTTTTGAGATCAATCATCATCAGTGGGCGAATAAAATAAAAAGTGAGGAGAAAGAGTATTTTGATTCCACTTTGCTGTGATCGATGGGATAGGTGATCAGGGGCAATGACATCATTTGATGCGTCTTATGCAACTTTTGCCTTTCTCCATCCTTCTTTACCTTTCTCCATCCCTATACAGCTCTCACTCTTACTTGCTCAACCCTGCGTAAATCTGAGGTGATTCAATAGACTGAAACTCATCTCCAAGTCTGGTTCCCCTGACAACTCATTAAACAACTGAATAATTCTGTTACACCACTTCCAAACATACTTCTCACTGCAGTACTATTGTTTTGCAAACTCAGATGAATCGCAAAACAACTCAAAAATTGTGGTATAAATGATCTTCTCAAAGAACACACGTGAAATACACTGCAACGAAGATTCGTTTCGTCTTGGGGCGCAACAGTTATGTAACAATTGTTTTTAGAGTACTTAAAGGTCTTACGTGGGTCTTAAGTGCGAAAAAAACAATTGTTTCGTAACTGTTGCATAATCTTTGTGCCCCATGGCGAAACAAAAATGTGTCGTAGTGGTAGATACAGCTATTTGGGAAAACCTTGCTCTTTTTTTGCCCCTCATCCCCCGCCAAAAGCGGCTTAAACTCATGTTTTTGGCGGGGAGTGGAAGGCAAAAACACAGCAAGCTTTCCCCAAATAGCTGTACATGTCTCATCCTCAAAAGAAATCCAAAACACTAATTATCTGGAAATGTTCATAGAACAAAGGATCACCAGAAAAAAAACATGGGCACCTGATAGCAGGTGCCAATCCCCATCTTTGACTTAACTCAATTTCAGCTCAGCTGTAATTCTTCTGGAAAGACTGCGCACTGAACAATGAGCACACTAGCTCGTGCAACATCAGATCAAATTTACTCTTAAATCAAAACTGAATATAGGGATAGACACCGCTAGCAGGTGCCACTTATTTATTTGCGGTGGATATGTTTATATTACCAGCGTATTACGTGATAAATGACATAAGGAAGCAAATGGTGTGGTGGGATATGGTTGTCTGCTAATTCCGACGAGTTTCTATCGTGGTGGTAGTTAAGATTCAGATTACACACCCTATTCATTATGCTCTACTACGTATGCTAGTTTATATACATTTGTTATGTAGTCGAGTATGTTCTTATGACTATCTTTATGTCCCAACACCCCCCTGCTCGACTACATTCCGCCATCCAAGATTACTGCAGTATACATTAATCATCTCCCTAGCTTTTGTAATCAAATTAGGACCTAGATTTTTTGTTAATATATCAGCTTTTTGATCTTTTGTACTTATCCAGTTAATTGTTGCTTTTTTATTATATAATTGGGCATTAACATAGAAAAAATTCCTATCCATATGACGTATTCTTTTGTTGGATGGCTGGTCTCTGGCAACATTAATGGTTGATTCATTATCGCAGTATAATTGTATTGTATGTTGTATGTTGGTTAAATCTTCTATAACGTTTTGAATCCATGTTGCTGTTTTTGTGACCAATGCCAGCGCTGCCAGTTCAGATTCGCATGTTGACAGAGCAAGTAGCGTCTGTCTCTTTGAGCTCCAATTGACTGGGACTCCAAGGAAAAAGATGATTCCACCGTTTGTACACCTAGAGGTACCGTCGTTCCAACTCGCATCACCAAATGCTTGTAAACCTAAATTTTTATCTGGACACACATGAAAACTATGATCTTTTGTTGTCAGTACATATTAAGTAAGATGACCAAGCGCTGTCCAATGATCCTCACTAGGGTTATTTGCAAAACGAGCCAAATAGTTTACTGCAAAGGAAATGTCTGGCCTAGTACCTACTGCTAAATAGTTTAATGATCCTATCAGACTAAGATATTCTGTTGGTTTTACTTTTTCTCCTGTATTAGTTTTAAGGTCACAGTCTTTTGGTAGAACAGTTGTCTTTTTAGTTGTTGATTGTGAAAATTTTTCTTCTATTTTCTTTATTAAAACCAGTTGAGAGAGTAGGAATGAATTGTTATTTGGTATCACTTTTACTCCGACTATGTTATCTAAGCGTTCCTGCCATTTAATATCTACTAGCTCCGATAAGTTCTGATGGAGTTTTTTTAATACTGCCGTAGAACTACCTGTTATTACTCCATCATCCACATGAATCCATAAGATTCCTGTTTCATTATTGGATTTTAACACATAAAGAGAACTGTCATAGTAGCTTGGTATGTAGTCCATTTTTTGTAACTTACATTCTAGATGCTTCCACCAGCATCTAGCTGCCTGTTTAGTGCCATACAAAGCTTTATGTAGTTTGTAAACTTTTCCTTCATCTCTTCCAAAACCTGGTGGTGCCCTAACCCATATGTCTTCATCTATTGGAGAATTTAAATATGCTGCAACTACATCAAAATTGTGTACAGGCCAGTTATTGGCTGCTGCAATAGTCAGTAAGATCCTTAAAGAAGTAAATGTTGCTGTAGGTGCAAAAGTTTCAGCATAGTCAACACCCTCTAACTGTGAAAAACCTTTTGCCACGTATCTTGCCTTTCTTTTTATTAGGGGGTGTCAGTTCTGGCAAATCCACACTTAAAAATCCGCACTTAAATTTGACCAAATCCGCACTTAAATAAGTGCGGATTTCCAAAACACACTAGCCCCAATACTGGTGGATTTCAAAATGAAATAAGTCACTTATTTCACTCAAATCCGCACTTTCTCAACCAAAAGTGCTGATTTCACCATCAAGTCCCATTTCACTGATTTGTCAGCATCATCCCATTCATACGCAGCACTCCGCAGCATAACACTTCATAACTCAAAACATCGTACATCACTTACATCTTCATATCATATCATATAAGAGTCATGCCTTCCTCACTTTCAAATCGTGATAAATTACATAAAGCAATGACTTTCATGGCGCTTGAACTGCTCTTGGACTCTGATTCCGATTCTGATCTAGAAGAAGATTTTGTCGTTTTATCAAAAATGGCCAGGAAACGTTACCTTCTTCCCAGGTATAGGAGCTGTGGATTTTTAGGATTCAAGGAGTTTCTGTGCCCACTCTTTGTAACATATTTTATATATTAGGGGGTGTCAGTTCTGGCAAATCCGCACTTAAATTAAGTGCGGATTTCAAACCAAATCAGCACTTACAAATCAGCACTTAAATTTTGCAAAAAAGTCACTTATTTCAAAAAAGGGTGTCAGTTATAACCTCAAATCAGCACTTTTTTCCCGTTTTTTTTCACAACCACATTTTGGCCACAAAACATCCCTTCCTTTCTTACCCCATCCCTGTCACATGTGACACACTGACCTTCCTCGCTACCTACCCATCAATCCTCGGCACACACCCCTTCCTGACATTTTCAATATTTTGACCAGGCATGTTTACATTCTTTTTTACTTATTTCTTCTACTTTTTATTCTTTTTTCTTGTTATGTGCCAGTTTCATAATGCCTCCCAGACATTCCAAATCTCAAAAGGTAACTCAAAAATCTGATTCGTCACAAAAGTCTCCTCGTAAAGCAAGGATTACATATAAAAAAAATCAGTGACTTTTTCTATTACTTACAACTGTTTTTACAGAATTGAAAACTATGTTTCAGCTAATATTTTATGGAAGTGAACTCTGTTCTTCGCCCGAAGAACAGAGTTCATCCTCCTATTTTCACATTCTGTTTGCACCAATCTCCATCCCTTTCAATTCTATCAACACATGCTTGTCTTCCCTCCCCATGCCTTTTGCTATCCTCCCAGCCCCATTGTATGCCATCCTCTTTTGATCCCCATTTCACCCCTCTCAACCTCTCCCAGACCCTTTTCTTCATTTAAAATGCCTTGGAACCCTTAATCTTCCCTTCCAACTCTTTCCCAACCTTTTCGCTACCCCATATATCCTTCCTCACCCCTCTCTCCAGCCTTTCCAACCCTTGTAGCCCCATTCCTCCCCTTTACCTCGCCTCCACAATTCTTGAACCCCAATTTCCTCCCTTTCAACCCAGTCCCTATTTCTGTATATAAAAATAAAGTGTTAGGGAGAAATGGGGAGGTAAGCGAACTGGAAGGAGAGGAGAGGAGAGGGGTAGAGAGGTGTGGAGAGGGAGAGGAAAATGTGGATAGGGGTTGAAAATGATGACAAAGGGAGTGAAAAGGTTGGGGAGAAGGATGAGGTGAGGATAAAGAAATATTTCAAAGGGAAAAGAGTGGGTATTCTTGAGAGGGAGTAAAAAAAGACAATAAAAGAAGATAGTAATACAAATATACAAAAAATATAAAATAGGGGGTGTCAGTTCTGGCAAATCCGCACTTACAAATCCGCACTTAAATTTGACCAAATCCGCACTTAAATAAGTGCGGATTTCCAAAACACACTAGCCCCAATACTGGTGGATTTCAAAATGAAATAAGTCACTTATTTCACTCAAATCCGCACTTTCTCAACCAAAAGTGCTGATTTCACCATCAAGTCCCATTTCACTGATTTGTCAGCATCATCCCATTCATACGCAGCACTCCGCAGAATAACACTTCATAACTCAAAACATCGTACATCACTTACATCTTCATATCATATCATATAAGAGTTATGCCTTCCTCACTTTCAAATCGTGATAAATTACATAAAGCAATGACTTTCATGGCTCTTGAACTGCTCTTGGACTCTGATTGCGATTCTGATTCTGATCTAGAAGAAGATTTTGTCTTTTTATCAAAAATGGCCACGAAACGTTACCTTCTTCCCAGAAAGCCTCAAGTACTTCATACCCCCAAGTACACCATCCAAACACTTCTTAACCTATCTACACCCAGTTTTAGACAGCTGTTCAGGACTTCTCAGGAATGTTTCCTTAAATTGCTTGAGCTTATTCAGGATCATCCCATATTTCACAATAATTCTCAAAAAGAACAACGACATCCTTCAATTCAATTGGCCATCACACTATGTCGTTTGGGTTCAAATGGTAATGGAGCCGCTTTGAAACGTTTAGAAAATGTCTTTGATTTAGGGTATGGTTCAGTTAACACTTATACCAAACGATGTATCACTGCCATCAACTCCTTGGAATCTCAACTTCTCACCTGGCCAACAAAAATGAAATCGCATATTTTCAGCAAACGCATATTTTTTCAGTCACTCTCTTTTTTTTCTTCACTCATATCCGTTTTCTCCTCTCTTCCTACATCACTCAATCAATTTCACTTATATTTCTTTTTTCTCAACTCATCTCTCCAGGTAAGTCATTTTATTCTTTTTAAACAGAGTGTGAAAATAGGAGGATGAACTCTGTTCTTCGGGCGAAGAACAGAGTTCACTTCCATTCACTTATATTTCTTTTTTCTCAACTCATCTCTCCAGGTAAGTCATTTTATTCTTTTTAAACAGAGTGTGAAAATAGGAGGATGAACTCTGTTCTTCGGGCGAAGAACAGAGTTCACTTCCATAAAATATTAGCTGAAAATGTAAAATTATTGTTTTTCCATCAAAGAAAATTCTTTAAAATTTTTTGTATTATTACATGATTGAGTTCTAATGCAGCGAGCATGTTGTTAGAGCATTATTGCCCCTCTTAGTAACTCAATCAAGTAATATATACAAAAAAATAACCAAATATTTAATATTCTTCCATAAATTTTTAATAAATAAATATGATATTTCAATTTATGAAATTAAAGTAATGGGCCCACGACCTTGTGTTGTATAAATGGTAATCATGATAACATTAATTTGTTTCATGGGGTTCCTCTAGCCTATACCTGTGGAAAGTCCCAAACCTAGTTTCTAGACTTGATCTGCATTTTGGCTTAAGGAATTGTCATTACTTTAAAAGTAGTATACTTGACATATCTTATTTATATATTAATTAATTTATGTAATTATATTAAATTTTGATGACTTTCACCCTTTACTTCAATAAAATGCAGGGGAGGGTATTGCCAATTTTTTAAATCTGACATGTGAAATTGATGACTTAGAAAAATTTGGTGGTACCCACCCCTTGTTTCAATAAAATGCAGGGGAGGGTATTGCCAATTTTTTAAATCTGACATGTGAAATTGATGACTTAGAAAAATTTGGTGGTACCCACCCCTTGTTTCAATAAAATGCAGGGGAGGGCATTGCCAATTTTTTAAATCTGACATGTGAAATTGATGACTTAGAAAAATTTAGATAAGCAAACTTATTGACTAGAAAGTAAAGATAGAAAATTTTTATTATACATTCAAATTTTTGTCAAAAATAACGTACTATATTCTTTTCCTTTTATAAGTCAGCATATAAGAAAATATTACCAAAATTAAATTAACTAGAAAAACAATTTATCAATTGAAAAGGTCAAGTAATTTTTTAATGTCCTCATAAGATTGGCCATTTTTAACACATTCCATAATGAAATCTTTTTTTTTAAAACTCTCTTGTTTTTCCAATTCACAAGTAGCCATTTCTCTTTGAAATTGACGGTCATTTACTCTTTCCATCTGCTCTACCTCAAATTTTTTTTCTTCCAAATCTAAGGCTTGCTGATCTTTCCTTAGCATATGATCAAACTTCATCTTCTCAAAGTCAAGGGCATTATTTGCAATAGTTGATTTTGCTGAGAAAATTAAATTGAAATAAATAAATAAATGAGTTAATGATTAAGATATATAGTAAACAAAACTTACTTATATCTTTTTTTTCAAAATAATCCTCAAGGGAGCCAAATGAGCTTGTTGAAGTATTACCACGTTTTAATAGATGGTTCAAGTTCATTGAAGTTGAGGCTCGACGCTTTAGTTTGGAGTTTGAACAAGAGGCTTCAGGAAGTTCTTCTAAAGCAGCTTCTAAAGAGGTATTCACATTTCCAGAATTGAGATTATTTAATGGAGATTGAGTTTGAGTAGGAGGAGACTAGAAAGAAAGAGAAATTCAGAGAAGAATTGAAGAAAAAACAAAAAGTAAACATACATTTAAATTTTGGGCCTCTGAGGATTCAGATCTTCTGCGATATAATTGTTCTGCTTGATAGTTGGGATCATCTTCAGCTGAACTATGGTTAGAAGGTGGAGGGGATTGATCTTCTTCAAGTAAAGGTGTGTTGGGAGGATTATAGGAAGGTTTGGATCCAGAGGGTATATGCTTAGTAGTATCGTGTAGAAACCAAGGGTTTACATCAACTCGGGTGCCAAAAAGATTATCCATTTCCTCATAGAAAGGACACATGACATTGAGCTTTTCGGAAACAGTAGTAATTCCAATCTCCAAATCATCATCGTCAATACCAAAGCCAGTTTCATTTACAGCATGATGAGTCTTTTTATATTTTGAATGGTAACTCTTAAATCTCTCCTTCATTTGTTTAGGATTGATATCGATTCTCCCCCTTGTTTTCTTCCTTACTTCATTGGCCATCAACAAGTAGCCATTAACCTTTGAAGAAGGTGGACGTCCAATACGAGTGGACTTTTCACATCCAAAACATGCTTCAAAATTTGATTTTATTTTAAGGAAGTTGATTATGATGAGATAATCATCCTTTTTAAGCTGACCTGAACTTGCCTTTAATTTTTCAGGTGTAGGGCTTGCTTTACGAGGAGACTTTTGTGACGAAGCAGATTTTTGAGTTACCTTTTGAGATTTGGAATGTCTGGGAGGCATTATGAAACTGGCACATAACAAGAAAAAAGATTAAAAAGTAGAAGAAATAAGTAAAAAAGAATGTAAACATGCCTGGTCAAAATATTGAAAATTTCAGGAAGGGGTGTGTGCCGAGGATTGATGGGTAGGTAGCGAGGAAGGTCAGTGTGTCACATGTGACAGGGATGGGGTAAGAAAGGAAGGGATGTTTTGTGGCCAAAATGTGGTTGTGAAAAAAAACGGGAAAAAAGTGCTGCTTTGAGGTCATAACTGACACCCTTTTTTGAAATAAGTGACTTTTTTGCAAAATTTAAGTGCTGATTTGTAAGTGCTGATTTGGTTTGAAATCCGCACTTAATTTAAGTGTGGATTTGCCAGAACTGACACCCCCTAATAAATGAGCTGGAAACGGTTGAGGTAATGTCCAGCTTCTGTTGTTGAATCATGCAGTAAAAATTGGAGTTCCATCATTAGAAAAAATCCTCATGTTGTTCAATTATCAAGCTTACAGCCACCCAAAATAAGCGATGCTTGAGATATTAATGTACCTGCTGCCTGATCACAGAAATATACATTCTTCAATTCCACATTATTCCCATTCAGCCCGGGGAAAATCATTGAGCCTTTCCCTGTAATAAAATTGGGTTTGCCATTAGTCGCAACTTTTAGGGGAATTGGTGGATTTAAGAGGACAAACATTGCAAAACTTTTTTTTATTGCCAGTCACATGATGTGTAGCACCGCTATCAAGAATCAGAAGAGGTCCATCATCAGAGATAGTTAATCTGTCAATTTGAATTTTAGAAGGCTCTCTTGAATCATCAATTTCAAGAAGGCGATAGAGAGAGAGAGAGAGAGAAAGAAGAAAATGAAAGCAAAAGAAAAGAGAAAAGAAAAAGAAAGGAAAAAGAAAAGAAAGACGAGAAAAGTGTTTTTTTAAAAGGAAAATTACTTGATTTCGGGATTTTAAGAAAAGAGTAAGCCCATAACCTATTGTGGTGGTAGTTCGGATTCAGATTACAATATCACATATGCTCTACTACATATGCTATTCTATATACATCTGTTATGTAGTTGAGTATATTATATGCATATCTTTATGTCCCAACAATGAGCACACTAGCTCGTGCAACATCAGATCAAATTTACTCTTAAATCAAAACTGAATATAGGGATAGACACTGCTAGCAGGTGCCACTTATTTTTTTGCAGTGGATATGTTTAAATTACCAGCGTATTACGTGATAAAAGACATAAGGAAGCAAATGGTGTGGTGGGATATGGTTGTCTTCTAATTCCGACGAGTTTCAATTTATTTTGTTTTGTAGAAGAGTCAAAAAGGATGTTTTCATTGCTGTTGTCATTTCACTACTTATATACTGGGCTGCGGCGTAGTCGTGACCTAACACCCGCCCCCTCAACAAGACTCTGACACTACTCATCTTCAAAACTATTTAAGGCATCTCCACTTGTTTCGGTAAACCCTGTCGGTATGCATATTTTGAACCTGGCAACATCACTCATTCCATTAAGACCCATCAGTAAGCCCTCAAATTGGCAATTTGTCAATAAGTGTCAGTAATAGTACTGGACACTACCACTTGCAAGTCATTAACTCGACCTCTTTCCTGCCAAAAAATTTCTCATCTCAACTTGCTTGCAGATTATACCAACTGTCTGAAGGTTACCAATTTTTTTTATTTCTCCATTACACAACACTATTTTGACTTCATATCACTATTTATTAACATATTTTGGAATACAGACAACTATATAAACCTTCCAACTAAAAAAACCTGCAATATGTCATCTGATTCAAAGAAAAAACGTTCTCCTAACTGGAACCCACAGGAAGAAGAACAACTCACCTTGTCATGGATAAGCATCAGTAAACAGCCTGAATATGCAACATGTCAAACTGGGGAGGCCTTTTACAAAAAAATCAAGACACATTTTAATATGTATAGCAAGGTCCATTACAGAGATTATGAACAAATAAAAATAAGGTAACCACTCTTTCCTTCTTACTCAAATCACATTTTAACAATTCAATCAAAATTTTTTTGCCTTGTATGTCAGATGGAAAGCCTTAAATACATCAACTCTTAAATTTAGTGCAATTTATCACTCAATTGAGCAAAACCCACCTAGTGGAAGTAACCCAAGTGACTGGCTCCAAATGGCTCTTACTGTCTGTCAAGAACAAAACAAGTCAGCTTTCAAAAGTCTTCCAGCATAGGAAAAACTCAAGTTTTCACCAAAATGGAGAATGGAGATAAATAAACCTTCTAATTTAGTTCCTACGGACCCTATACCTGTGGACCTTGCAATGCCTGAATCAAATTCAAGTTGTTATGATGATCAAAACAGTGAACCAGTTACTCCTTTGCCTTCCAATTTTTTCAGTGTGCGCCCCATAGGTCAAAAAGCAGCAAAAAATGAAGATTGAGCGAGAGCACTATAAGTGAAGATAAAGTCAGCATCACTACTCATCTTAAAGATTTGGCTGAAAAATGACTTACAAGCATGTGCAGCACCAATTCAATGTTTGAGTGACAAAATGATCTTTCAGGAAAACAAGTGGATATTGCACAAGACAGAATATTAATTGAGAAAGAGCAACTTGAAATTAACAAAGTAAAAATTGCTATTGACAAAACAAACGTCAAGTTGAACCATGAGAAAATCAAGATAGATAAAAGAAACTTGAAGATAAATGAGGAATGAAGCCATAGTGAAATGAGAAGTAATTATATCAATCAACTGAAGGAGCTTTTGATATTGAAGCAAAATAAAGGTTGTAATGAGGATGATTTAGCAATGCTGGATAAAATGAAAGATGACTTGAAAAGAAAGTGGTTAGGGAGCAAGTAGTAATATAAAATTTATAATGTTTTAACTTCTATATTTAACATTTATGGTGGTATTAGATGGAATATAAAGTATCTATTATTATACACCACAGGAAATCTAGGGGTGAATTGCTAGCAATCCCCTCTCTTGAAATTTAGAGTGTCCCTTAATTATGCCAGGTTTATGAATACTTTATAAACATAAGTAAATTAGAGTTAGATTTACATTTATTCTCAGATTGATTATAGACAGAATATCAACTGATTCCAAATTATGCACAAGTTGATCCTCCAGAACTTGATTTTGGTCCTCTGATGAGCACAAATTGAGCACAAATTTATCTAACCTAAGCTTATGCATATATAATAATTCAGGATACTTGCTCTATTAAATTTGATAATAAAAAAAAATATTGATGAATTTATATAAAAAAATTATTATGTAAGATATTAAATTATAAATTTAGGCATAATAGGAGGGCACTTAATAGAACTTAATTATACTATGTGACACCTTAATACTGTATCATGAAGTTTGAAACATTTAAAACAAAATGTGTCATGATGGGCAATGAAATTGCTTGGACAGACACTTTCAAAATTAATACTGACCATAATACACAAGTATGAAACCTTGGCATCTATCCAATAAAAGATTTTCCTTCTGATAAATGGATTTTTCTCAGTTACTCCCTGCTAAAAAGTGTCCTTGCGAGGTTTGTCTGACCTTCAGGGGGGTAATTTGGCCACATCACACTACTTCTATTTCCATGATTGACCAAAACATCATCCTCATTTCCATCTAAAGAGTTGATCTCATCTGACTGTGGCTGATCAAAGGGGTCCACCACAAGTTTAGCCAAAATTTTGGTGAACACTTTTTTGATGGATAGTGACTAACTGGTGCTTTCCGAAATTGTCCACCTGAAGTTAGGCTAAACTTCAGGAGGATAAATTTATTATGAATACCAAATTAACTGAAGAATACTTTTGCCCTAGCTACTCTGCATCATAAAAGTGTCCAACTGAGGTTTAGCCATAATTCTGGTAGACACTTTTGGGAAGGCACAGTCTTATGGGTTTAATATCTATATATGGCAATAAGTATCAGTTTTTTATCAACATGGAACTGGAATTAATTTAATATGGCCAAAGTGTCCACCTGAAGTTTGGCCAAGATACAGGTGGAAATTTTTATGAGGATTACTTGATGAAATGAAGAAGACTTGCAATTACTTTCCATCATAAAATTTTTAAACTTAAGTTTATCAAAAATTGTGGTGACACTTTTGCCAGATCCAGTCATATGGGATCAACTATCTATATGGCAATGAGAATCAATTTTTAGTCAATCATGGCATTAGATGTAATTTTATATGGACAAACTTTCCACCTGATTTTTGGCTAAAAATAAGTTGGAAATGTTTATGAGGAATACTAGATTAATTAAAGAAAACTTGAATCCTACTACTTTCCATCATAAAAGTGTCCACCAGAAGAATTCTCAACCTTTTGGTTGACACCTTTGGCCTGGTCCAGCCATATGGGATCAATTCTGCATATGGAAATGAAGATTTAATTTGGTCAATCATGGTACTAGAAGTAATTTGATATTGTCAGCCTGTATATCTCCAGGACTGAGTAAAAAGTGATTATAAGTTATTTTAAACACATGAACTATACATGGGAACAATAAATAAGAGTACACAAATAGTATACATAAGTAAAATTATGATAATACACAAAAAATGCCATTATAACACCTTATATACACGCATGTATCCACCTTTTATAGGTCTTATGTACTTAATATTAAGTTGGAATATGTTAGGGTAATCTTAAGAACCTTAAGTATAAGGCTACATAATTTTTAAGTACACTTAAAGCTGTTATATTCATTGTTTTATGCAAAAAACAAGAAATGCGCTTTATTTCACTTAAAAGTTGACTATATGCGCTATAAAATTGAGAATATCAAAATTGCGCTTTGACAGATCAATTGGGCTATATAAATGCATAAAAATAACACTTTTCAAATTTGGTGTTTTTTATGCCAGAAATGGCTTCTGTGTACTGGCCACATACTGCCTGCTTTTTTCCCGTGTGAATAGCTTCATTTTTAGCAAAGTTAGCTTTTTCACACTATAATTACCCCACATTCTACGCCCACTGTGGGGAAACACACTAAAATAGGCAACAGGCGCTTATTTAGTGTCCTAGCTTAATTAATAATGCATTGACCTTGTTTATATGCACTAATTTCATTAATAACCTCACTCTTGGCACTTTATTTCATCACCACGCTTAAATTTGCCTAATTTTAGTCAAGGATTTACCCATTCAAGCGCCTGCCAAGAACTGCATGTAGTTACCTCACATCTCACGCTCTTTTTTAAGTTTTTGGGTGGTTTCTCAGTCAATTTTGGTTATTTTTGAATGGGAATTTCACGTAGTATAATGTCAGGATTAGCCCCATTATTTCTACAGTAAATCCCCCTTATTATTAAGCTATTATTAACCTTAAAAAGTCTCCTTTAGTCTTTTATATTATTGTTTTATACGCATATACTCTCTTTTTGTCTTTTTCTTTAATTTTGATGGATTTCCCTTATTATTACAGTATTTTGGCGGTTGTTACTTGTCTAATTATGTCATGGGTCACTAGGGATGTTGATGGGCAGGTCTATTAGTTGTTTTGAGGCGTCATTAACTGTGTATTGGATGGTATATCAAGGGATTTATTGGGGAACTCAGTGTGTATAAAAGGAGGAGGTTTTTGGGTCTTGTTTCTACATTCTTTATCATTACAATTTAACCAATATAACCAAATAAATTACAATACATATCAATTAGTACTTTTATAAGACTTTTGAATAGTATCTGAATTATAAAATCTATTTTTCTACCAACTAAAAAGATTGTAAGCCATATATAAGAATAGTGAGAATTATATTACTGAGACCTTTATATTTGATTATATTTTACAACTTAGTGGATTAGTACTACAGTATTCATACAGGACCATTTAAATCTTCTAGACAACTGACCATTCAAGCTAGTTCACGTCTTTGTACTTGACCTTAGCCTGACAATTGGGGACCTTTCCTCAAGAATTCTGTTATAATCCAGTAAGTGAAATTTTCAAAGAAGGTACACGTAAATAATATCCCTATAGAAATATTTGGATAATTACAACAGGTTGGGGTCACTTATATAGTGATTTCAGAAAAAGAAGCCCTGTTATATAATAAAATTGTAATATTGAATCATCAATTTTACCACTAATTTAACATATAATTGTTCTTAGTGGGAGTCTGTCAATAGACCAATTAAATTTGTGATCTTTGCAGATGATAACCAATTAAACTGATTAATTGTTTTCTTTTTACAGGACTCTTAATCCCTTTTTATTGGTTTGTAAAATTCATTTAATATTTGGAAAGAATCTTACTAACAAATTTTCTTTTTTAAATATAAATACACGGCTACATATTGTAGACCAGTTAAATCAAGTGACCACATAAAAGCATATTTGACTTTTGGCACTTAAAGATTCACTTCATACCAATAAGTAAGCAATAAAATTGTCTTCAGTGGTATTAATAAATACTGATTAAACTCCTTTTTGAAGTTTTTCATATCTAAACTTTCAATTCTCTAAAATTCAACGTAAAAATGTGTGACAACAATGACATTGTAAGTAATAAGGCAAAACCTTATAACTTGAGAACTAGAGTTGAAAGACCTGTTACAGGACATCCAAATGGAGGGTAAAGAATCACCAGTAACAATAAACAACACCCCACCAATGTCCATGGAGGAAAAGGAAAAGCTCTTAAAACAAATGTCAATAAAGAAGTCCAAAAACACCTTACAAGAGCAAATTCACTCCCTCTCAACCCTACTGAATACACTAACAATAAGAGTAAACAATATGTTAGACCAGATCAACAATCTGGAGAAAAGGGCAGCACAGGGCTTTATAGAAGTCAACCAGGCTCTAGTGGATATAAGGTCTCATCAACAACCAGTGGCACCAAATACCACAGCAACACCTCCAGTCCCAGAAGAGGACCAAAAGATAACTGTAAGCAAATGGAAGTGGGATTGGTATGCCCAAAACTACAACAGTCCTCCTCAACAGGGATCCAGCAGTCACCCTTACAGGGGAAAGCCAAGGAGAGGCAGGGGAAATGGAATAAGACCGTGGTAAGTCATCCATCTTCTCAGGATCAATTATATAATCCTAACAATGAATTACTAATAGGTAATGAAATTGATAGAGAGTTATTATATATAATTGATAAGGATTTAAAAAATTATTCATTTGAAAATAACATGTTAGACTTGTCTTTAAATGAGGACAATGTACATAGTTTTATTGACAACCAGGAAAATACTATTAATATAAAAATGGAATCAAATGAATTAAAACTTGACCCTGATGATGAATCTTCTGAATTGGAAACAGACAAAATTGAATATTTTCTAAAAGAAAATCCAATGGAATCAAAAATAATTAGTAAATTATTATTAAGAATTGAAAAATTGGAAGAATTCTCTAGAGAGTCCAACAATAATACGGAAAGTGTATTATTAAACATCACACAATCATTGAGTACAACAGCCAATAAGTTAAAAGTTATTGAGAATTCAAATAATGAATTGATAAATGAAAACAAAAGATTAAATTCTGAGATTAAAAATTTAGAAATTAAATTAGCACATTCTCAGAATATTATGGCCACCATAGAGGGACGTGTAAAATTGTCTTTTTCAAATGTAAATGATACCTTAACTCATGTACCTGTGATAAAAGATAGGTTACAAAGAGTAGAAATTGAAGTAGCTAACATTTTGAAAAATACTGAAACAATAAAAGATAATACCTCTTATGTAGAAAGAATACCAGTTTTTATGAAACACTCTGATGATAAACCAATGATGGAACATGAACATAGTGTCATGGGCTCTGAGAATATAAAATCAGTAAAAGATGAAATAAATGATCATCTTTCTAAAGTAAGTGAATTACTCAATATTCCTCAGGTTAGGGAAGCAAAAACTAGCCAAAAGAACTGGCCTAAGTTAGATCTGTACCCTTCTTTTGATGGGGATTCAAAATCTGATTGGCAACAATTCATACAAAGAATTGATAACTTAAAATTTTCATACAAATTACCTGATGAAGAAATTACTTCAAAGTTAATATCTTTATTTACAGATGTGGCCTTATTATGGTTTGAATCTGTATTGAGTGAGGGAATTAATTACTCCTGGAATGAATGGAAGGCACTAATTGAAAGGCAATTTGGTGGCTTAAAATTTAGAATCACTCAACAAAGATTGTATGAAAAGGCCAGATATAATCCAAATTCTGGAGATAAACCCATGGTCTTCTTAATGAATTTAATAAAAATCATGAAAGCTATGGATCCAAAAATGGATTATGAAGAGTGGAAAGAAAAAATAATATACAAGTTGCCTATATCAGTTAGAGACATTATTGTAGCTAGAACTGAAACTATCAGAGATACCTCTGGATTCATTAATATATGCAATGAGATATTATTAAACCACAAGTATGAAACCAAGTATAGTAATTACAGACAAAGTGTTGACGTGGTAAAACCTACTACAAGTAAGTTACCAGTGGAAAAGAAAAAACCTTCAGCTCCCCTTGTCACTAAGAGACAAGAAAATAACACTTGTTACAAATGTAATGAACCTTGGGTTAAGGGTCACACGTGTAAGAAGAGAATAAATGTTATTGAAACCTCACAGAATTCTGAACCTAGTAATCATGAAGATGAGAATGTGGAATATAGTGAGGATTGCAAGAGTAACATATCTTACAGTGATGAAGAAAATGAGATATTTGTATTAGAACAGGATATAATGTTCCTGAATGATGCTATACCTCATACAGACACATCTTTAACTTCCATAGAGGAAGCTGAAATAATTAAAGATGTATCTCATGACACTTAAAAAATAACACCTATCAGATCACCTATTATCATATGTGGAAAAGAAATGAATGCCATTCTTGACACTGGGGCTGCAGGTAGTGTAGTTTCAATTAATACATTAATGAAACTTGATAGTAAGTACCAGGAAAAACTAGAACCTGTTCAGACAAAGAACTGGAGGGGTTTTGGTTCAGTATTAAATCCAATTGGCAAATACAAAACTGCTGTATTCTTTAAATATAATAATGGATATGTTAGAGCAGTTTGTGAATTTGTAGTAATGGATAATAATAATTGTAGTGATTGGTTTATTATTGGAAATGATTAATTGACAAAATTTGGCATTAAACTAGATCCTGCAAACAGTTGTTTCACCATAGGCGTGAATGGTAAAAGAAAATTCAAAATATGTTCTGAAAATTCAGTATATGCCATTTCTCCTAGAGAAGAACAACTGCAAGGTGGAAGAACCACCAATGAATTGGGTGAATTGGAAAATGAAATCCAAAAGGCCTCTTTCAGTCCTCAACTCTCAAAAATTGAAGAAGAAGATATTTTGAGATTGATTAAATCATATCCTATGGCATTTGCTCATGGTTCAAATGAACTAGGATTGGTCAAAGACCATGAGATGAAAATCTCTCTAAGCTGTGATTTGGATAATATTCCTGGCAGCCTAAAAAAGAAACCTTACCCAGAATCTCCTGCAAAAAGGAAAGATATTGAAGACAATATAAAATTGTTGTTGGAAATGGGTATTGTTGAAAAAGTGGACACAACACCTAAGTATTGTGTCATTTCACCAGTATTAATCTCTTATGAAAAAGATAAGGCAAGATTATGCGGTGATTATAGAGCTCTGAATACATACACAGTAGATGATATTTACCCTCTACCAAGGATAGCTTCTATCCATGCTACCTTACAAGGAGCAAAATATATTTCCTGTCTGGATGGGAACAAGGGTTACCACCAGATTCCTGTGGAAAGAAATTCTCAAAATTACTTATTAATAACCACACATATGGGTATATATAAGTATGTGAGAATGCCATTTGGCCCAAAGAATGCGCCTTCAGTCTTCCAAAAATTGATGGATAGTGTTTTTCATCAGGAAATGGTTGAAGGATGGCTATTGGTCTATATTGATGACATCATAGTGTTTTCAAAAACATATGATGAACATTTAAATCACCCAAAAAGAGTCTTTCAAAAAATGGATGAAATTAATATGACTATTGCATTAAAGAAATGTAAGTTTGGATTTCAATCTTTGAAAGTACTTGGACATGTTGTATCTGGATTACAAATTTGTGTTGACCAGAATAAGGTGGCAGCAATTAAAAACATTGGGATACCCAAAAATGTAAAAGAGGTTCAAAGTTTTTTGGGTATGTGTGGATATTATAGACAATATATTAAAAATTACCAATCCATTGCAGCTCCTTTAACAACATTAATCAGGAAGAATGAGTCTTTCATTTGGAATAATGAAAGACAACACGCCTTTAATAAATTAAAGGAATGTTTAATGTCAGCTCCAATATTGGGACTGCCAGATTTCAACCTACCTTTTATCTTGTACACTGATGCAAGCTTCACAGGTTTATGTGCTGCTTTACAGCAGAAACAGATAATAAATTGAAAATTATCTGAAGTAGTTATCTGTTATATATCCAGAACCTTAAGAAAAACAGAATTAAGGTATGGTGCCACACAGCTAGAATGTTTAGCCATGGTGTGGGCTTTGGAGAAACTTCATTACTATCTGGAAGACCAGAAGTTTGAACTTATAACAGATTGCAGTGCAGTAAAATCATTACTAAACATGAAAACACCTAATAGGCACATGTTTAGATGGCAACTAGCTGTACAAGAGTACAGAGGAAGAATGGCAATCACTCACAGAGCAGGAACATTGCATTCAAATGTGGATTTATTATCCAGAAGTCCTTTGCCAAATGATGCTGACAACCCAGCTTATGTACCTGAAAATGAGGTTATACATATATTTGGGATTTATATAGTGGATTTAGAAGAAGAGTTTATGCAAAATATATATTGGAAAATTATTCATCTGATAAAGATTTTTCTAAACTATCTACCATTCTGAATGATCCAACAAATGCCTCCATGAGTGCATTAATTAAAACCTTGCCTCCAAAGTATAAAAATGCGTTGGAAAAATGTAAATTTTCAATTGAAGACGGATATATATATTACAGGAAAAAGTTAAGCAATGTAATAGTAATACCACCTTCTATGAAAGAGTTAATGTTGAGTACTTGTCATGATGAAATCTTAGCTGGTCATTTTGACTTTAACAAAACATTAACCAGAGTTAAAAATACAGCCTGGTGGATAAACATGAAAGAGGATGTACAAAAATACATTGAAACATGTGACTCTTGTCAGAAATATAAAAGATTAACTGGGAAGAAAGCTGGGTTGTTACAACAAATAGAGCAGCCAAAAGCTCCATGGGAAATTATAAACATGGATTTTGTAACTGGCTTGCCATTAGCAGGAAAAGAAAGTTTCAATTCTTGCTGGGTAATAGTGGATAGATTAACAAAAATGTGTAAGTTTATCCCTACCCATAAAGAGGTATCTGCAAAAGACTTGGCATTACTATGGTGGACTCAGATGATGAATACTGCTGGGTTCCCCAAAGCCATAATCTCTGACAGAGATCCTAAATTTACTTCAGAGTTCTGGACATCTTTGATGGAGGTATCAGGTTTTCAATTAAAATTGTCTACAGCACACCATCCACAAACTGATGGGCTGGCTGAGAGGATGATACAAACTCTAGAAGACATGATCAGAAGATATTGTGCCTTTGGATTAGAATACAAAGACAATGAGAAATTCACACATGACTGGTTAACGTTAATTCCTCGCCTTGAATTTGCTTATAACAGCACAACTCATTCTGTAACAGAGAAGAAACCATTTGAACTCTGGCTGGGATACGTACCAAATACCCCAGTAAATCATTTAAATAAATTACCAAGGTTGGATATACACCCTGGCACTAAATCCTTTATTCATATGCAACAAATGTGTAGAAAGCATGCAGAAGAATGCATCCAAAAAGAATTTGAATATGAAAAGAAAAGGTGGGACAAATACTACAGTATTCATACAGGACCATTTAAATCTTCTAGACAACTGACCATTCAAGCTAGTTCACGTCTTTGTACTTGACCTTAGCCTGACAGATATAGACAAAGTGTCCAAATAAATATTGGAAAAAAATCAGTTGAAAACTTCATTTAGTTTTTCAAAAAATTAAATTAAGTACAATTTTATTCCTGATGATGCCCATTTTATCCAACACCTCTTCTGAGCCTTGAAAGTAGGCATTTAGCTTGAATTTTGAATTTCATATAAAATCCCTATTATTCAACCAATTTCTTTTTATCCCTTTTTTTTCTTTTAGATATCAATTAATTTTATGTAAAACAAATCATTTTCATAATTTTTTACCTGTATTTAATAAAATTATTAAAGGTTTAACATCACCCTGTAAGCATTTGGCACCTGTTTTTTTGCTATACTAATAAAAATAATAATATACTGGTAACAAAAAATTGATCAAATGATAAAATATTAATAAAACAGAAAGATCAAATACCAGTGGATATGTTTTAAAAAAATACCAGTTGCACTGAAGAAGAGCTGCACCCTAGATACTCACCATCAAAAAAGTGTCAAGCACAAGTTTGGCCGAACTTGTGCTGGACACTTTTGGTCAGTTGCAGTCATATGAGATCAATTCTCGCTATGGCAAGGAAAAAAATTATTTGATAAAAACCTTCACTAGAAGTAGTTTTACATAGCCAAATTTTCTACCTAGATTTCATCCAAACCACAGGTGCACAATTTTTTATCTTTAAAAAAAAGTCAATTTAGTACAATTTATCCCTGATGGCTCTCATTTGCTTCAACACCTCTACTGGCCTTTGAGAGTAGGAATATTACTTGGATTTCTTTTTTCATATTTGATCCCTTTAACTTAATTTTTTATTCCAAATATTGCTTTTGGATATCAATTAATAATTTTTAAAATTAATTATTTTCATATTTCTATAAATTTATTTAATAATATTATAAATGGCATAACATCACCTGGTATGCATTTAGCACATAAGTTTTTTCTATACTTATAAAATTAATAATATAATGGTGACCAAAATTTAATCAAATGATATTAATGAGTGAGGAACAAATATAAAATACCAGTAGACATGTTTGTAAGAAATACTAGATGAACTGAAGAAAAACTCTACCCTAGCTACTCTCCATCATAAAAGTGTCCAGCACAAGTTCGGCCAAACTTGTTCTGGACACTTATGGTCAGGTGCAGTCAGATGGGAGCAATTATCTCTATGTAAATGAAGATAAATTTTTGATATAAAATTACACTAGAAGTAGTTTGATATGGAAAAATTATCATGCTGAAGTTTTGGTAAAGCTCAAGTGGATTTTTTTTTATTTTTACAAAAATAAAAATTTAGTGCAAGTTTAGCCCTGATTGTGCTAATTTGATTCAACATCTCTTTTTTCTGTTTATGGCAGGAATTAAACTTGGATTTTAATTTTCATCTTTTATTTCTTTTATTTTACTTTATTCCTCTCATATTACTTTTGGATAGAAGTTTATTTTTTGTAAAATAAATCATTTTCATATTTTTTTACCTTTATTTAATAATATTATCAAAGGTGTAACATCACCCAGTATTCATTTGGCACACAAGTTTTTGCTATACTGATAATATTAATAATATAATGGTGACAAAAAATTAATCAATTGATAAATATGAGTGAGGCAAAAAGATTTAATAACAGTGGAAATGTTTATAAGAAATTTCAGATGATTTAATATGACTTGCACCCTGGCTACTCTTCATGATAAAAGTGTCCAGCACAAGTTTGGCCAAACTTGTGCTGGACACTTTTGGTTGCATGCCGTTAGACACAATCAATTCTTTTTATGGAAATGAGACTGAATTATCACTCCATCATTGCACTGAAAGTAGTTTTATATGGACAAATTGTCCCCTGGAAGTTTGTCCAAACCTAAGGTAGACAATCTTTTCCTTTGGTAAAAAGTAAATTTGATCCATGTTAATCTATGATGGTGCCCATTTTTTCTGAAGCCTCTACTGGCTCATGATAGCAGAAATTATACTTAATATCTTTATTTCATGTTTGATCTCTTTAATTTTAATCTTACCCTTTTATTTATCCTTTAGCTTTTAAATATCAATTTTATTTTGGTAAAACTGATAATTTTCACATTTTTTTACATTTATTATATTATATTATTAAAGTTGTAAAATCACCCAGTGTAAATTCATTACACATGTTTTTTCTATACTAAAAAAATTAATAATATAATGGTGACTAAAAAATAATCAAATAATAAATATGGATGACACAGAAAGATCAAATACCCATAGACATTTTTAAAATGAATATAAGATTAACTGAAGAAGACTTGCACCCTAGCTACTCTCCATCATAAACATGTCCAGCACAATTTTAGCTGAGCTTTTGCTGGACACTTTTGGTTGCATGCAGTCAGATGGGATAAATTTACTCAATGGAAGTTAAAATGAATTTTCGCTCAATCATTGCACAAGAAGTAGCTTTATACTGCTATACTATCCTCCTGATTTTTTGGAAAACCTCAGGTGGACACTTTTATTAATTTTTCAAAAAAGAAAATATATTCCAAATCTAGAACTGGTGGTGCAAATTTGGTCTGAAAACTCAAATTATCTTTGATGGCAGAAATTTTATTTGAATGTTTAATTTCATATTTAATCACTTTTATTTTACTTTTTTATTCCTATTTTTGCTTTCAAATATCAATTTATTTATTGTAAAACTAATACTTTTCATATTTTTTTTACTTTTATTTAATAAGATTATGAAAGATGTAGCATCTCCCAGTATGCATTTGGCTTACAAGTTTTTTCAATACTAATAACATTAATAGTATAATGGTGAAAAACAATGAATCAAATGATAAATATGAATGACACAGAAAGATCATATACAAGTGGATTTGTTTATAAGGAATACCTGATGAACTGAAGAAGACCTGCACCCTAGATACTCACCATCATAAAAGTGTCAAGCATAAGTTCGGCATAACTTGTGCTGGACACTTTTGGTTTCATGCAGTTAGATGGGATAAATTTACTCTATGGAAATGAAAATGACATTTTGCTCAATCATTGCACAATAAGTAGTTTGATATTGCCAAAATATCCTCCTGATGATTTTTCAAAACTCATCAGGACACTTTCTTTGGTTTAAAAAAAGAAAATATAGTGCAAGTTTAGCCCTGGTGGTGCACATTTGATCTAACACCTCTACTTGTTATTGATAGTGGGAATTTTCCTTCGATTTTTTTTTCTTATTTTATCCCTTTTATTTTACTTTTTTATTGCTCATATTGCTTTGGATATCAATTTTTAATTTTTAAAATAAATATTTTTCATACTCTTATACCTTTATTTAATGATATATGATTAAAGGTGGAACACCAACTGGTATGCATTTTTCACACAAGTTATTACTATAGTAATAACGTTAATAATATAATGATGACAAAAAATTAATCAAATGGTAAATTTAAATGACACAGAAAGATCAAATTCCAGTGGAAATGTTTATAAGAAATCCCTTTTGAGTTTAAGAAGATTTTCTGTATGCCTACTCTCAATTATAAAAGTGTCCAGCACAAGTTCGGCCGAACTTGTGCTGGACACTTTTGGTTGCATGAATTCATATGAGATAAATACTCTCTATGGCAATAAAATTGATATTTCACTCAATTATTGAAGTAAAGAATGTTTAATATTGTAAAATTGTCCCCTGGAAGTCTGTCCAAACCTCAATTCAAAATTTGTTAGCTATACATAAAAGTAATTTTAGACCAAGTCTTGACCTAGGGGTCCCCAACTGTCCCAACACCACTTCTGGCTCTTGATAGTAAAAATTTTACTTGTATTTTTTATTTCGTATTTGATCCCATTTATTTTCATTTTACTTTTCTATTACTCTTTTTAATTTTAAATATTAATTTATTTTTTTAAAAACTAAACATATTCATATTTTTTTAACTTTATATAATAATATTATTAAAGGTGTAACATCACCAATTTTGCATTTGGCATGATTTTTTTTTGCTATACTAGAAACATTAATAATATATATGGTGACAAAAAATTAATTATAAGATAAATATGAATGATAAAAAAAAGTTAAAAACCCAATAGAAAAGTGAAAGACAAAAAACTGATGTACTGAGAAACACTTCCACCCTAGCTACTCTCCATTATAAAAGTGTCCAGCACAAGTTCGGCCAAACTTGTGCTGGACACTTTTGTTCATGTGCAGTCAGATGGGATCAATTCTCTCTGTAGAAATTAAATTAAAAAAATGCTAAATAATTACATTAGAAGTATTTTGGTATGGCTGAATTATCCACCTTAAGTTTTTCCAAACCTCAGGTGAAAAATTTTTTATCTTTGAAAAAAATTAAATATTGTCAAATTTAGCCCTGATGGCACCCATTTGTTTCAACACCTCCACTGGCTCTTGAAGGCAGGAATTTTTCTTGAATTTTTCTTTTTCATATTTTATCTCTTTTACTTTACTTTTTTATCACTCATGTTACATTTGGATATTAATTTATAATTTTGGAAAAAAAAATCATTTTCATATTTTTTAACATTTTTTAATAATATTATAAAAGGTGTAATATAGCATGGAATGCATTTGGTGCACAAGTTTTTTCTATACTAATATAATTAATAATATTCTAATGACAAAAAATTAATCAGATAATAAAATATGAATAACACAGAAAGATCAAATACCAGTTGACATGTTTCAAAAAAATAACAGTTGCACTGAAAAAGACCTGCACCCTAGCTACTCTCCATCTGAAAAGTGTCCAGCACAAGTTCGGCCGAACTTGTGCTTGACACTTTTGGTCAGTTGCAGTCAGATGGGATCAATTCTCTCTATGTCAATGAAAAAAATTATTTGATAAGAAACTTCACTAGATTTAGTTTGATATAGCTGAATTATCCACCTAGAGTTCATCCAAACCACAGATACACAATTTTTTATCTTTAAAAAACAGTCAATTTAGTACAATTTATCCCTGATGGCTCTCATTTGCTTCAACATCTCTACTGGCCTTTAATATTAGGAATAATACTTGGAGTTCATTTTTCATATTTGATCCCTTTAACTTAATTTTTTATTCCTCATATTGCTTTTGGATATCAATTAATAATTTTTAATATAAATTATTTTAATATTTTAATACATTTTTTTAATAATATTATAAAAGGTGTAACGTTACTCAGTATGCATTTGGCACACGATTTTTTGCTATACTTATATAATTAATAATATAATTAAGACAAAAAATTAATCAAACAATATGTATGAGTGAGGCACAAAGATAAAATACCAGTAGACATGTTTGTAAGAAATACCAGATGAACTGAAGAAAAATTCTACGCCAGCCACTCTCCATCATAGAAGTGTCCAGCACAAGTTTGGCCGAACTTGTGCTGGACACTTTTGGTCATGTGCAGTCAGATGGGATCAATTCTCTGTATGGCAACAAAAAAACTTTTTTATCAAATTTCACTAGAAGTAGTTTGGTTTAGCTAAATCATCCACCTGCTTTTCTGCCCAATATCAGGTGTACAAATTTTTATCTTTAAAGAAAAGGTCACTTATTACAATTAAGCCCTGATGGCTCGCATTTGCTTTAACACCTCTACTGGCTCTTGATAGCAGGAATTTTACTATTTTTTTTCATATTTGAACTCTTTTACTTTTATTTTACTCTTTTATTCCTCTTTTTACTTTTAAATTTCTATTTAATTTATGTAAAACTAATCCTTTCCATATTTATTTACATCTATTTTAAAAAATTATTGAAGGTATAACTTCACATGGTATGAGTTTGGCACACAAGTTTTTGCTATACTAATAACATTAATAATATAATGGTGATAAAATATTAATCGGATGATAAATATGAAAGATACAGACTGATCAAATAACAGTAGACATGTTTATGAGAAATAAAAGATGAAGGAACTAAAGAAAATTTCCACCCAAGCTACTCTCCATCATAAAAGTGTCCAGCACAAGTTCGGCCAAACTTGAGCTGGACACTTTTAGTCACGTGCAGTCAGATGGGATCAATTCTCTATATGTCAACAAAAAACATTTTTTTATTAAACTTCACTACAAGTAGTTTTGTTTAGCTGAATCATCCACCTGTTGTTCTTCCCGACCTCAGGTGTATAATTTTTTATCTTTATAAAAAAAGGTCACTTATTAAAATTTAGCCCTGATGGCTCCCATTTGTTTCAACACTTCTACTGGCTCTTGAGAGCAAGAATTTTACTAGTATTTTGTTATTCATAATTGATCTCTTTGAGATTAATTTTACTTTTTTATTTCTCTATTTTTTTAATATCTATTTAAATTATTGTAAAGCTAATCATTTTCATATTTTTTTACTTTTATTTCATAATATTATAAAAGGTGTAACATCACCCGGTATGCATTGGGCACACGAGTTTTTGCTATACTTATAATATTAATAATATAATGGTGACAATAAATTAATCAAATGATATATATGAGTGAGGCACAAAGATCAAGTACCAATGGACATGTTTATAAGAAATACCAGATGAACTGAAGAAAAATTCCACCCTAGCTACTCTCCATCATAAAAGTGTCCAGCACAAGTTCAGCCAAAATTGTGCTGGACACTTTTGGTCACATGCAGTCTGATGTGATCAATTCTCTCTATTGCAAAGAAAATGAATTTTTCTTCAATAATTGAACTAGAAGTTGTTTGATATGGCAAAATTGTCATCCTGAAGTTTTGGTAAAGCTCAAGTGGATTTTTTTTTATTTTTACAAAAAAGAAATTATAGTCCAAGTTTAGTGCCACTGGTGGGAGTTCACCCCACCATGTCTACTTGCTCTTGATGGCAGGAATTTTACTTTGATTTTTTATTTCATATTTTATCCCTTTAATTTTACCTTTTTATCCCTCATATTGCTTTTGGATATCAATTTATTTTTTGTAAAAGAAATCATTTTCATATTTTTTTACGTTTATTTAATAATATTATAAAAGGTGTAACATCACCCGGTATGTATTATTTAATTTTTAATTTTTAATTTTTAATTTTTAACTTTTTTTTATCTTTTTATTTTTTTATTCTTTATTTTTTTTTTTTTTTATTTTTTTTTTTTTATTTTTTATTTTTTATTTTTTATTTTTTTTTTTTTTATTTTTTTTTTTTTTTTTTTTTTTTTTTTTTTTTTTTTTTTTTATTTTTTATTTTTTATTTTTTATTTTTTTTTTTTTATTTTTTATTTTTTATTTTTTATTTTTTATTTTTTATTTTTTATTTTTTATTTTTTATTTTTTATTTTTTATTTTTTATTTTTTATTTTTTATTTTTTATTTTTTATTTTTTATTTTTTATTTTTTATTTTTTATTTTTTATTTTTTATTTTTTATTTTTTATTTTTTATTTTTTTATTTTTTATTTTTTATTTTTTATTTTTTATTTTTTATTTTTTATTTTTTTATTTTTTATTTTTTATTTTTTATTTTTTTATTTTTTATTTTTTATTTTTTATTTTTTATTTTTTATTTTTTATTTTTTATTTTTTATTTTTTTATTTTTTATTTTTTATTTTTTATTTTTTATTTTTTATTTTTTATTTTTTATTTTTTTATTTTTTATTTTTTATTTTTTTATTTTTTATCTTTTATTTTTTTTATTTTTTTATTTTTTATTTTTTATTTTTTATTTTTTTATTTTTTATTTTTTATTTTTTATTTTTTTATTTTTTATTTTTTTATTTTTTTATTTTTTTATTTTTTTATTTTTTATTTTTTATTTTTTATTTTTTATTTTTTATTTTTTATTTTTTTATTTTTTATTTTTTTATTTTTTTATTTTTTTATTTTTTTATTTTTTATTTTTTATTTTTTATTTTTTTATTTTTTATTTTTTATTTTTTATTTTTTATTTTTTATTTTTTATTTTTTTATTTTTTATTTTTTATTTTTTTATTTTTTATTTTTTATTTTTTTATTTTTTATTTTTTTTTTTTTTATTTTTTTATTTTTTATTTTTTTATTTTTTATTTTTTATTTTTTATTTTTTTTTTTTTTATTTTTTTATTTTTTATTTTTTTATTTTTTTATTTTTTATTTTTTATTTTTTATTTTTTATTTTTTATTTTTTATTTTTTATTTTTTATTTTTTATTTTTTATTTTTTATTTTTTATTTTTTATTTTTTATTTTTTATTTTTTTTTTTTTTTATTTTTTTTTTTTTTATTTTTTATTTTTTTTTTTTTATTTTTTTATTTTTTATTTTTTGTTTTTTATTTTTTATTTTTTATTTTTTATTTTTTATTTTTTATTTTTTATTTTTTATTTTTAAAAGATATGATGAGGTGAGTTTTTTTTTTTTTTTTTTTTTTTTTTTTGAAATTTAATTTTTTTTTTTTTTTTTTTTTTTTTTTTTTTTTTTTTTTTTTTTTTTTATAAAACTAAAGTAGATAAAAAAAAATTCAATATCCTAAAAAATTTACCAGAAGATATCAAATATCTAACCAAATTTGGAGATGATTGAGTTGTTGCAGTTATCAGTAATACTTATAAGGCTCCATTCATTCTGGAAGTTCATTCATTTGATAGTGTAAAAGATGAATCTTTTAATCAACTATCAGATCTTATCATAACTCTTTATCAAATGGCTTTGGTTTGGTTACCTATAAGGAATAAGAATTTGTTGGGTGGTATCATGATTGGATTTGGTTGGAGACCTGGTTTTGTTGAAGGATATTCTCTTGGTATGTCTAATAGTTTTTGTTCCATTCTTAATATCATTTCACTTATTTCAATTATATAGGCATATATTCATTGCTCAAGAATATCACTAAAGCTCAAAAAGATGAAGATTTTGGCTTATGGGACACTCTACCTTCCTTTAACTCTTTTCTTGCTCTTTGACTCAAAAAGCTCTGTAATAAAGCATTTGAAAAAAAAAATCATCAACTTGCAACCAAAGTTGGAATACCAAATTGGTGTGACTCCAAATGGGAAGATATCAGCCACAAATATCTTTTATTTTCTAATGTTATTATCACTCATTCTGGATTCCACAATAAGATTCATATTGATAGGAATGATGCCAATTTTCTTACTTTTGGTAGATTCTCATATATCAATCTGATAACTGTCCAACCAATACCATCTCCAGCTAAAATCAAAGGACATGGTTTATATTTTCCAGACCACTGGTGCATCATTGATTTTGGTTTGTGCAAATGGTATCATCAAAACTATTTGGAATTCTTCTCAGCATCATCATCAAACAACCAAAGCTCCTCCTGGTTTGGAATCCTGTCAAGATTTCACACATTTTGGTTGCTCATTTCAAATCAGTCATAAGTTGATTTTAAAGAATCAACAAGGTAAAGAAAGAAGGTAAAGTTAATCAATTTAAAAAAACTTTATCTAGATCCAAAAAAGGATGGTGATTAGAGTTGTCATCAAAAAAAAAAAAAAAAATTTTTTTTGTATTTTTTCATAAATTTTTAATAAATATTTTTTTATATATCAATTTTCTCAACTAAAGTAATAAGCCAATGACCTTGGGTTGTATAACAGGTAATCATGATAACATTGATTTGTTTCATGGGGTTCCTCTAGCTTATACCTGTGGAAAGTCCCAAACTTTTGTTTCTAGATTTGATCTGCATTTTGGCTTGAGGAATTGTCATTACTTTAAACTAAAGAAATTGATATATATTAGATATTTATTTAATAATTTATGTAATTATATTAAATTTAGATGACTTCCACCCCTTACTTCAATATAATGCAGGGGGGGGGGGGGTATTGCCAAATTTTCTTATAAGACTTGTTAAAATTCTTGACTTGTAAGAATTTTGGGGATACCAGTAAAATGCAGAGGGTAGTAAAGCCAAAGTTTCATATAAGACTTTCAAGATGCATGACATGAAAGAATTTTGGTGATACCCAGCCCTTACTTCAAAAAAATCCAGGGGTGGTGGATGGTCAAATTTATAAAGGAGACATGAAAATGTTATTTTTTAAAAAAAAAAAAAAGAATTGTTAACATTAAAATACAAAAATTCAAGTCATGATGGATAGAGAAATGAAATACAGGAAATCATTGTAAATGTTATGTACAAATAAATATGAACAGTTAAAATGTGAGAGAACTAAAACATAAAACAAACTAGTCATCCAATAATTTCTTAAAATGTTCAATTTCCACAACAACAGATTTATTAGCTTTAACACATTCTATCAAGAAATCTTTCTTTCTTTTTTTTTTTTTTTTTTTTTTTTTTTTTTTTTGGAATTTTCTTCTCTTCATGATCAATCAAACTTATATTTCATCTGATCTAATAGGTTTTGATGTTTGAGGGTTTTCACCTCTTTTTTTTTTTTTTTTTTTTTTTTTTTTTTTTTTTTTTTTTTTTTTTTTTTTTTTTTTTTTGATTTTCTAATACTGTCACATGCCATGTGACACTTGAGGCAAAAGCAGCTCATTTAAATCAATAATAACGAGGTCTAAATCCATGTTTGAAGCGCAGAAGCAATGTTACATAGCAACTGTGACCTTCCTTTATGTACTCACTATTCAACCGCGCTAATCTAAAACTTTAAATCTAAATTAGCTAATCTCTCAACAGTGTGTTCAGTCTTTTTCTTTGATAGGTGACACACAGCGCAATGGCCAATGCAATATTCCGCTAAAGGATTATTATGTGTCTGTGGGTTATTAATGGGGGTAGTGAGCATGGATGGGATGGTTAGTGGAGGATTAAAGGGTTAACGGATGTTAGTGAGGAGGGTCCAGGTGTAATGGGTGTTAGTGAGAAGGGTCTGTGGTGTGCTGAATGATGGATGGGCATGAGTAGTGGATATAAAAGGGATGGGATTTTTGGTTTGACATTCTTTAGAATTAAATTATAAAATGTATATTGTAAAGAGAGCTCATACTTCCTCTCTTCCAAATCTTGTAGCCTATCATCCCTCCTTAAAGAGAGCTCATATTTCTTCTTTTCAAAGCTTAGAGTCTCTTTAGCGATTTCTATTTGTTCTAGAGTGATAATAAAAATTAATATAAAGTAGAAGAAAAGTAGAGTAAAGTAATAAGAGGTATGGTATCACTTACCAGCATCATGTTTCTCTAAAAATTGTTTGATAGATGAAAAAAGGGGTTTGTGATGAAGTATCACTTTTTTGTCTTCTTCTATTGGAAGTGGACATTTAGACTACTTGAAGCCCTTCACTTTTTGTTCAAGGTCATATTTTCCTCCTCATCATTGTCACTACCTTCAGACTCAGTTGATTGAGAATCCTGGGTTTGTTCATCAGCCTTTTAAGAAATAAGAAAAAGATAAGTAAAAAAAAAAAAAAAGTAGAATTGACAAGATAAAAGAAAAAAAAAAAAGAAACAGACCTGAGTTAGATTTTGGGTGGGTTAAATCACTAATAGGATGTACAGAAAAGCTATCTAGATATGTCTCATTCAAATGAGGGGATGCTTGAGTGGAGGAAGAGGATGGGAAAAGATTTGCTTTGACATCATGTTTGGAGATAGGATCTTCACCATCCAACATGTTTACAGGATTAACATTGGCTTTCTCTCCAAAAATTGCATCCATCTCTTTAAAGTAAGGACATAAAGACTCAAGTTTATTGTCCATGGATTTGATGCCCTTAGTCATATTGATGTTGGTAACCCCCAAAACCAGTGGAAGATGAAAGAGCCTTTGCCTTCTTGTAGTTGGCTTGGTAATGCTTGAATTGTTCAGACATCTTTTTAGGCAAAAGATCAATCCTTCCCTTGCTCTTATGCCATACTTCATTTGCCATTAGAAGATAGCCATTAACTTTTGATGCTGGGGGCTGTCCTACTTTAATAGCATACTCAGTACCAAAAACAAGAATCATAGTTAGATTTAGTTTTCAGTCAGTTGATAAGAATGAGATGATCATCTTTTTTTTTAATTGAACAGTCTTATAATTCTTGGCTGAGCAGGGGAAAGAGGGAGTAGTGGGATTTGAAGAACAACTGGGTGATGGCTGCCTTTGAGAAGATCTAGGATGACAAGGCATGTTAAAATATAAATGAAGATGAAAAGGAGCAGAAACAAGCAGATGAGATGGTGAGGGGTTCTGAGCAGATAGAATGGACAGGATGGGATGAGAATGTGAGTGTGCAGCAAGGTAGAAGGCATATCCAGAGAGTAGTCCAAGATGCTCTTATGGCAGAAAGTAGGTCAAGATGTGGTTATGACAGAAAGTAGGTCAAGATGTGGTTATGAAAAATTGAGTAAAAAAATGTTGGATAAGAGGTGAACATTGACACGTAAAGTGTCTAATAACCCAATTATGAGCAAAAATAATTGGGGTATGCAGGTTATTTTCCACAATTAATTTAATTGCGGATCCCTGAACATTGATCCTCCCTCTTTTTGCGCTATGTCAAACTTACCCCATGTTCTAAACTTTTCATGTTACTTAACTCCAACAACAAGACATTAATCAAAAATTTAATCTCTCTGTCTGTCTCCTTTTTCTCATAAAGTAATAGAATAAACTTCTAATGATTTTACTTATTGATCACTTTCACTCACTTAACTTCAAATGTGCAAACTTCTAAACTAAAAAAAAAAAAAAAAACAAGTAAACCAACAAGCACACTCAAGCAAACAATCAAAAAATAATACTTGTTTAACCTAGACAACCATTTCAGTTAAACATACTAGTGATTTTTTTTAATCTCAAGAAAAAGAAACCAAGACAAAGATGAGAAAACCTTTTTATATAAGGAATGTATATATATATTTATATGACCAAACAAGTAATCATATCATTTGATGCCACTATAACAAAACTTCACGCCTGCCATCTACCTCCTCCTCCTTCTCCCTTCTTTACCCAAAAAAGACCCAATGATACATAAGGAAAAGAAAAAGCTACAAAGATTATGATGTGTGAAGAGAAAGTGCGAGAGAGTAGGGGAGAGGAGAGTGGAAAAAAAAAAAAAAAAAAAAAAAAAAAAAAAAAATGTGAGGGGGGGGGGAGATTTGGATGATAGATTTTTAATTATTTTCAGCTAGGATGCTAGTGTTTAACTCAGTCAAAGGGACAAGTTCCTCTTTTTTAATCAAATCAAACTGATTGATCAAAGGGGAGTAGGAAAAACAAGAGTCAGAGATGAATAGACATATGACTATATACATACAAGGAAGAAGACCAACCTCATCTACAAAGAAAAAGAAATGCCTGTAAGATGTATTAAGATGAGCTTCGATACCTAGAGCACAAATCTGAGCAAAATGATGATTATATAAATGGGCATAGACTCTGAAGAGTCTTCTGACAATTGACTGGATAGTGGATTTGAAGGTTTTTGGAAATTCTTGACCTAAAAGTAGGAAGTCAATGGATTGAGTGGTAAAAAAAAAAAAAGAATGAATGAATGAATGAATGGAGAGATTGATTGAAAGAAAATGTTGACATGTACCAATTTGAGAAGGGAACACTTTTTCATCATCTAAAAATTCTTGTACCCAATTCATCAAATACTCTACATAATCTGTGAATGGGAGAGAAACAAAAGATTTATGAATATGAGGGATAAAGGGAGAGACAAGTCAAGGAGGAAAGCAACTTACCAGGGGCAGAGACCTTTGTGGCTTTTTTAAAGTCCTTACCATCATGCCAATGATATTCATAACTGAGAGAGAGAGAGAGAGACAAAAAGGAGAGGAAGATGAGAGGGTAACTTTAGGAGAAAAAAAGAAAAGAGAAGAGCCAACCGGGAGCCGGCACTCATGACAGGACATTCGATAGGAGTGCAAAATTCGGTGACGGTACCATAGAGCATGTTGATTTGATTGTAAAAGTCGAGTGCTATAAAAGATGAGAGGGAGATGAGAGATGGAGATGAGAAGGAAGAGAAAGAGGAAAGAAGATTGACTGTTGACGGCGAGCCATTCGTTTAAATTTTCACCTTCAGGGAGGAGGACAGCGGCGCGTAGATTACCCGAACCGAGAGTAGCATCGGCGTATCTAATTGGAGAAGAGAGAGAGAGAGAGTGAGGGAAAGAAGAGAGAGAGGGAAAGAGAGAGAGAGAAGGGAGTGGGCCGACTTTTTGAGTTGGTAAGCCTTTGTGTGTTCGAGTAAGTTCTGAAGGAAGATTGTATAGAAAGAAAGAGATGAGAGAGAGGAAGATAGGAAGGAGAGAGGGATAGAAGCACGTTTCTTGGTTTGATGAGAGTGCGTTGTTTTGCGCTGTGGAAGTTGAATGGGGAGAGAGAGTGAGAGTGAGAGTGAGAGTGAGTGAGAGAGAGAGAGTTGAATGTGAAAGACAGACAGTGCGCCAAAGAAGGACATGGAGGCAGGCAGTTGTTTGAGTGCAGACAGGCAGACAGTTGATTGTGTTGAGGTAAGAAAAGGAAAGTGTCTCCTACAGGATTCGAACCTGTGACCGCTTATGACACGTTAGCTGCTCTAGTCAGTCAGTCAGGCAGTCAGGCAGTCACACTCACTGCAGTTCATTGCAGGCAGTCACACTCACTCAACAATCAACCGCAACACAACACTCAACACTCACTCACTCACTCACTCAACAATCATCAAAACACCCACTCAACACTCATCACAACACTCATCATCAACCACAATGTCCGATAAACCTAAATCAAAGCTTGCCGCCATCGCTTCAAAGCTCATCACCGGTGTGGTCCCTGTCTCTCATGACCAAGTACGCGATCGCTGGTCTGGCAATCCTCAACTCCATCAAGCTCACATTCATCAACTCTGCATTCCTCCTAATCATCTCTCCAACAATAAAAAACTTCTCACCGCTTCCGCTTTTGTTGCGGCTAAACATGAACGCGCTGCTGCCGTTGCTGCTACTTCTCCTCATCCTAAACAACAATCCATCAACTCCCCCAACTCCCCCAACTCCCCCAACTCCCCCAACTCCCCCCCAACTCCTCCTCTCTTGGCTCACAGACTTCGCTCAAACAGTGACTATGCTGCTTCCCATTCTCATCTCATCTATCCTCTTCCCTCTTCCCCACGTCCTCGCTCTCATTCCGTCGTCGATCCCCCACTATCTCTCATTAACACCAATCATCCTCTTCCTCCTCCTCCTCCTCCTCCTCCATTCAATCACTCTCCTCCTCTTTCTTCTTCTTCTTCTTCTTCTTCTCCTCCCAATGGTTTGTCTTATATCACTTTTCATCCAATCTTATCCATTCTAATCTATTCTCTCATCACTCTCCCACTAAACCAAAAGATGAAAATCTTCTCCCTTCACGTGAGCGTTGTAGAGCCATTTCAAATCGAACCTCCAATCATTTAAATCTCTCTCCTAAT
Organism: Hemileia vastatrix; assembly: GCA_030280995.1. Lineage (NCBI taxonomy): Eukaryota > Fungi > Basidiomycota > Pucciniomycetes > Pucciniales > Zaghouaniaceae > Hemileia > Hemileia vastatrix. Next base: position 63,186,494 of record JASXTE010000001.1, read on the forward strand.
CCAATCGACACCGCTGCCGCTGCCAAGCGTCCTCTTCCCAACACTCGTTCTCCTCAACCTGTCGATCTCCACAAACCTAAAACCTCCGTCAATTCCCTCATAGCTGCTCCCTCTTATCACAATACCTCCCCCATCATTGATCCTGCTCTCCAAACCCCTTCTCATACCTCTTCTAGATTTAGTCACTCCAAAATCGATAAACGCGCCATTTCTATTCCTCGAAAGTTGACCCATCCTGATTCTCGTTCTCCATCTTTACCCCCTCCTGGTGCTGCTCTCATGCCTCCTCCAGCCGGTAAAATTTCCTTTCATAAAAACAATCTGTCTTCTTCTAATCAAGCCAAACAAATGAGAGATGCTTATCTTGCTCAAGGTGAATTAGAAGCCAAGGACGGTGTCCGTAAAGAATCTGAAAAAGAAAGAGTCGCCAGAGAATTCGAACAATTAATGGTTTGTCTTACACACACACACACACACACACATTGTTTGGAAAGTTGACCATGATTTTATCTTGTTTGATTTCTCTCTCTCTCTCTCTCTCTCTCTCTCTCTCTCTCATAATAGAATGCTATGCAAATCCCCGATTCTGTCAAAATTAAAATGTCTACCCTTGACCATCCTGTTAAATCTGCCATGCTCAAATCTTCTACATCTTCAACTCTTTCCAGTCATTCTTTCCTAGCACAATTACCCAACTATAATAACCTTCATCAAAATCATATCCATTCTAAATCATCTGCTCCTCCTGGAAATCTTCAACCCCATCTTTCTTCTCAACTTAAACGCTGTCACAGTGGTAGTGATATTCGAAATCTTGATATTCCTGGCATAAGTCCTAATTTACCTTTTCATCATCATACTAATCAACCTACTGGACCTAGTCATGGCATCAGCTTCATTAAAAAATCCTCCCATCCCGTCTCTCATCAACATCAACTTCATCCATCCTCTACTCATCATCATCCTGCTAAATCTCAATCAGTTTCTCATACACATTCACCATATCAACTTGGTACTTCATCTCAACTTGAATCATCATCATCATCATCATCATCATCTGCTTGGTGGGCAATTCACATCAAAACTCATAATTTTAGAGAAATCACAGCAATCGAACTTAGGAAACTAAGAGTTGGACTTAGAACTCATGCTCCAACTTGGGTGGCTGAGTTTGTTGGATTGGGTGGGTATGATGGAATGTTAAAAAGGTTAAAAGAGTTATTAGAAATTGAATGGAGGTTAATCTTTTTTTTTTTTTTTTTTTTTTTTTTTTTTCAACTTGAATCATTTCTTCACTTTTCACTACTAACCAACATTTTGTTTCTTATTCTGTTATAATCTTATAGAGAAGAGCAACATGATGATCAAGTCTTACATGAAGTCCTAAGGTGTTTCAAAGCTTTAATCTTGACAGAGGTAAATTGATTTTATTCAGTTTATATATATATATATATATATATATATATCACTCACTTTTTCTAGCTAATTCAAATTAAATAATCTTTTTTTTTTTTTTTTTTTTTGTAATCATATTCTCTTAAAGCCCGGTAAAAAAGCAATCATCTCACATATGCCCATGCCATTTGTCCAACTCACCTCCTTATTATATTCTGAAAAAAAACCTGGCGATTTATCTACGAGATTATTAATCATTGAAATGATTTATGGAATCTTTGAAATTTTTGAAGATGTCAATGATATCGAAGAGAAATTTGGAAAAGAATTTTTTAATGGGATGATGAGAAAGGTGGAATGGAATCAATTAATTGATTTGAATAAACCTAATTTATGGGATTTGGTTTCGGGCAAAGGGGAAACGCAAACGCAAACTGAAACTGAAAGAGAAAGAGAAAGGGGCCAAAAAGGCGGTGAGAGAATCTCAAAAGAAGTGTTGGTTGAGTTGTCATCACCTCTCAAGAATATGGTTGACCCACCCAC